>VDFB02000017.1:211515407-211635465 GCA_007258455.2 Sequoia sempervirens
TGTTAATCTATTTGGTTATCAGTAGACAAGAAAATATCAATATTTGAAAATTTAATTATTACATGATTGCTAGTATGCAACTAGAAAGGTGCAATCATAACAACAATTTCTTATCATGATCTAGGTTAAGTGGTTAAGATGACAAATGAAACATGATTTATAACCATCATGTTGTGAAATTCTTCCATGAGGATAGGATTCAGTTATAACAACAATTAACATGTTTTAGGAGTGTAGTTGGTGGTTGGGAGAGTTGGTGGGAAGGAGGTTGCTGACCTGCTCCCCACTCTCTCCTAACTACAACTTTGAACCATTTTATAGGAATCTTTATTTTATACACAATGGGAAGTGCTGCAGCCATAAGGAGGGGGTTGCAGATCTAACCACTAACAGAGTGGTAGCAAAGCATTTGTAAGCTGAAAATCTGTACAAGAAAGGATGGTTTTGATTAGGTCAAATGACAGAGCATGTGATCATTTTCGTTTGTATCTACTCTCAATAGTCCAAGTGTGTGACATAGATATGGAATGTGGCAAGATAGTGGACAATAAGATCGTATTTATCACAAGTCAACAAATCTTTGTTTGTAAATGTCTTTGTTGGTTTCTAAAGAAGGTGAACAAGTTGATGGTACTAAGTGAAGCCAAAATGAGCAAGCAAGCATTTGAGCATGCAAGAATCACTTCTTGCACTTGTAGGATGTGTGGATAGAGTCAATAACCTTTCCAAGTATTTCAATTTATGAGATGAGTGTCGACTCTTTACCTCTTTTCTATTTTTAGTATAGGTTTGTTTTATTTTGGCAAGCATTTGAGTATGCAAGAATCACTTCTTGCACTTGCAGGATGTGTGGATAGAGTCAATAACCTTTCCAAGTATTTCAATTTATGAGATGAGTTTCGACTCTTTACCTCTTTTCTATTTTTAGTATAGGTTTGTTTTTTCTTTATATATATCAATATGGTGATAATAATAAGGTGCTTGAGCCTGTGTATGGTTTTTAATATGCAAACTTCTTATAGAAATATGCTACATAATCTGACTTGCATTAATTAGCCCATGTTACTTGTTTATAATTGATTGAAGCAACAAATAAAGCTGGATAACTTTGAACAATATTCTTTTCTATAAATAAGTTTAACACTTTGTTGTTACCTCTACAAAACTCCATTTTCATGTCTGTTTTTGTTAAGTAGTTGTCAGTAGATTCTCAGGTTTGCATCAAGTACAAGTCAGTTGTATTTTCAGTCAATTTGCTAGGATTGTCTCATCCGTGGTCCTTTCAACTAACCCCTACCAAGGCAAGCAAATGTATCCATCATCATTTCAGGTCACTGTGTCTAGGGATGGTGTCTCCATATCTGTATACGCCATATGTTCCATTCAGTCGAGTCCCTATCAGTGGGAGACCCAATTGCTATAAATTATGAAAATGACACAAAAGAGAAGGACAAAGATGCAGCATTTCCTTTAACCATGTTTGAGAAGAAATGGTGGGGGAAGTTTCAGCCAACAAAACCAAGAGGAAATTATCTAAAGGACCTGGATCAAGCATTTTGAGAGAAAGCAATGATTGTTGAAATTAGACAATGGCAAAGCCAAGGATGAAATGTCCCCATGATCCTTAAAGTGGTAAAGTTGAATGAACTCTTTGCCAAGAAAGAATGAAAGTGAAATGTTAGGCATGTCATTATGGAGGCAAGTGAAATTCGATAATGGCAAAGCCAAGGCGAAAATGTGCCCATAATCCTCTTGGTGGCAAAGTAAAGTGAAATCTCTGCCAAGCAAGAATGAAAGTGATGGGTTCAGCGTGTTTTTATGGTGGCAAAGCCAGTCAAAAAATGGCACTTAAGATGGCATATCCTCTAGTTATCTCCATGCAGTTCAAAGACATCGGAAAACATTCAGTTGGGAGCCATTTGAAGGTGGCCGTGCTAACAAATAGTTCTGCCAAACAGGGCAAATCTGGTATAAAAATCTGCCTTATGAAAAGAGATGAGATCATTGAAGATAAGTGCACTTCTTGTTTCGCAAAGCCATGTGAGTTTAGCACCCAAAACATTGCCTATTCCTTATATGATAGTGTCTGAGTTAGAAGTGATTAAAAGTTATTTTGGCCCACTTTTTATGAGTGGTGTGGTCACCTAAAAGTTCCACCATAGTCCTCAAAAGTGGCAGATCTGTTATGAAAACACGCCCTCCCTTGAACTTGTTTAAAACATGAGTAAGAGCATATATGTTATTGCTATATTTTATTCCATTTTTGGCACGTTTTTGCTGATAGTGGCACTCAGATCTGTGGCAGTTTGTGAAAGAGTGCTGAAAGATAAGAATGGTTTGTTGCAGATCAAAATAAGCTAAAAAGAGAGATGGGAGAGAAGGATGGGGGCACACGGTTCAAGGTCTAAGGTTGATGAGGAAAATAGAAAATGTTAAGAGAAAAAATAAAGAAAATGGACAAAAATTAGATTAACTTAAAAGAGGCAAGGGAAACACCTAGGAGGTCAAGTGAAATAACAGAATAAGGAGACAAATTAGCTATAAAGTAGAAGGAAAAAGAGAAAGGATGAAAATGTCATTAGATGACTGAAAAAGAAATAAACATACCAAAAAATAAAAAAGCTCGAAAAATGAAGAGGATTTTGGAAGTAAAAATAGGTTTTGTTTTACTTATAATATATAATAAGCCTAACAAATTATTATTTATTTAAAATAAAATTAAAGAAAATTATTAAAACTACGAATAAAAAGACACTAAAGTTAGACTAATTACCTATTTGCTAAAAATGTTAAAAGAAGCAAAAAGAATAAATGAACTAAATACAAATAATAGGTTTAAAAATAAGAACTAAATAAATTAGCTCTGAATTTATTTAGGCAACAAATATAGAAATTATTAATTTGTTAGGCTTATTATATATTATAATTTATAAGTAATACAAAAGCTATTTTTACTTCCAAAATCCTCTTCATTTTTCAAGCTTTTATTGTTTTTTGGTATGATTATTTCTTTTTCAGTCATCTAATGACATTTTCATCCTCTCTCTTTTTTCTTCTACTTTATAGCTAATTTGTCTCTTTATTTTGTTATTTCATTTGATCTCCTAAGCATTTCCCTTGGCTCATTTAAGTTAATCTAATTTTCATCCCTTTTCTTTCATTTTCCCTCTTAACATTTTCTATTTTCCTCATCAACCTTAGACCTTGAACTGTGTGCCCCCATCCTTCTCTGCCATCTCTCTTTTTAGCTTATTTTCGTCTGCAACAAACCATTCTTATCTTTCAGCACTCTTTCATCCTGATGATGAATCACTTAGTGTGATTCAAAACGTTGATGAAAAAACATTGACACAATCAAATCCAAAAATTATACTCAAACAATGGTGAACAAATGCTAAATGTAGATGCCAAACCCTACTAAAATTAATGCTGGTCGGCAACATAATATTCTAGGAAATCCTCCTATATTAACATGCAACTATGTAACAATGAAATCAATGAACCAAATGTGAATATTGGTAGATTTTCTTGCAAATACCTTACTGAATTTTTAAACTATAAAAATCACTTTTTGAATTGAATATTGAAGTAATTGTTAGAAGCATTTTTAAAATATTATATAGGCTCTATAATAATATTTGAGTTGTCCTTTTAAAAATAATGTGATTAGGTCCAACTTAAAATATTATTATTTCACGAATTTTATCCCTTAGCCTACAAGAAATAAAACTAGGCTATGGGTCGTAAATTGATTCTTTTATTCTTGAGAATGGGACATGATAGTCCACCCTTCCTAGAATTGTTTTTCTTCAAGCAATTGCAAACCTAGATGCTCAAGTATCTCTATGTCAACTTCATGTATCATGTTGCTTCTTGATAAATCTAACTAAAAAGCAACCCTACCATCTCTTCTCAAAATCTTTTGATGTCTATAGAGCTTGGACCTTGAGCTCATTAGGTGAAATAACTTCTTCCAAAAGTAGTATAACATCTACTATCTCTGTTGTTGATTAAATAAGCAACATTTATAGGGTGTTGTACTACCCTTTACACAGAGAGCCCACAGGGCCAAAAAGCAGCTAGTTCAAACCAGAACATGAACTAGGAGAAGAACAAATAGGAGCCACTAGGGCCCGACAAAATAGGCCAAACATGCCACACACATAAACAATTGATAGATAGCTGTAAAATAGAAAACAAGGACTAGACAACCCCAGAACTTGAGGGGACTAATTTGACTTCCTTAACTTGTGAAGAAGCGATGGATTTGGGGAGTCCCTTCTTCTTCCTCTACACAACAGACCAGGAAGACTTGAAATTGAAATCCATCGAGTGAGGCGAGAGGAGCGGATCCTCAACAACCACCCTGGGCGAGGAGCCACCATGCAACGAGGGAGCTGACTGCAAAGAAGAGGAGATAGGAGCATTCAAAGGATCAACAGAGTCGTTCAATGAGGGACGGGCAGGTTCTGCCTGAATAGCAATAACAGATTGAGGCAACAAGGGTTCCATGAAAGGGATAGCCAGAAGAGGAGCCTGGAGAGACTCAAACTCCAAGGGAACAACCAAGGGAGGGTCACCCTCCTCGGAGGAGCCATCCCAAGAGGGAGAGCCAACCGTGAGATGGTCCGAGAGAGCATCCTTCCACCAAGTAGTAGCACCCTTGTAGCAATCAAGAGGGAAACTGGAGGCCAAAGGACAAGTGGAGAAACACCTCCTGCACCAAAAGGGGAGGCCCTCATAGTTCAGCAGTTACGTCCAAGGTCTGTCCTCCACCATTAAAATCACATCACCATGGAGAGGTTTGGAGATGTCCAAATCAACTAAAATACGAGCCACTGTAGTATGCCCTAGATCCTGAGTCATAGAGTCCACCTTTATAAAGCGTCCAATGGTGTTGCCAATAGCTTCATAACAAGAATCCTCCCAAAACTGGAGAGGGGCTCTGTAAGAGGATTGAATGAGCGAGACCAAGGCTGAAGGATAGTGAATGAATACCCTACATCCACCCCTGTCCAACACTCGGTCTCGCACCTCAGATGAAGCAAAAGTTGCAAAGAAAAAGCCTCTAGCGTTGGGATAGAGATCAATCTGTCCAGAAACAATAGGTTTCAAAGAATTGGAGACCCACTCATGGAGATTAGGAAGGGAGGGCCATAAGCCGTTAAACCTGCAGACCACACCCTGATGCACATAAAAATCTTCATTCTCAACAACTTCTGGTCCACAAACCACAACAGGGGATGCACAGGCACAAGGTAGCGATCGAACCCTAGCTGGAGTAGAAGGAATCTGGGAACGAGCTTTTGAAACATCTACTGATGCACATAAAAATCCTCATTCTCAACAACTTCTGGTCCACAAACCACAACAGGGGATGCACAGGCACAAGGTAGCGACCGAACCCTAGCTAGAGTAGAAGGAATCTGGGAATGAGCTTTTGAAACATCTACTATCTATTAGAATAATATTATTATTGTATTATTAATGGTCAATGTTTTTTCTTATTTAGTTAACTACTGTTTCTACAGTAGTCTCTAGGTAGGTAGATATATTTAATATCTACAGTATTATGTATCCTCTTTATAATGTAACTTTTTCATGTTAATGTAAGAAGAATTTATCATTCACATGGTATCAGAGCAGAACTAGGGTTTCTGGGTGCCATTTTTTAGAAATTTCGTGGTTTCATTTCTATAAAAAAAAAAGAAAAAAAGTCGTGCTTGTTTTTTCTCAGAACATTTGTGTTTTGGGCGTGTGATTTTGTGACCACGTTTTTCTTTTTGTTCTTCTGCTCATTTTTCTGCAAGCTCGCGTTAGGGTTTTTTGGAGATTTGACCCTCTTGTTTTTGAAATTGCGTGACCTCTGTGTGTGTGCTGCGCGCGCGATTAGGGTTTCTGTTTTGTGTGATCTCTATAATTTTGGTTGCCTCTTTCATAAAAAATCATGGGTTTTGTTTTTGTTTATAAAAAAATTGTAGGCCTTTAAATAAAACACGATTCTCTATTCTTTCTGGGGCGTTTTTTTCCAGAAAATTAGTGGGCACGATTTCCTTAGTCTAAGCACCATTTTTCTACATTTTTAGATGCATTTTTTTGGCCTTGTTTTCTCTCTGCGATTTTCTGTTACTCTATTGTGCAAAACGCATTTCTGGGTGGAAAAATCCATGCCATTCTGTGCTTCTGACATCCATTTTTTGGGCGTTTCTGAAAAAAATGCGTTTTTTAGCAATTTTCACTTGGTTTTGATGAGATTTGTTGGCGGATTTTGTGTTGGTTTTTGGTAGCATTCTTCTCAAAATCTAAGGCCGCGTTTTTTTTTCTTCAAAATCTTGCACGCATTTTGTCCTAAGGCTGGACGAATTTTTTTAAAGATTTCGAATTTTTTTTCCTGTGTTTTCACGGCGGCTAGGGTTTCTATGATTTTCAGCTAGGGTTTGGACCGCTCTGATCAAGTCAAAAAATTATTTTGATTGCAGATTCCTTCTGGGTTTTCCGAGATCTCAATTGGGTTGTCGTTCATTTTTTCTGGGTACCTTGTTTTCCATGCCTCGAAATTTGTACCATCAATTTTTTTGGGTATTCCTAAATCCTTCTGGGTTCTTAGCAAAACCTCGAAATCCGTGCTAGGGTTTTGGTTTTTGCCTTGGAATTTGTTTTCCAGAACCTGTTTCTGTTTTTTGTGCATTATTTTGTCGTCACCAGTTTGACTACAAGGTATGTGATGGCATCTCTAACAAACATAATGCTTGAAAGCAACCAGAAGTTCAACGGGAAGAATTATAACACCTGGAAGTAGCATATGTTGACCATCTTTGAGTATCAATGTCTCGATGCAGTTGTTCTAGGTACATTACCTCGACCTACCGTTGTTGGAAAGGACTCGGACAAATGGGATGAACGCAACCGAGAAGCTATCATGCTCATTAAACTCTCAGTCATAGATGAGCAGCTACCTTAAGTACTGTATGGCAAAACTGCTATGGAAATCTGGGATCACTTGAAGGCCCTTCATGAAACCTCCGACAAGAGCAGAGCATTCTTTCTCAAGAACATGCTCTTCTCCATCATGATGGACGAGAAAATGTCCTTGTAGGAACATCTGACGAAGATTAAGGACATTCGTGATCAGTTGGAGGTCATTGGTCAAAAAATGGAGGAAGAAGATATGGTGGTCATTACTCTGAAGAGCCTCCCACATTCGTATGAGCATTTCATTGAGACGCTGAATATCACCTCCACCAATGTTGATCTCAAATTTGAAGATCTTTGCAACAAGCTCTTGTAGCAGGATCGATGGTGACAACAATTTGGAAGCAGTACTAGTTCCACCTCCACAGAACAAGCGTTCTTAGCCAAATCTTCTGGTAAGAACAAAGGGAAGGCTCAATCTTCTCAGCCGAAAGGCTCTTGTTCTTCTCAGGACAGCAAGAAGAAGAAGAACGTTCAGTGCAATTATTGTCATAAATACGGTCACATGAAGGCTAACTGTTGCATTCGTTTGGCTTCTGAACAAAAGAAGCAGGGAGGGTCTCAACAAAAGGCACATGTTGCCGAGCACACTGAGCATAAAGAGTTTCCATTCTACTCATCGTATATCAATTCAGGGGCATCGCGACATTTTACTCATTGTTGGGATTGGTTCACCAAATTCGAACCATTCTCTAATTCAGTCATTTTGGAGGAGGCGAAGAGTACACAGTTGCTGGTAAGGGCACTGTCTAGATTCACTAAGGAGGCAAAAATTTACTCTTTCTTAATGTTTACTATGTTCCAGGCATGGAACATAATCTCCTCTTCGTCAGTCAGATCATGAGGCATTCTCCCCAGTTGGATGTTGTTTTCAGTTCCTCCACTTGCAGCATCATTGATCGGGAGACTTGTACTACAATCGCTATGGGATTTGAGGATCATGGTTTGTCCAAACTTGCTGGTTTTGGTGATTCTCGGGAGCACGCTTTGAATGCCAGGAGTACAACCATCAACAAACTTTGGCATCAGCGTTATGGGCACTTGAATGTGCACTATCTCTCTCAACTATCTTGGGAGGGTTTGGTTGCTGGTCTACTTGAGATCCAAACTCAAAATCATGGAGTTTGTGGAGCCTGTCAAGCTAGAAAGCAACATCAGACACGGTTCTTGGATGGTGATTCTTGGCGAGCCTCCAAGGTACTTCAATTGGTTCACGCTGATGTATGTGGACCCATGAACACTCCATCTGTTACTGGGTCCAGGTACTTTTTATTGTTTGTTGATGATTTTAGTCGGAAAATGTGGGTGTATTTTCTGAAACATAAATTAGATGTGTTCAACACAATTCAACAGTTTAAAGCCTTAGTTGGGAAGGAATCAGGTTCTCACATTGTTACTCTAAGGTCAGATAATGGGGGGGAGTTTTGTTCAACTGACTTCTCTTCTTTTTGTGCTACACACAACATTAAACGACAACTCACCACACCATACACCCCTCAGCAGAATGGTGTCATTGAACATAGGAATCACACCATTACTGAAATGGCTCGTTCTATGCTCGAGTATAGAAATGTACCTAAGAAATACTGGGCTGAAGCAGTCTACATTGCCATCTACCTCCTGAATCGGTCACCTACACAGGGCGTTAAGAAGATGACTCCAAAAGAAGCCTGGTCAGGATGTAAGCCTAACGTGGGCCATCTAAAAGTAGTCTTGCATACCAAGTTGGCTATTGTAGTCCAACTTGGTACGCTTGGCATCTGGAATCCATACATGAGCTGTAGAACCGAAGACTTTCAGATGGTGCTATATCATGATTGATGTGGAGACGGATCGTGTCATATTCAGTCGTGATGTTGTGATTGATGAGACTATTGGTCCATTTGTTCCTACCACCAGTCCTGCGTATCAGTCTATGAAGGTTCCTGATGAGGGTGTTCGTCTTCCTCTTGGTTCCCATGATGGGAGGGCTTCAGAGCATTCTGACTCTGAAGATGAGGAGTCTATTGATCATGATATAGCACCACTTGATTTTCCTCAAGATTCACATCTAGATGACTTTGTTCCAGAAATCCTAGTCGATGCTGTTACTCCTATTCCAGATGTTGGTACTTCTACTCGTCGGCCTAAGTGGTGGGCCAAGACAATCGGCGATCTTCATGATGATGAACTCATTGAGGGAAAATCAACTCGTAGCAAGAGCAAGCAGCTACACAGTCAACTTCGCTCTTATGGCCAACATCCACAGCATCTACGAGCCTCATACATATTCAGAGGCTAATGGAATTCCAGAGTGGGAATAGGCTATGCAGACAGAATATCATAGTCTTCTGAAGAATCACACTTGGGTTCTTTCTGATCTTCCTCCTGGGAAGAAACCTATCAGCTGCAAATGGGTTTACAAGGTCAAGTATCATGCAGATGGTACTTTGGATAAATACAAGGCTAGATTAGTTGCTCGGGGATTCACATAGTGGGAGGGCATTGACTACGAGGAGACTTTTGCTCCTACTGCCAAGATGAGTACGATCCGTCTTCTTCTTGCTATTGCAGCCCAATTTGGATGGACAGTTCATCAGATGGATGTCAAGAGTGCCTTCCTCAATGGTGATTTGTAGGAAGAAGTCTACATGACGCAACCTCTTGGTTTCAAGGTTGCCGGCAAAGAACATCAGGTATGTAGGCTCGTGAAAGCACTCTATGGATTGAAACAGGCACCTCGTGCGTGGTACATCAAGATTGATCAGTACTTGGTTCATCATGGTTTTCAGCGTAGCCCTTCTAACACTAATCTGTATGTCAAAAACTCTGGTGATGATATTCTCTTTCTTGTTGTCTATGTTGACGATTTGATCATTACTGGTAGTTCAACACATTTGATTGCGGCAATCAAACAAGATTTGTATCAGGCTTTTGACATGACAGATCTGGGGCTTCTCCATTACTGTTTGGGTATTGAGGTTTGACAGACAATTGATAATATTTTTATCTCTCAGTCTAAGTATGCTCGAAGTTTGCTTGACAAATTTCGGATGCAGGACTGCAAACCTGCTTCCACACCTATGGATAAGGGGCTGAAGTTGTCAACCAACTTTGATTCACCTCCGGTTGATGAAACGACATTCAGGCAACTAGTGGGCAGTCTCATCTACCTCTGCCACTAGACTTGACATCAGTTTTGCAGTTAGCTACATTTCTCGCTTCATGACAACTCCAAAAGCTGATCATTGGATTGCAGTGAAGCGGGTGCTGAGATATGTTAAGGGCACTTCAGATTGGCATTCTGTATGGCAGATGCAAGGATCCAAAGTTGATTGGTTACACAGACTCAGATTGGGCAGGTTTAGTGGATGACAAAAAATCTACTTCCGGGTATGTATTCAGTTTGGGTACCGACGCTGTAACATGGACCAACAAGAAGCAATAGGCAGTGGCTCTTTCCTCGACTGAAGCAGAGTATCGAGGAACTGTTAAAGTAGCATGTGAGGCAGTTTGGCTCCGTAGGATGCTTTATGACATGCACATGTCACAAGCAGGACCTTCTCCCTTGTACATTGATAATCAAGGGGTGCTCAAACTGGCCAAAAATCCGGTCTTCTGTGAACGTACCAAGCATGTTGAGCTTCATTGTCATTACATCCGCAAGCTGGTAGAAGACGGATCAGTTCAGCTGTAGTATGTTCCGACAGCGGATCAAATTGCAGATATTCTCACAAAGTCTTTGAGCCCGGATAAGTTTGTAAAATTCAGGGGGCAACTTGGTGTTGTTGACAGATTGACCATTAAGGGAGGGTGTTAGAATAATATTATTATTGTATTATTAATGGCCAATGTTTTTTTTGTATTTAGTTAACTACTGTTTCTACAGTAGTCTCTAGGTAGGTAGATATATTTAATATCTACAGTATTATGTATCCTCTTTATAATGTAACTTTTTCATGTTAATGTAATAAGAATTTACCATTCACACTATCTTTGTTATTTGTGACATTTTTATGCAATTCATGTAACTTAATCAGTGTTTTGAAAAAGAACTTGACCACTTTAGGAGAAATGATAAAGAAATATGCATGATTAGTTAGCTTATTCACAACAACATGAATCAAACTTTTTTTTGTACCTTGGGAAGGCTTGTGATATATCCATGACTGTCTTTGCACTTTGGATTAGGGCAAGAGTGTGACCAATCTGCAGCTTGTTCGTCTTGGATTTGATGAACGATTATGCCTTCTCCTCAATGCTTGAGGATACCCGCAAACTCCAATGAGGACAAGGGTTGCCTTATATGGAAAATGAGCTCACCACCATGCCTTGTTGCACTACTCTAATATTACTATGGTTGGAGTCTTCCAATGAACATCTTCTTGAATAATTTTTGTGGTGTCAATTTCTACCTTTTCAATAAAAAAGATATCTCCAACATGTTTCTTCCATATCTCTTGATGAAATTGTCTACTTAGAGGCAATCTTGGAGGTATAACATTGGACACCATATTATGCTTATCCAAGATAGACCAAATATCGTTGTGATAAAGTGTCTTACCTATGGATGAAGTTGTGGTTGTCACCAATTGATGTTTGGTCTAAGCCACTTGTTCTATTCTCCCAGTTAAATGACTCCTAGGACTCCATCTTTGATGCCTCAAAGTACTACCTCTTTCCCTTTTGGTTTGAGTTTCAACTCCATAGTTTGGTAGGTTAGAGTGAACTCCCCAATATAATGTAACCACTTCACAACCAACACTATATTGGTCTCTCCTAGACCTACAACATAGAAGTCATCGCACACCATGTCTCTACCAAATGTGCTACAGAGTTGCTATATTTTTTTGATGCAAGGAATGGTGAAGCCATTTGCTACCATGACATTAAATCCTTTAGAGTCCATTGTCTTCATGTCCCTTCTAGATACCAAATCCTCATCTATGAAATTGTGTGTGGATCCACTATCAACCAATACCGTGATCTTTTGCCTATGCAAAATTCCACTCTAAATGGATGAATCAAGGAAGGTTGCCTCCTTGAGCCTCTTTCCCTTGTTATTTCTCTTCAATCTTTAGTTCTAGATCCTTTGTTTCTGGCTCTATGTAATGCATTTTTCCTTGGCCAAGGTATCAATGACTTAGTTCCCATGGCTCTTTGCAAGAAAAAGTATAATTTCTTTCTTTAAGTTCATTCTTGGTGTTTTCTTCTTTGTTGATTCTTTTTCGCATGTCTTTTGGAGGAGGGACTTGCTCCTGAAATGGTTTTCTTGGTTGCTCAAAAGGTTGTTCTTTCAAAGAAATTTCGTTTTGGGATACTAAAGTTTCCTAGTTTAGAGCTCCTTTGACAATTTCCTGTAAAGTTAGAGACTCAAATTTCTTTATCAAAGATTTGAGAGATTTGGTCAGTTCTTCCATAAATAGGACAATGAGATGCAAAACTCTTGAACCCTATTTGAATCTACAGAGGTTTAGAATCTGAATCCAATCTTGGGATGTTTCATGCCTGGAATCAGCTCGGTTTCCTGGTGATTTAGCAATATACAATAACAGTTACAGGTAATGAGAATATGAAGAATAAGATGATGTTGATGCTGAAACACTTCACCTACAACAACTTTGAAAATTCTTCACTATGGTGCCACAAATTAGACTTCAAACCTGCAATAAGCAGATAAATATATCTTATTTCTGCTATGAACAGTAGATGGAACTGTTTTCCAAGTTTGAAATGGTGTCATCCTTAATAGAGACACCTCACGCTTTCTTTCTGCTTTAAAGATGGTGGAGAAAGTATGTGGCTAAGCCAAGGCAAAACTGCTCCAACTTAAGCTATTTGTCCTCCTTTTTTGAGGTAGAGTCTCATAATGCACTTGCCCTCTTTTTAAGACATCAATGGAACTTTATGTTGGTACAACCACTACAAAATGGTGCTCAATGAGACTACCTTTTCTTCTTTCAATGCTAGGAACAACTTCATAAGATATTTTCCACTGTTTCATGTCTTTGGCATGTTTTTATGACACATTTTCCACCTTTCTTCAACTTAATAGAATTTCACATTGGCTCTGCCACTAAAATATGACGCCCGAATGACTTAAGTTGTCTTTTTTCCATATTTTTGTGTGCTTTTATAAGTTTATTGCCTTGTTTCATGGCTTTAGGTGAAGCTTTATCAGGTGCAACCACTTCCAAATGGTACCTCATTTCATTTTCTTATTTCATGAGCAAATCCTCGATGCTTTTCACTAAGGACCTTGACAATTTTTGAGCAGGGTTTCAACTTGTCATTGCCACATGATTCATGCACCATTTACCACTAAAATGCTTTTCCTTTTTAGGATGTCTTCCTACACATCTTGCTACTTCGTGACATAAATTTGAGATGGTAATTCCACTCCAAAATTGCACCAAAGTCTTATTTTAGTTGTCGTTATGTGTAGGCGGAGCTTAGTTGGTTTTTGCCATGTTTCCAATGTTTGGATGGAGTTTGAGATGATTCAACCACTTAAAAAGTGTGCACTATCCTTTTTAATTATTCCCTGAAGATTTAGGTCGTGTTTTATAAGGATTATGTTATCCAAAGGTGTGCCTTGACTGAGACATATGCTGATTTGAACCTTAGGTAGAGATTTCTCATTTTATTGCTTTGTTTGCTAACTAGTGGTTGAACTTTAGAGGGCATACCGGAGGAAAACCTGTGCCTAGTTTCCTTGCAGTCCAACTTTTACTCCATACATGCCTTCACTTTTCTGACTGCTCTGTTTATGTCCTTGCTCTGCTTCTTTCCTCTTTCTTCATTAATCTGCCCCATCATCTTCATCATTTGCTGCTTGTTTGTTCTTGAACAACTTCATTTTTACTCCCTATCAGACTCAAGGTTATGATCCTTACTCTGCAAAAGTGTTATTAGAAAATACCAAGACATTTGCAAACTGACAGGAGCACCCTATCACTGACCTTGACTTGACACACAAATCATGATAAATTAATGACAAGAATGGACACCAAGTAGTACAAACATTAAGTTTTGTATGGGTACCAACACTTCTTAGGGTCATTAATAAAAAGTTAGGCCCTCCAATGAAAACTGAAGATATTTTTTACACCTTTACATGTTTTGGGAGACAAGGCTTTCTAGATTGAATTAGACTAAAAGAAAGAGCCCATTAAAAAGAAATGCAATAAAAATGCATTGGCTCTTCCATAAATTGAAAAAGGTTATGCTCCCGAAAATCATTACAAATGTTGATGGGCATATTATGTGAAATGTTGGAAATCGTGTTCTATAATTAACCTTGAAATTAATATATAAAGCAGATGAAGAAGAATATGAACCCCCAGGCCTAGATGCCAAAACTAGAGAGCGTGATTTAGATGCAGAAGAATAGCATGTGCCTCCATGGAAGAGGTGGTTGTGAAAGAGGATAAAGCTCATGAATCTATTGTGCATTAAACTTCAAGTGCAGGCCATGAAGGTAAAAAATATTTTTCATCTTTGTTCTAAAATGAAATTGATTTCCAAGGTAATGGAGCATTTGATATTAAGATGTGTTAGCATATGCAATCATACCTGTTGGTCTGGTTACATTAAAGTAGGGAATTTTGGGTGACTTGGCAATGCAAATTTGATTTTTTTAGAGCCAGTAAATACATTGATGAAACAGAATCATGAAGGTAAAAAATATTTTTCGTCTCTGTTCTAAAATGAAATTGATTTCCAAGGTAATGGTGCATTTGATATTAAGACATGTCAGCATATGCAATCATACCTGTTGGTCTGGTTACATTAAAGTAGGGAATTTTGGGTGACTTGGCAATGTAAATTTGAATTTTCTAGAGCCAATAAATCATTGATGAAATAGAGCTTGATGTAGTGGCACTTGATGTGTGATGTTTGTTTTGGAAATCTGAAGTACTTACATGTGAGATAGAGATGGAAACTTCGTTAGAAGAAATAAACACCAACCATTCCTAAACACATATAAAAAGAGGTAAAATATTTCTCTTGTTATGCAAGTTGGGAAAATAACACAACCAGTCCTCCTCAACATATAAAAGGAAGGAGAAAAGCAAGCTACTAGACAGGTTGATTAATGTGGGTAACCTACTCTTTTGGTTCCCAATAAGATTTGATTCATGGAGGATGGGCATTAACCATTGTTCTCTCAACAATATACCATCAAGAATCCATAGTCGACTTTGGATGAATTGCAACATGACAAATAATTTACAAATTTGTATTTAAAATCTAGTTATAGAGATGTTAATCATTTTGCATGCTAATGATATTTTTAAATACATTAGTATTTTTAGTAATGATATTTTATTTTAAAGATTTTAATTATTAATAATTTCTTTTTTTTTTAGATTGTAGGAATCGGTCGGGTATCTGTCCCCCTATAAACTATAGTGCGCTTGAACTTTTTTCAAGTGATTGGTGACATTGGCGTGACACGCCCTCTGGTACCACGGGGATGGTGGGGAGACTAGACCTCGTGACCTCTTGCCTACAACATGATGCTTTCACCAATCGAGCTAGGCCTACCACCCCTATTAGTAACATTTTTTAGTAAATTAGTTTTGTTTCAGTTTTATAAATGGTATTTTTCAATAAATTAGTTTGTTTAAAAGATGTTAATTATTTTGCATGTTAATGATATATTTTAAAGTAAATTAGCATTTTTTTAGTTCTATTAATGATACATTTGTAAATAAGTTTAAATGTTTTTTTTAAAGATGTTAAGTATTTTGCATATTAATGATATTTTAAAGTCAAATTAGTGTTTTAGTTTTATTAATGATGCAGGAGCATCATTACTAGCTAGAGATAGATAATAATCATAGTTGTTGGGAGATGCAAGCTATTGGTACTAGTACGAGGATGGGGACACCGATCAAATTAGGGTATGTGAGTTAAATGAATAAGTAGACGGCTATTTTATATGTAAATGATTCACCAAAAATTTTGGGTACTATTGTGACCCTTTCCACACATCACCCCATTGCAAATGGGGACCCCCTAATTTTTGCTTCGTTTGGGTCTTCTGGCTTGATTTTGGTTGGTTTTCTTGTTGTCTTTGTATTGTTCTGTCTGTCTTTCTGGGGATGTGCCCGTTTGAATTGAAATTTTGGCTAAGTCTGAGAAATTAGGGTTTGCTTTCCTCATGCCAAGTTGAGGTTGATTCGAGTAAGCAAATTGAAGTATGAGTTTGATACTGCATCCAAAACACTTCAAGCAATCTGCCTACGAATTTTGAGCGAAATCTGACCACTTGTTATTTTTAGCAGTTCGGGCTTCGGAAGCTATTTTTAGGTTTTGCATATGTGCTTTTTCAATACATGTCTGGAGAATCTTTCTGGGCTTTTTGAGACCTTCATGATGATATAACATGCAAGATGAGGTGATAACTTTTAGCAGTGCTGCCTTCAGAGGCTGTTTTTAGGGTTTGCATGTTGGAGTCTTAAGTGCATGTTTGGATATTCTTTGTGGGTTTTTTAGGAGCTTCGTAGTGATGTAACATGCAGGCCCGGACTTGGACCTTTTAGCAGTGCTTCCTTCAGAGGCTGTCTTTAGGGTTTGCATGTAGGATTTTTTAGTGCATGTTAGGATATTCTTTATGGGTTTTTCGAGAGCTTCGCAATGATGTGACATGCAAGCAAAGTTGATCATTTTTAGTGACATGCTATTTTTAGCCAGTGCTCGCATGAAGACCAATTTTATTGGGTTTTTTGGGTTTTTTGAGATCTCTTGAGTAGTGTAACATGCAAACACATCCGACTGATGGTTGGTCACTTGTTCAAGCATTTATTATTTTTAGTAGGTCCACTCTAGCATCTCCCTAGCACTTCAGTATCGCGAACAGAGCGGCATGCAATAGAAACGAGGTCAAACGGAGGTCATTTGAGCCACATGCAAGTCAGATTAGGGTTTCTAGCTTTGGGACTCAAAATGAGGGGTAAAACACTAGAATCACGGAAAACAAATGTATCCCATTGCGATCAATATCCTTCAAGGAAGCCGCTGGTAAAATTTGAAGGCAATCTGAGCACTTACTATTTATAGTAAGTCACTTTAGAAACATGCTATAAATAGCAGGTTAGCATGAGGCACTGGTGTGAATAGGACAAACAGGTTAGGAGGACCCCATGGAGCAAATTTCACGTCAAACAAAGTTGCAGAAGTTCTAAAATCAAGTAGTTACTATAAATAGCGGGTCAACACAGGTGACAGGTGTGAACACAACAGTTACATTTCGAAGGTCAAGTTGAGCAGAAATCAGGTCTTGAAAATGCTAAAAATCCATGGAAATCACAGGAGCTCTAGAATTTTACTAAAATAGGAAGCTAGGCAGGAGGCATAAAAAAATTTCTAAGTATCTGAAACTTGAAGCCCTAGCCTCCAAATGCACCCCGGGGTTTAAGAGGTTGGTGAAAATCTTTCAAAGTTTGAAACTTGAAGCTCACCCACCAATATGTGCCTAGGCTGAGAATTGAGGAGTTAAAATTGTCTAAGTATAAGAAAATGAAAGTTCAAAGGGTCAAATGCGCCCTAGCTTGAGAGTTCATGGGTTGAAATTTGACTAAGTGATTGAAACTTGAAGTAGCCCCTACCAAATGTGCCTTAAGGAGCTTGGAGAGGCTTGCAAATTTGCTAAGTCTCAAAAATTAAAGGACAAGACCCCAAATGTGCCCCAGCTTGAGGATGGAAGCTTGAGAAATTCTAAGTCTGAGAAACTAGAAGGAGGCCTCCCTAGATGCGCCCAAGAAGAATTTGAATTTTGAAAATTACCTAAGGCATCAAAAATGAAAGCACAAGGTCCTAAATGCACCCCAAGCTGTAGTGAAGAGAATGAAAAGCGTCTAAGTATTCAAAAATGAAAGTAGAGAGGTGGAAATGCACCCGAGGTGAAGGGAGAGCTTAAGAATTTTTTCTAACTCTAAGAAACTAGAAGTAGCCCACCCCAAATGTGTCCCACTTGAAGAATGAAGTAACAAAACGTTTCTAAGGCAAGTAAAGTGAAAGCCCAACTACCTAAATGCGCCCTAGTGGAGAGTTGGATTTGGAAATTTGGCTAAGTCATTTAAAATGAAAGCTTAGGGGTGGAATTGTGCCCAAGACAAGAGGACTTGAAAATCTTCCAAGTGATGAAAGTTGAAAGTATGAGGTGCTAAATGCGCCTTAGCTTGGATGAGTTGATAGGAATATTTTCTAAGTGTTCGAAATGGAAGTCCATGGGGCCAAATGTGCCCAAAGTGGAGAAGGCATCTTTTGAGTCATGAAATGGAAGTTGGCCTACCTAAATACGCCCAAGGACAAGGTTGAGCGTGGAAATTTTTCCAAGGCAAGTGAATTGAAAGTAGTTGTGCCCAAGACAAGAGGACTTGAAAATCTTCCAAGTGATGAAAGTTGAAAGTATGAGGTGCTAAATGCGCCTTAGCTTGGATGAGTTGATAGGAATATTTTCTAAGTGTTCGAAATGGAAGTCCATGGGGCCAAATGTGCCCAAAGTGGAGAAGGCATCTTTTGAGTCATGAAATGGAAGTTGGCCTACCTAAATACGCCCAAGGACAAGGTTGAGCGTGGAAATTTTTCCAAGGCAAGTGAATTGAAAGTAGGGCTAGTGAAATGTGCCCAAGGTGAAAGGGGAGGTTTGGGAATATGCTAAGTGTCAAAATGAAAGTACAAGGGGTAAAATACGCCCTTGGATAAGAGGTGACTAAGAAATTGTGCTAAGTATTTGAAAATGGAAGTAGCATACATCAAATGTGCCCAAAGGAGAAGTGGGACACAAAATTTTGCTAAGGCAATCAAAATGGAAGTTTGGCCTCCTAAATGCGCCCAAGCTTGTGAAGGTGCAAGAAAAAGTTTCTAAGGATGGAAAAATAGAAGTAGAGGACCTGAAATGCGCCCAAGCCCTCAATGGCAAAATATTCTAAGGTAGGAGGGCGATGAGTGAGAATACACCCCTCTAAATATGCCCAGGGAGGAGGAAGTTTAAGAAAACGCCTAAGGCATTGAGTATGAGAACACCAAGGGCAATATGCGCCCTAGGACAAGAGGTGAAATACACTCACAAGGAAGAGATGAAATTTGTTTAAGGCATGAAGAATTTGAAGATGAAGTGAAACTCAAACATCAAGCTTTCAAATGCGCCCTCAAGGTGGAGAAATTTCTAAGGCACAAACTCCAAACACAAGGTTGTAAATTCACCCTTGAAGGGGACCCTATGAAATGAACACACGAGTCTCTAAATACGCCTATGATGAAAAGTTATGCTAGAGAAAAATGATGAATTTCATCAGATCCCGGGACCAATTGGACCTTGAAGATCAGGACATAGGGATCAGGTAAATGAAGAGATTTTATATCATGAAGTGTTTTGATGCTCTTCTTTTTGTTTGTTTTGCAGGATGAACGCCGGGACCAAAGCATGATGACTTGAGGTGAAGGAACAAATACTCCAGGACAACATTCAGAAGAAGAAGTTACATGTTGAATCTCCTCCATGATGTCTCATTTGCGCCCAAGCCATGAAGGAAGATGATGAAAGAAACGGCTAAGTGTTGGATGTTTATTCACAAAGACCTAGTATGCATCCAACTTAGGGAGACAGGTGGCAAGGAAGAAATTGTCGAGTCCGAGATAGGAAAATCCTTCAGGATCCGAGTGAGAAATGAACAAAAGGCATTGGAGAGTTAAAAGAATGTCAGCTAAGAGGAAAATCATCATCAAGCAGAAGAATGAAGTTGCAGTCTTGGAATTTCAAAATGAGAACGCGCTTGCCATGCCAGAAGTTGAAGCTGTTTGATCGAGTTTGTAGTCAAAGAAAGAACAGTGGGAACACGTCTTTGGACGAGAATCTTCTAGAAGGATGGTGGACATTAATTTCTCATTGATTGCCCCACTCTTCTTGGTGGTGGTTTTTAGGGTTATGGTTCACGTGGCTTAATTTGAGCCCTTCATTGTAATTGAATCTAAGCCATCCACTAGATTTGGCCAACTATAAAAGGGGCATCCCCCCTCATTTGTAATTCATTAGATTAGAATAGAGAGACAGCTAGGTGATAGCATAGTATAGAGCATAGTTTGATAGTATAGCGTAGATTGAAGAGGAAGGAAAACTCTCATTGAATGCTTTGTAAGAAGTTGTTGTGAACACTCTCATAATAAAAGGGTTTTCATTGATGATGATTTCATCTTTTGTTGTGAGCAGCTAGCAAGATTTCTTTGTCCTTCCGATTCAAGTAGAATCTTAAAGTAGAATAAATTTCATTTCATGCAAGTGGATGCTAGTAGTTGAATGTAGTGTTTGATTCGAGCAAACTTCGTCTATCTATACCACTAGTGTGTTTGTTGATGGTGAATTCGCCTTGTGTGGTCAACTGGAACATTGCGGACTTAACTTCGTTTGTAATTCATATGTTGGTATGCATCGTTGTGATGGTGTCTTCATGTTGAATTATGATCTGAATACCTTTGATTACTCCTTTGAAGATTGCATTGGTTTTGTGGAAGTTGTCCGAAGTGAAGCAAAGCAAAGCTTGGTTGAAGTTTGCGAGAATTGATCGCCATGTCCCACGCCTTAGAGTAGATTAGAGCTTTCTTATCCCTACAACCATTTAAATTCAATACTTTTTGGTTAGTTTAGGAAACAACTTTATAGATAAAACCTTTCGAACATTCAAATTCCCTTCTCCGTTGTTGAAAATTTTTGTAAGTCCCCTTGAAATACCAGCAAATCACATCAAACCAACTGAGACTATCCACTACATGAAGGAACCTTGGAGTTGAATGCATGATCTTTCTAGCAATCTTAGCATGTAGGGGATTTTGTTCAAGAGAGGATAGAGTAGCCGTTGGTGAACTTTATTCTGTGTTGGTGCGGTCATGAAAAACACATCAATAGGTACGGGTACTGGTACGTTGTCTATGTTCCCAAAATGGAGTTTCCTGACAACTATAATAATAATATCATCATAAGGTCTAGGTATGTTCCAAGCTTGTTTCCCTCCATTTGTATGTAGTTAGAATTTCAAATTTCTGTAAATGTCATGGAGGAGTTAAATAAGGCCTTGTAAATGAGTTATAAAGGTCAAGTTTGGATTGGTATGAGTGGTTATAGACTAAATAAGGCCATGAAGCCTTGTAATCATGTAAATGAGCTGAAAAGGGAGTCATATAGGCCTGCAACAATGAAATTTAACTGATTTTCCCTTCCTAGCATGTTGTTGAGCTTCTTTAGGGTTAGTTGAGTGATTTTAGGAGAGGATTTTGATGAGCTAAACATAGGAAAACAATATTTTCTTCATAAATATGTGAGAATTATGAATGTATAGATGATGTATGACAGAAATAATGTAAGTGTGAAATTTTTGCTGATTTTATTAAGTTTTAGCCATGTTTCTATAAAACTGTCATGTTGTCTATGATAAGACAGCAAGCTAAAGTTTGACTCTAACAATATAGAGCAATCTTTTCACATCTGTGAAGGTTTAGACACTTCGACAAGGTCAAAAAAAGGCCAAAGAAATTTATTTGAAGTCTTGACACCCAGTTTTGTGATTTTTAGGCCTAATTATGTGTTTTTTGTCCTGAAACTAGGGCAAGGGCTTACTTTATGTTTCCACTAGCCAAAACTCTCCAAATTTTGGATTCTTGATGTTTACAAGTGTATAGAAAATTGTGCTAAGTTTTGTACCTACTTCAGACCTGCAGATGCTTTTTTCATCAAACCCTTGGTTTGTAGGCTTCTATAGGGTAGTATGACCGCATTTTTTGAGTTTTCTTGTGTTTTTTAAGTGATAATTGCAAGGTGAGTGTTTAGACATGTTAGATATGCCTATTTACAAATTCCCTATAAATCTTATTGCCTGATCAATCAATTTACCCTCCACTGTTACAAAATAGTCCTAAAAAAGAGGTATAATTTGACTGTAACAATCCAATTTTTACCTATTCCATACAAAACAATTCTACCTAATTTTTACATATGTTTAATAAGGGTCAAAAGGGTATCCAAATCAGTTCTCAGATCTCCATTATCAGGTGTATGAAGGGAGTTATGACAAAATTGTTGGCCCCAAGGTTGTCGTTGCACCAAAAGATCGACCTATTAATGCCTGATACAACCGCTAGAGTTAACAGATCCATGGGAGGCGGTTAGTCCATGCCATTAATCTTGAGGGGAGCGCAAACCATTTTCCAACAATCTCCACCTCAGTGCAAGCCGAGGGGATTCGAACTTGACACCTTTGGCTTTGATACTAATTGTTGGCACTTGGCCCCAAGGTTGCTGTTGCACCAAAAGATTGATCTATTAATGTCCGATACAATTGCCAAAGTTAATGGATCCATGAGAGGCGGTTAGTCCATGTCATGAATTTCGAGGGGAGTGTTGACCATTTGCCAACAAAAATGTATCTGAGAAAGGCTACAAGCTCCTAGACCACTTACAAAACAAGTACATGTTATATTGATCACAAAGCTCTGCTCATGCATGGATAAGGTTGGTATAGTGAATTTATGTATGCCTAATTTTTTTCAAACCATGGTGAATTTCTATAGATCTTCCAATGAAGATTTGGTCTTGTTCTAGGTCTAGAGTGAAGCTAGTGTGAGCTAGTAGGAGATTGAATTGCTTAGTTCATTGCATGAACATATCAAGTTGAGGTCATATGATCTGGTTCACGAGTCTAGACAAGATCTATGTCATAGTAAATGGCCATGAAGGTTAGAATTCGTGTGAATAATGAAGGCATGATAGGTTGTAAGCAAGGTTCAAGGTAAAGGGCCAAGTTGATGTGAGCATGGCTTAGCTAGGAAGGTATCAGTTTGGTATTATAGCTTAGGAGAAGCTCTTGGAAAGACATAAAATTGTATGAGTGTAGGTTAAGCTAAGAAGACAAAGGTGAACCCTTTGAGAGTTTTGAGAGAAAGAAGTTGTGACAAAGGAAGCCCTAAAGGCCATTGAAGGCTTGAGAGGAGCAAACAAAGCTCATAGAGAGAGAGATGGTGAAGAAATCCATGCACAAGGTACATAGTGAGAGTTTGATATATCTTGTTGAATTTATTAATGAAAAGGTGATTGTAGGTAGAATCTCATTGAGGCATTGAGCAAGGAGATCAAAAGAATAGGGTGTAATAGACCTAGGTGAAGATTAGAGAATTGTCAATAGACCAAGAAAGGAGAGAAGCTTGGGTGAGATAATTGCAAAGGTACCAAAAGACTAAGAAGGCAGCTTACGTGAGGTGTCTAGTTGGAAGTGTCAAAGTACTTACTGAAGAAGAAAAAGTACATCAAAGTTTGTGGACAGAGATTTGAGAGAGAGGTAAGAGCTTAATGGAGCTCAAAGGAGGTATAAAAGTCAGAGGATAGATATGAACAAATAGATGAAGGGCTTGATAGGAGGAAGTTGTCACAAGAAGATAATTGGAGATGTCTAAGAGAGCAATTTGGACATAGAAAAAGAAACAAATGAGATAAAAGAGAGGTTGAACTACTTATGGAGTTGCTGAAGACTCAAAAAAGTGGATGCAAGATAAGGAAAAAGGTTAAGTGGCCTTTGGCTTGGTTACTTTTGAGAAAGATGAGACATAGGATGAATGCCATAGAAAAAGAAGAGGTTAAGAATCCATGGAGGATTGAGTGCAGGAAAGATTGAAGGCATGGTGAAGCATGAGGATCCATTCTTGTATGAAGAAACTATCATTTGTGAACCTGAAGAATGACCTATACTTGGTGAAGAAGATTAGATGGATGAAAACCTCATTGAAGACGTGAACCTATTGGTTAAGTAGAAGGAGATGCCAATCTATGATGCATCAAAGAAGACATGTCAGCCGCAAAGTTTTCAAATTGACTTCACTTCTTAGTGTTTGTTTGTAGGTGATGTCATGATGATAAAGGAGGAAAAGACAAACTTGTCTTTTGGAACCAAATGCAAAGCAAATAAAAGCCAAGGGCGTTCACTTGAAGAGGTTGAGAACATGTATTCCAATAAAGTTTCTCAAAATGGAGAACGAAACCATGATGACTTGCAGAATCTTTTGAAGCAGAACAATGAAAACAAGCATCAGCTGATAGAATCTCATGGCATGGAGAGGATGGATGAAGCAAGTAAGTTGGTATGTACCCTTTTAGTTGAAGATACAAGGTCTTATAAGGAAAATTCAAGGTCTGATTTGTAGTTGAGAATAATGTTTGTGAATGAGATAGTCTTGTTACTCCATGAAGAAGAGTGTGGAGGCAGAAATGAAGTGATTGCAGGTCTTATAGAGGCAGCAAAAAGAGTTATGAGATGCACATGTATGATCCATATGGTGTTGACATTCAAGGCAGCCAAAGCAATCAATCTTATGGACCCTTGACAGAGCAAGTTGATCTACAATACCTAAAGGAGTTGATCATGCAAGTAGCTGAAACCATTGAATATGAAGACAAAATTGAAGAAATTACTTTGAGTAAGGAGGTACTTATTTCAATTGAAGAGTTTAATGAAGGCATAAGACCTAGTATAAAGTCTGATATGCAGCCTAAAGCAATGAGTAAAGGTCTAGAGTATGGTAAGACATCACTTGTGTTACCTCATGAAGGAGGAGGTAAAGAGGAAGGAGGAGAAGTGAAAAAATGTAGTAAAGAAGAAGAGCAACATGGGCATCAAGTCATGCAAGAGCCTGACTACTTAGACCTCATAAGAGATGAGGAAGCTATCAAAGAAGCATAATTTGAGCTTATGAAGATCCTCACACAAGAGGAGGAGGATGACAAAGCAGTAAGGCAGATTTACAAAAGGAGACAGTATGGTTGCTTGAGGAGACTCAGAAGTCTCAATGAGTGTTATGTTTAACACTTTTGTGAGTTATGTAGGTACAGGTATGTTGGTGGAAGAAGCTCTTGAAGGAGCTCAAATAGGAAAGTTGATAAGAGAAGAGAATAATAAGAAGAAAGTCACATATGAGATAAATATGGTGAAAAAGGATGCACCTCAAGAACTAGTGGAACAACAAAGAGGTCAAGATACTTCTAAGGGAGAAGAGTTATACAAAGAGAACAAGATCATACAAGTGGAAGGAAAACTTGAGGAAAAGGTATGTATGATAGACTTGGCAAAGACAATTACAGTTCTAGAAGCAAGAAATCATAAAGAAGAACAAGGAGCTAATAAGAAAGCAAGAGCATGCAATAATGCCAAGGAAATTGGAAACAAAACAGGGAATATGAAGCATATTTTGGTTCAAGAACAAGTCCTTAGGATAATAGAAGAGCAAGGTCTAAAAAGAAACCAATGGAGATTTAGTTGTTGTCAAGAAGAATCACAACATACTTTTTTCTATATAGGCAAGGGTTGTGGAAGGTTGACAAATGTTTGCAAGAGTTGTGAAGGCCATGCATAGATAAAATTATAGTGACACATTTCCTATAGAAATTCTATTGCAAGCTTTTGAAGTCACTGAACTCTCGTAATATGTGTATTTAATTGCAACTTATAGAGGTTGACCTGCTGATTTACAAAAATGGAAGGGTTTGCAGTCTGGAAAGTAAGAAAACATCATGCAGAGACAATCAAGGGTGAATGTTTTGATTGCAATTTGTAGACAATATGGGTTGAGGTCATGAGATGTTGGGGACAAAAAATAGTGTTGCAGTGAAAGGTTTTGCAACACCCTTGAAGGGTGTAATAAACTTTTAGTCAAAAATTTCTTGAGTTAAATTAGGTTCCAACTAGGGCACAATGAAAGTTTTTGTAGTCACGAAAACTACAGAGGCATTTCTATTTGCAACTAGGGCATAAACTAGAATGAGTAGGAAAAGTTGTAGCTAGGGTACTTGAGCAAGTATTTCTTTATTTTATTCTTTGTCAAACCTTGGTTTGGTTTTTGTGTAAATTTTTCGAGTCTATAAAATTTGAATTTTCGAGACAACATTTTTTAAAAAGGGTTTCCAAAAGTAAAATTTTTATGCCAAATTCTATATAAATTGTGGTATATCATAACTTTGTCTAAGTTAGTGAAAAGTCAAAAAATTATTCTAAAGGGATTTAAAGTTTGAAGGATTTGCAAAACCTAAGGATTAAGCTTTCACATAAATTTCATTTGTTGGGTCAAATTAAAGTTGTTCGCGTTTGAATCTTGTGTATATTCAAAATCATGTCCTAGTAGATAACAATAAGTTGAATGGTCAAAATTTTAATATATGGAGTCACAAAATATTCACTAGTGTTGAGTATTGGATGTGTGATAGATTATTTTTAGACACTAAAACAAGGCCAACCAACAACCTAGATGACTTTGAAAAATGTCATAGGGAATCCTTTTTATTGTTCGAGTTATTTGTGTTTGATGATTGAATCCCGAACTCTATAATTCTACATTTACTAGTGTATCATGTCATACTTTGAAAGATAAGTACCAAACTTCTGAAAAAGGTTGGGGCTTGTATTTAAATAATTTATTGTTTTCTACTAAATTGCATGAGGTGGGTCTTTATCAAAGTTTCTTATAAAACTCAAAGATTTGAGGGATCAACTTGTTGTGGTCATGTTATCATAGAATCTAGTAGTGCTCGATTCACGAATAACCCCCCTACAAATTTTTTCCATTTCATAGGTTCGTGATGTTCAAACATGGAAAACGAGGTGAATTTCAATCCACCTCGAAGTGCGTTCCAAGTTCTCAAATAGTCCGTTTGAACATTCCTCTACGTCTATCTCTTGAAGACTTTCGAAACGAATATCTTTGCAAACTCTCAATGTTCAGACTTAGTCAAAATTGTAAAAGGTGTAGAAGCTCCAAAAAACAATGCTCCTACATATTGTAAGAGTTTTCTAAGTCCCAAAAGTGCAGAAGTACTAAAATTCAGCGCTTATGCATTTTAGTCAAAAGTCAGTTTTTGGTCCACAAGCGCTGATTTTTATCGCTTGTGCACTTTTTGTCAACATGTAGCCATTTTGAGGCATGGGCGGTGATTTTGAACTCTAGTGCACTTTTCCTAGTTTCGTGCCATTTAACCCGCCTTAACTAATGCATGACTTGTGTTGCATTTAATACACTCTTAAATCACTTTCAAGTGATTTCAAGTTGGGTTGCCCTCATTTCATTCGTTGGTCTCTCATTTTGAGTTTTCTTCCCTCTAACCACAAACCTGCGTTGAGGATTGGTTGGTCGATTTGAGTTGGAATTTTCGTTTTTATCTAACTTCTCATCAAAATGCTTTCCCTTTCTTTCATTTGTTTTCTTAGCTTTGAAATTATCGTTCTAGATTGTTAATATGTTGAGCATCATTTAGGCTTTTTGTTTCTTTGTATTTTCAATCCCTTTTACTTCCTCCTCTCGATTTCGAGCCTTTCTTTTGAGTCGCCAGGCCCTTTATTATTTCAAGCTGGGGTTTCTGAAAATTGTTGAAAGTGTGTTTTACATTGTTTACTTCGTGCCCTAGTTTTCACGTTTTCTTCTCTTTCTCATTCGATCCCTTTTATTCCTCTTCCATTTTGAGTTTTTCATCAATGATAAAGCAACCAAAATTTGAAGTGATAGGTGTAAGAGAGGGGGACCACCGCATGCAAGACCCCAGGTCATAGGGGGTCAAGACGCAAGAGGCTACCCTAACTTACCTCAGCTAAATGTATTGTTTAGTGCATGAGGATGAGAATGATGAGGATTTTTAGGTCCTACGGTCACTCTACGATCCGAGTTTTGATACAGGGCTAGGCGGGTCAATTTTTAGGTCCAACTCTGTGCCTTAGAGAGCTCTCTATTCAAGGACGTCAGTGCGGACTATGGATGACAATGTGGTGCATTGGTGTCTCAAAAGTGTGCTATATTTGTATGGCCAAACAACATCCAAGACAAGGTTAAACACACCAAAACGACTTACCAGCCTAGCTATTTAACTAAAAGGCTAGAATGATGTAACTAAATAGATTAAGTAATCTCTAACGTTATAAAGCAAATAAGCGAAAGTGATAAAGATGAGAATCTCACCAATGAACTTGTTCGCTAGCTGATCCTCCAAGAGTTCACACACCTACACACAACAAGAGAGAGAATGTTGGGGGGTGGCTGTATAGGGGTTTGCCTCAGTTAGACCCCCGTTTAGGTGTTCCCATCTCCATGGACAGCCAATGGAAAAGAGATAAAGAAGTGATAAAAACACAAGCACTACCAACAATACTATGCTACTCAATCAAATGATAGAGGAGAGGAGAGGGAAGCTTACCACCTCCACCAAGAGCACTCAAGGATGCTTGGGGGAGAAATGAGAGGAACTCAAGCCTCTGCTGCAATGGCGTGGTCCCAAACTCGCTCTATCGACTTGATGGAGTGAGATATTGTTGCTATCGAATGCTTGGAATGCTTGGAAGTGAGCTTGTGAGAGTGAGAGTATGAGAGCCAAGTCTGTTCAAGATTTCTTGCAACCTCCAAATGCAAGTTCAAAGAATGATTATGAAGGAAAGAAAACGACCATATTCGAGTCAGGTGGCTGAAGGAGGTGTTACAACTTCGCTGCCAATGGGAAGAGTAACGCCTTTGCTGACTCAACCGCAGGAATCTACCAGGGACGTAAGCATGCTGTGCAAACATTTGCGCGCTGTTCGGGCGTCCTCGACAGAAATGCCTTCACTGACACACAAAACAGGTGCCAAGAGGACTGCCATCAACGGGCTTAAGTGATTTAAGCCCCCGACTTAGGTTTTCTAAAGTGTAAAGAGGCAAAAAGGGGAATTGCGCCTAGGGTGCAAATTCGCTCTTATACATTTTGCCCCCACTTTAGAGAGCACAAGTATTGATGAGTGCTTGGTAAAGTAGTTCAAGAAGAGAGTAGGGTTAGAAAAGTATACTTGAATCGTTGAGGAAGCAGACCGTGATCTGGCGAACCTGAAGATGCAGGAAAAACAAAGGACTCCATAGTTGCTCAGAACTATGAAGTTGGAACAACAAAGCGCCTTATAGGCCCATAGACCTACAATGAGGCAACCCCTAGGATCTCTCGTATGGAGGAAGCCCCAAGGAAGCGGACTCCGCAGAGTCAGGAAGAGGCAACATGTCTAAAGCGTCGATGCGTCTAGCCGCAGATAGAATGCATCTAAAAGCGGCGACATGTCTACTCGTAGATAGAACATGTCTAAAGCGTCGATACGTCTACCCGCATATAGAACGCATCTAAAAGAGGCGACATGTCTACCCGCAGACAGAACATGTCTAAAGCGTTGATACATCTACCCGCAAATAGAACGCATCTAAAAGCGGCAACATGTCTACCCGCAGATAGAACATGTCTAAAGCGGCCGGTCACGCAAACTGAAATACATTCAAAGGGGTCCCTCAAGAACCCTTCAAAAGGAGAGAGGTCTAGTCAAGGGACGCACGGTTTGAAAAATTAAGGTCTAGTCAGGCTGCCCCCAAGCTAGATGCGAAAGGATGAATGGAACGAGTCTAGTCGAGTTGCACCTAGGCTAGATGTGAAAAAGTCCATTTGTTACAAAGGCTTTTGAAGAAAGGGTCCTTGAGGAACTTGCTGTGAAGTATAAGGGGGGTCCACTAAAGGGACACGCAATTCAAACGTTGCCATCTTAGAGTGATTTGTCATCAAGGGATCCTTTCGAAAGATGTTCACTTCATCAAGGAATTCAAAAGGAAGGTCATGCCCCCATGCGAGGGGAAGTCAAAGCAGTTCCCTCTTCGGAGGAGGGTCTTTGTAATGTCCCCATTTTTAGCACTACACTTTTCAGTGATTGATGGCTTATCATTGGTGTGCTGTCTGCTAGTCAGAGGCAGAATTAGGGTTTCCGACTGCTTGGTGGGTTCTTTTGAAGATTCAGGGGTTTGCACGTTGGAGTTTGGCTGTTTGGATTCTGGATTCCTTCTAGGTTTTTAGAGAGCTTCACCGAGGTATGACATGCAACTGTGTTGAACAACCTTTCCGGACTTACTATTTTTAGTAAGTTATGACGGCTACATCTTGGAGTTTGGGATTTTGGATTGCGGATTCTTTTTGGGATTTCAGAAAGCTTCGCAATGGTATCGCATGCACTTTGATCCGAGCAACTTTCTAAATTTACTAGTTTTAGTAAATTCTATTTTAGGCAGTAGTCCAGTTGACTTCAGTTCAGCAGGCTTCCCTCCTCAGGCAATGCAGTTGATATTTTGATTTTTGGCCTTGGGTGCATTTTCTGGAGAGATAAGTTGAGTTGATTTAAATAATATTATATTTTAATATTATGTTTTAATGTTGACCCCTTGGCCTAGCTTTATCACTTAAAGTTGTTTTATAAGGGGGACTCAAGGGTGCATGCCTCATTAGGAGGTTATTTTAATATTTTCTAAAGGCCAAAATTATGCTTGGAGAAATGGGATGCCAACTTAAGAGAAAAGATGATTTTTTAAAATTAATAAGAGTCAAATATTACTTTGAGGAAAAGGGACGCCATCCATGGAGGGAAAAAAGATTAATTCAAATTTGAAAATTAGGGCATCTTCTTGATGTTTCTAGAAGATTCCTCTCAAGCTTATAAAAAGAAGCCTTTGCTCTTCAGTTGGATATCTTATGTCTTTAGTAAAGTTATGCTGCTGGAATGGTATTTGGATTGTTTTGAGGAATGAATGCCTCCTAGCCTTGGCTCGACTTCTTGCTTGAAAGATAGCAACTAGTGGAGAGTTAGTTTGTAGTTGAGTAAGTTTTTGTAGTGAGAAATTGCATTGTAGAAGTTATTATGCATTTGTAGTCCAGTTTTGAGTATGTTAGTGAAGTTTTGGTGTTGCCGACTTCAAGTTGCTGAATGTTGTTTTTGCTCATAAGTCAAAAAATAGAAATATATTCATTCTGGGTATCGGCTAAAACCATTTCTATGCCCTAGGTGCCCATTTGTGCAAAGTTTGGTGATTTCTAATGAAGAATCTGATTTTATCTTGTTGGTAGAACATTTCTAAAGGCCGTATCATTATGTTCTGCCTGGAAAATGTTTAGAAAAAAAAATTACAAGGTTTTAGAGTCATTTTCTGATTAGAATCTGGTCGCCATCCTCCTAGTGTTCATTTGCATAAGATTTCATGTCATTTGGACTAGTCTAGAGAGAGTTATGAGCATTTTAGTGAGTTACAGTGTTGTTGTTTTTGCATTTTCAGTCATATTTCTGTCATATCAGATTGTAGAAGTTCATCATTTGAGTGGGGTTTGAGTCTAGGAGTTATTATTAAGCTTTGGAGAGATCTAATTCATTATTGCAGCATTGGAGAGCTTCTAATCTTATGTTCTTGGTAGACACTCTCTATTAAATTGTAAGCTGAGCAGTAGTACTGTCAGCATTTTCTAATCTATCTCTTCTTGCTCATTGTAATACCTGCTAAATAAGTGGAAGAGGCTGGCTTGCCGCCTATTTTACATTCTGTACTTGCTTTGTAATTTCCTTTCTTAGTATCTCCGCCTTATGGTAGCTCCATTTCCACCTTGGGATGGAAAACACATTCTAGGCATTGAGTTACTTTCAGCATATCATTTGCTTTGTAATTTCCTTTCTTAGTATCTCCACCTTATGGTAGCTCCATTCCCACCTTGGGTTGGAAAGCACATTCTAGGCTTTGAGTTTACTTTTAGCATTGTACTTCTTTCCAGTTGATACTGACGACCCTCTTGCCATATGACAGCATCATTCTCATCTCGAGATTGAGTGTGCATTCTTGGCAAAGAGTTATTTGCAAATTGTTGGGTTGGGTTTGTGCTAACTTTAATGGGTGCTTCTTGGTTGATGTGTTCTTGAAAAAAATTTGAAAAAATTGGTCCGAGTTTTTATAGTCTTCAAGTCCCTTCTTTACGAACCCGTGATGAAGGAAACACATTCCATTAGGGTTCCAAGTTGAGAATGCGCTTCCAAGAAAAAAGTATTGTGAAGACTTTCAAGAAAAGATTCGTTGGCGGCGAATTCATTATTTGAAAGTCGAAGTGTTAAAGAATGTTGTCACACATAGGAGGGACAACTCAAGCAAAGAAGAGAGAAAGATAAAGAGAAAGCAAAAAGTACAAAGGGCATTGGGGGATTTGGTTTAGTGGGGTTAGATCTGTCCAAGGTCGTATAATAGTAGGTAACCACAATGCAAGGCGAAAGATCATCAATCCCCAACCAGATCAAGAAGAATGCATGGAAAACAAAGTAAAAATAATAGATTGGGTCAACATGGAAGGGAAGCCTAAATGCCCCTGATGCTTTGCATCATCCCCAATTTATTGAAAATCAAGCACAAACATGGAAGAATGATGGTACAAATAGAAGAGGGTTTATGACACGCAAACCACGCCTATATCCATGCACCAACAAGGGTGACGAGGGTCGTCCAGGCACACATAGCACGAGTAGGGGGGAACACATTACAAAACACGCACACATGCACACAAGATCAAGAAAGGGGGGACCTTCCCCTAACCCTAATCATTCAAAAGGTCGTCTGCTTCCCAATCTAAATCCTCATAAGGGGAAGGAGGACGAGCCTGCAAGGGTGGGATGTTAAGAGAGGTGTTTGACCCTCCCACAACAAGGGCCAAGGAAGAGGGCCCCTCGAAGTCGTCTCCTCCAAGCTCTTGTGGGGTCAAAGTCAATGACTTCGCGAAGATCGCCGACAGGGTTAGGACTTCATCCACAGAGTTAAACATGCACCCCATGGGAGGGCCATGTCTTACCTTAGCAGATGGGATGGGTTGTGCTTGAGATCTGCCACTAGGCTTGCCGAATGATTAGGGAGCAGTGACAAACTCAAGAGAGGCCGGGACCGATTTTGTCACAAGGACAAAACAGGTCATCACAAGGCCACCTTGCGAAGGTGGGCTCCTCCTACGTCCCTTATTGCGAGGAGGAGTAGCCTCTGCCTCTTTTTTCACGGGAGGGGAAGAACTCCCCATAGACGAAGTTAGAGGTGTAGAGGAGGAGGACAAAACCGCAATGGATATGACTGAAGTGTTAACCATATCCACGGGTTTAGGGAAGGGTTGAATATTTGGAACGGTCATCAGCAAAGGCGGCTCCACCAAAGGAGCAATAAACACTTGCACTTGTTTAGGGTTAGGTGCGTTTGTGCTCACAACGGAAGCCGAGAGCGGATCAGGGAAAAGAGACACAACAGGGGGGAGAAACAAGATGTTGTAGAGGGCCTTGAAGTAGGTACAGTCGTTTCTTCCTCCTTTTGTTGTGAAGCGGCCTGCTCAGCCAGGAGAGCCTTTCGTCGGCGCTTGCACTCATGTGCAAGGTGGTTCCTATGGCTCTTGGAGTTAGAAGTCGGAGCTTGCAAAGGGGTAGAAGGTTCCTGCTCAATCATAGGAATGTCCACTACGGCCGTGTCGGGTGGAGGAATGGGTTCCTGTGCAGTAGGGGAAGCAGGCTAAGGAGCGACGAGAGGAGTCGACTTGAGAGCCTCGACAGTGGGCCTCTTTCCACTCATCGCCTTAGGAGTAGGAGCAGTAGGAGGCTGCAATGGTCGAGACAAGGAGGATTCTCCTGGAAGAATCTTCTTCCTTTCATACCGAATGGGTCTAGCCTCCGTTGATAGAACAGGAAGCTCGAACGCGGGACGCTTAGGCTTTCGCCAAGCGGGCAATGAAGGGTTCTCTTGCAAACGAGGAACGAAACCCGAGGGTACCACAGCTGAGTGAGAAGAAGTGTCTGACTGGGTAGTGGAAGAGGAAGAAGGAGGATCACAAGACTGCTTCTCTTTTTTCCTCTTTCGGGCCTTGGCGGCCTCGCTGTCAGCCTTCAAACAAGCCCTATGTGAAATGGCATAGGGTGAGGGAGGGTACCTTCAGCCTCAGACGTCCTTTCTTATAGTTATGATATTTCTTATGTAAAATGTCCGTCCTAGGCGGAAGGGGGCCCACAGACGCAGGCCATGGGTGATTCAAGGAGTAGCTACCACGTGCAACCGACGGTCGATAACCGGTGTTGTGGATTACGTGTATGGAGCCTCCATGGATAAATTTCAAACATTTATGCACGATGGAGGGTACCACGTTCATCGCCACCAACCAAGGGATACCCAACTTTGCACGAAAGAGTTCGAACCTAGGGATGATATCAAACAAGAGGTTTATGAACTTGGGCTCGACTAATACTGATAGGACAATGCTACCCAAGGGTGGTATGGAAAGCCCGTCATGTGTGCAAATGAAACTCATGGGAGCATCATATCCATCCTTTTGTAAAAAGTTAATTAGTATAATCTCCTCTGTTATTATATTTACTTGTGATGTCGGGTCAACGAGAACACCTACTACAATATTCCCATTGATTCGTGTGGGAATGTAAAGAGGAGATGGTTCCCTGTTAAAGCCCATTGGAAAGTTTTGTGAAGTAAAGGTTTGCCAACACTACTATCCACAGGCTATGTAGAGGGGATGGGTTGATGCAAGAAGGAGGCCATTATGCACACTAGTCAGTGCTTTCACAGAGTCCCTAAAACTCAATAGATAAGATGGTGACCGAATTAAGGTTTTGTCGTGCAATACATTTGGAACCTTCCAACTACGCCTCCTAGGGGTTGCAGGTTGGGTTGCAAGGCGACAACCTTACAACACTCACACCTACAACACTCCTAGAGTACGGGGAAAGGGACTATTAGTATCGCAAGAACGAAACCAAAATGGTTCACGTCAGGTTCACCAAAAATGTAAGAGAGGGGGACCACCGCATGCAAGACCCCAAGTCACGGAGGGTCAAGACACGAGAGGCTGCCCTAACTTACTTCAACTAAATGTATTGTTTAGGGTATGAGGATGACAATGATGAGGATTTTTAGGTCCTATGGTCACTCTACGATCCAAGTTTTGATACAGAGCTAGGCGAGTTAGTTTTTAGGTCCAACTTTGCGCCTCAAAGAGCTCTCTTTCCAAGGATGTTAGCGTGGACTATGGACAACAGCGCGGTGCGCTAGTGTCTCAAAAGTGTGCTATAGTCCGTAGGGCCAAACAATAGCCGAAGCAAGGTTAAACACACCAAAACGACTTACTAGCCTAGCTATTTAACTAAAAGGCCAGAATGATGTAACTAAATAGATTAAGTAATCTCTAATGTTATAAAGAAATAAGCGAAAGTGATAAAGATGAGAATCTCACCAATGAACTCGTTCGCCAGCTGATCCTCCAAGAGCTCACACACCTACACACAACAAGAGAGAGCATGTTGGGGGGTGGCTGTATACAGGTCTGCCTTAGTTAGACCCCCGTTTAGGTGTTCCCACCTCCACGGGCAGCCAATGAAAAAGAGATAAAGAAATGATAAAAACACAAGCAATACCATTAGTACTATGCTACTCAATCAAATGATAGAGGAGAGGAGAGGGAAGCCTACCAACTCCACCAAGAGCATCAAGGCTGCTTTGGGGAGAAATGAGAGGAACTCAAGCCTCTATTGCAATGGCGTGGTCCCAAACTTTCTCTACCGACACGATGGAGTGAGATATTGCTACTATTGAATGCTTGGAATGCTTGGAAGTGAGCTTGTGAGAGTGAGTATGAGAGCCAAGTCTGTTCAAGATTTCTTCCAACCTCCAAATGCAAGTTCAAAGACTGATTATGAAGGAATGAGAAAGAAAACGGCCATATTCGGGTCGGGTGGTTGAAGGAGGTGTTACAACTTCGCTACCAATGGGAAGAGTAACGCCTTTGCTGGCTCAGCCGCAAGATTCCACCAAGGACGTAAGTGTGTCGCATGGACGCCTACACGCCGCGTGGGCGTCCCCAACAAAAATGCCTCCATCGACACACAAAATAGGCGCCAAGTGGACTGCCATTAGTGGGCTTAAGTGATTTAAGCCTCCGACTTAGGTTTTCTAAAGTGTAAAGAGGCGAAAAGGGGAATTGCGCCTAGGGTGAAAATTTGCTCTTATACAATAGGCATTTCAAGAGTTCGTGCCATCGTTCTCTAACACTCACATACAATTCCCAAGCGGTGTTTTAAAGCACCATTACACAAGTTTTTCTCTAACTCCAAGTGCAGGATCACTCCTACACAGAGTAACTTCTCATCAAAATGCTTGAGCGGTGTTTCTTCCCACCATTACACTTGAAATAATATCTTTCCAAGGTAAAGTGTCAGGGCACTGATTTTTAGTGCCTTGACACATTTTGCAGATCTTACATGGATAATGTGTAAGGGCATTGATTTTCAACGCTCTTACACTTGAGATCACCTCTCTAAGTGTAGCAGTGTTGATTTTCAGTACCCCACTTTTCCCAGTTTTTGCCTTAGACTCTTCAAAATTGCTCCATTTTTTGCTCCGAACCCCGTTTCTTCACTTCCACATTGTTTTTCGTGCCTCGTTGCTTGTTTCACGCTTGCTCAACATCGTTGCTCGCGTCATGCTTCCCAATGTTGCTTTTTCTTCTAGCGTTTGTTGATTCACCATATTTGCAGTTTCTCTCCAGATCTTGTCAAGGGATCCTCAAGGTGACATCTTTTGATCTAGTTGCTCCTAAATGATAGCCAAGAAGCCTCCATCGTCTTCTAAGGCTAAGGACAAAATGAAATACAAATTCCAAAGTGTCTATCCACCTACAATGGTGATTTCAAAGGTGGACGAAATAAAGGACATTGATGTTGGTTATCAAGACCTTGTTGAATTCGTAAAAAGGACTGAGCAAAAGCCTTTTGAAGACTCCCTGAGAGCCATTGTACACAACAATCTACATCTGGTTTCCACATTCCCGATTGCTGCATACAATACAAAGTTCTTCCTCTAAGTTGCATCCAATTACATCAAGGAAAGCAGAAGTGTGATAGATTCCTCTGGACAAGAGATGATGAGGCTTGACCCTGATTTCTTTGACATTGTTTTAAGAGTCCCACACATGGAGAAATACACTGAAGTTTCAATACAAGCATAGGAAGTCTATGACTTAGATCCCAATAAGGCTAAGAACGTGATAAATAGTCAGTGGTTGAAAGAACCCAGGCATTCTATCTCAAGATGGCCGAAGGGACTTCCGCGATGTGACTTCAAAGAAGAGTTAGGGAAATGATTACACGAGTTAAGGTATTGCCTGAATCATCTTATTTTTAGGAGTGGATGTATGAGTACATTCAAATCATAAGAAGACAAAAGGATCATAGTGATTGGGGAAAACAGATCAGTGACAAAATCCATGAACAATTGATAAATGTGCCAACCACTTTGAAGTTCTATATGACTTCTTATTTGGTGTATGTTGCAGCTGTGATGAGGCAATTCCCAAGTTTATCTACAAAAGGGAACCGATAGTCTGTACTTGTGCACAAATATTTCTATCAACTGGAGCTAAAGGAAAGCTTTCACCATTTTAGAAGGGTCACCGATGCTTTCTTTGTGCCTTTGCTTTTCAGTTTTGACCCAACTCTCAAGAAAAAGAGTGTCCGACGAGCCCTACAAAGTGGTGAGTAAAGTTTGATGCATATTCTTACAATTTCCAACTTTCACTTACATGAGGGTAGGATGCTACATTGTGTGCCCTTACATGCTACCCATATATCCCTTAGACAAGTGGATACTCATGGAGTTATGCAAAGAACTAATTTCAGTTCACAAAGAACGAATGAGGATTCACAAGCCGAGATTCAAGTTTCCACTAACTATTGGTAGATATACCATCAAGAGTGTGCAAAAAGCCAAATTGGTCTATGCAGAAATGCAGGTCGTGACAATAAGGACCTATAAATACAGATTTGACTTTGATTACCGGAATGTAAAAAAGAAGTTGAAAAAGGGTCACAAGCACAAGTACCGTATTGAGGACATCTGGGCTGATTGCAGAGATGAGGAGGCTATTCGAAAAATGGATTATTGCATACTAATCGTACAACAGATTAGGGATCTTGGTGTTGCTGACCTACTAGAGGATTTCATAGACCTTGGTGACATCATGAACGTTGCTTACGATGAAAATGAGATTTCCAAAAGACCTTTGCCTGCAATACAATGGTCCAAGAAGGAAAGTACCTCCATCAAAGAGAGGCTTGCCCCAATATTGGCCAACACTGCAGAATGACTACACAAGCATGGTTTCCAGATGAAAGCCTTCAGGACAAAGTCAGAAGGAGATGAACTTGGAGTTGGAGCAGAAGCCAACCAACAACAAGAACTCAACACAAAAGATACACGTGTGGCTATTCCCACTTCTTCTCGAAGAGGCCCTAGGATTAAGTTCATTGTTGGCAAGAAGGATACAAGGGCAGTCCAAGAAGAAGAGACTACGAAATCTGAACCATCTTGCTCAAAAGGAAAAGAGCCTGTTTCCGAAGAAGAAAAAAATTCAAGTGATGAATCTGTTGAAGAAGAAGATTTAGAAGAACTAGACTCTAAAGAGGAAGAAGATTTTGTAGGAGAACAAGAGTTTGAAGATCAAGAAGGTGATCCAGAAGAAGAGCAAAAGGGTGATAAACAGGAACTCAGGCATGATGAAGAATAGATTATATCTCCACATGAGAATGTAGTTGAGGATTTTCCCCAGACATCATCGCTCGTTCCTCACACACCTCCTAATCCAACACTCCACCACCTTTTCCTACATCACCTCTTCCTACATCTACAATACCGACAATGGACATTTCACAACCCCTTGCAACATCAACCGTACTTGATACTCCTCCATCAATGACAAGTATACAAATAGTTGATATCACTGCTTGATCATAACTGCTTGATCATCCATTCACAACCTGTCATCTCTATCCTATGATATCACTTCAGAAGCTGAATTCAACAGGTACATAAATGAATCCTTGCATGGTCAAGTTAGTGTGCAATCTATTGAAGCAGTTATGACAAACACTACCCCAATTGTCACTATACTAGTCGTTTCTTCAGAAGCAATAGTGACAAAAGAGTTGACAATCAGCCAAGAAGCTTGCACTTCCTCTCTTCCCCCTTGGTTGGTATCTCAAGTATCAAAGCAGAAGAAGCAGATGATCTCTCCAGAAGAGCTTGATCTTGAGGAAATAGCCCCTCCAAAAGCCAAGGGGAAGAAAAAGGCAAAAGTGCATTCACGGCTTCATGTTGACAAGGCCGGTCATAAATATGCAGAGATTGGTGTACCGCCTCAAGAGGAAGGGGATGTAAATATGGAGGACTACACTATAACAAGAGTTCAGCTTGGCAAGGTCACAAATGAAAGTGCAAAGGCAGATGCACAAGTAACCTTGGATGCACTAGGAGGAAGGCTTGACAAAATGGAGCAAACCCGAAACATGTACAAACAAAAGGTAGAGCATTATGCCACTGTTTTAAGGAGACTTGCAGGATCTTCAAGTAATGCACAACCTTTGGCAATGATAAGTGTTGAGGACCCAACTGTGAAGAAGGCTGAGAAGTTTGCTTTTAAAGGCAAAGTGTTATATGATTTTATTGATGAAATTATAGAACATAGTTCCCAAGTTATAATTGTTGCAGATGAAAAAGCTACCCAGATAGCCAAGCTCAAAACAAAGCTTGATAAGGAAGAAAGTGTTCTTTCCCAAGAGTGCAAAGAAATGGAAAAATGCTTGTTATTGTGGTCACAAATGAAACAAGCAAAGCTCAACAAATTGGTGGAAGTTGGGGTAATTCCTGACAAGGAGAAATATGTAGAGGTAAGAGAATCACTTAAGCATCGTATCTAGGTAATCAAGTCTCTTATTGAAGATCTCCACCAAGTGTAGGAAGATGTTGAGGGACATTGTGCTATCCTTGAAAAGGGTATTAAGGAGTTACCAGGACAACTCCTGGAAGAAAAGCGTATCTTCCTCCCGGCCATTAAACTTTCCGAGATCTTCAAAGAAGCCATCATGAAGCAAGTAGAGAGTGCTGAATTTTCAAAGACCCCTATGCATGTTATTTGTGATACACGACTCACTCTTGACAACCTCAAGACCCATCTTGACAGGGGCAAAAAGGTTCACTCATCCGCTATGAGATCAATCACTAGAATTCACACTATCGTGGATTATATTGTTGGTCCGAGTGAGACATTCATTCAGGAGACCAAGAAGAAGTATGAAGACTTCCACACCCAAAGCAAGGAACCATGAAGATTCTTGATCTCTAGTGTTAGACTTTTTGATTCTTCTCTTTATGCATCTTATAAATAGTTTTTGACATCTTAAAATGTCTTTTTAGCAAATGTAATTACATTGAAAATCTGAGATGTAGTTTCACGAAGATGAATTACATTTTGACTTAGTCAAAGTTAGGTGAGATTTTCCTAAATTAGCTCACCTAACTTTCCTAACTTTACTCAATTGATTTCCTAGATTTGCTCTTCCCTCTCTTTTATAAATAAGAGGGATTTCTATTGTAATCTTTACCTTTAGTATTTTGCAACGAAGTGCTGCCTTTTTTGAAGCAGATTTGTGAAACTTTGTTTTCATGTTTGTGAATCAAAAATCTGATCAATAAAGAAGAGGATTGTATACCAGACTTTGTGTTGGATTCGATAATCTTGTGGATTGATCGTATTGGTAGTGGTTAGAAGATGAGATCTGAAGGGCTTCAAATAGATTTATGTAAACTTTGTGTTACATTCTTTGTTTGAATTTATGTTTATGTTTGAATACGATTGTTGAATGATCTACAAGACTTTGTGCTTGTAATCGTTCATGCTGTACGAGGAATTGCTATATCTAAGAAGACTTTGTGCTTCTAATGCAACAAACGTTACAATTCTCACAGATCCATCGTTGAAAAGCTACGAAACGACTTTGTGCCTTCATGAGCTTTTCTCTCTTTCTTTTATTTGTTTATTATCATCATACTTGGTATCTGTACGCTTTGCTTTGACAAGATAGAGGTATTGGCATTACTGCTTGTTTTTGGTTTAAATTTATCTTGAATCAAAACTATCAAACCGTGAAGCATTGTAAAACATCTTCTCTGAAAAAAGAGAAGCATGAATGTGACAACCCCCCCCCCCTCCACCCCCCCCCAAATTTCGGAAGTGTAGTGTACATTGTGTAAATACTTAATTAGTTTTACCTTATCTTCTGTTAGCAGTAAGAAGGGCACCTCCCCTTTCTGAGAGGAGAGATTATATCTCACACAGTTGTGGTTGAAGTCTAGGTTGTGTAATCTATTGAAAAAATGATTACATAATTTTCACCCAACAAGTCAACAAACTAATCTTAATTGGCTTAGTCTTGTGGAGTTATTTTCTTTTCTTTAGGAAACACTTGATTGTTTGGGATTCCTCATGCTAATCTCAAGGTTTGAAGACAATAGACCATTCACACAATTCTATGAAGTCCTAGGGTGACACTAGGCGACTTTGACATCCTTTTGAATTGACACTTGTTCTTCGAGCTATGCCATAATTCTATGGTTTTTGATTCTTGAGGTGGCAAATCCTCAAGAGTTCTGATATGTTCAAGCGTTTGAGCTTTGTGATCCTTTGTCTTCTCAAGCTTGTTGGTTCCCTTGGCCATTTAGACGAGTCTAGTTTTCTCCCTCGAAACCGTTGCTCCCTCATAACTTAAATTTTCATCAATTTCTCAGATTTCTTGACTGGTTCGTCAAATTTTCAATTTTTTTTAGTGCTCTTTACCAGATTTCTCTGTGATTTTCCAGAATTTCTCACCATTTTTGAACAAATTTTCCAGATTTTTGAACCTTTTTTGTGATTTTCCAGATTTTTGACCAAAATTTCAAAAAACTTCGAATCGATTTTCTGAGAGTTTCGTTGCTCGTTTCGAACTTCTGAGTGCGTTTTCGAAACTCGTGGCCCTTCTAAAAATAGGAACTTTCTAAAAATAGAAATTTTCCAAAAATAAACCCTAAAAAATAGGGATCCCAGAATTGCCTAAAAGTGCCAAAAAAGTAGGTCCTAAAAAATAGGGGGCCCAGGGTGAGAAACCCTAAAAATTTGGAAGTGTCGGATTTGACTGAAACGATAGTCGATCTTCGTCTCCCAGGCCTTCTAAGCACGATGGTGACGTTTATACAGTGATCCAGGTTAAAACTGACTGACTCGATTCGGGTGACCATTCAAAATTAAGACTCCTCACTGCAAAAAGACTGTTGATAAGCAATTGTGACGCCAGGGCAAAAAGCAAAAAGCAAAAAAAACAGAGGGTCCCCATTTGCAATGGGGCGATGTGTGAAAAGGTCACAACAGGACCCATTAAATTCTAATTTAAGGAAGGGGCGACTTGATAATAGTATTATTAAAATAAAGTGTTTCAAACACTCATTAAGAAAATATTTTTAAATAATTTGGAGGGGATTTTAATGCAAGGGCTGATTTTGGAGAGATATGAAAATGTGGTGCTTGGCTTCATTTCAGCATCTTGATTTCATTTGACACTTTCACTTTCTAGGTGTAAATTTTGGTTCAATCTTCACCTCTGAGGATGAAAAGCCTTGGCTATATGGAGATCTTGGAGGATTAAAATCCCTTGGAGTTTTACTATCACATTTGAGGATGAAAACCCTCATCTCCAATGTTGACAATTCCATCCGGGGATTGCTTGTGTGTTGCATTTGATGTTTGGAGTGAGTGATATTTCAAGCAAATCCTTGATATCGCTGATTGATTATGAGGTTGGATCTTGAGCACTACATTTAGGAGGAGTGGCCAACACCATCTATTGCTAGTTTAGAGACTATATACATATTTTTTAGTTGTTGCTTGATATAGTTGTGCAAGGAAAATCTAATCATAATTTTTTTTCTGGGTGCACAACTAATATATCTGCCATACAATTGTAAGATGGGAAAATGATTTGATATCTCCCAGCTGAGAGTGGAACACATCTTGGAGAGGAGGCTGCCATAAGCATTAAGGCCTTCCAAACTATTCCACAGGGGAGCCCTACAATAAATGACAGCTGCCTTACTAAGTATTGAAGGGTATTCTCAGACAAAGATGCTGTACATCTGCTGTTGAGTATTAATAATGCTGATCACTCATCTTTTAAGTTGGGAATAAGTCTGTAACTTCTGTAGCATTAAATTGTGGTGATTTACTGCGTCTTGCTACAACATTTGTAATCTTATTCGAGCTGCCATAAATGAAATATTATAGGTGGGGTTATCACTGCTTCTAGTATTTAGTTGTCATTGATTATATCAGCATTGAATCATTCAGCTACATTTTCACAGTTGACTGGTTTTGATGTATGAAGACTTAACATAACTATTCCTGACTGTTAGTATTACTGTTAGCATTCATTGGTCAGAGTTTGGGTAGTCATATTTTGCAATTTACAACTGATTTTTAATCTGAAAGTGTCAATTTCCTATGAATGCTGATTGGGTACATTACATATTTCAAGGGTGACAATGTTGATGACTTGTTCTGGTACAAAAAATATGGCATATTTTGATTGGCTCAGTCACTGGGACTTTCAGGGGTAATCAGGGGGACTTTTTCCCCAAACCTTTCTCTTCAGTAAACATGAGGATTCAACTAAGTTTAACCTCAACAATGTCGAATTTGACTGATACAAGGAAGAATTGCAGATTCTTCTCCTTTGGTGAACACATGTTGCTCAAGGATTGACTCTGGCAGATGTAGATCAATGTTAGGATTTTCCTGAGTGAATCGATGGTCTAGAATTGCCTTGATAGACTGACATTAAAGATTCACAGAACGTTGATCAGATTAAATGAAAATTAAAATCTCTTAAATATTTAAATTCCTGCAAGGTAACATGGAGAGTTAACATGGAAAACCAGACTGATTGACCATTGCAAGCCACTCTTCCAGAGAACTACAATTCCTCCATTTCAGATGGAGATTTTCCTTGGAGACATCAATGAATAGGAATTACTTTGAGATGTTAACTTAATGAACTGAGATAATTACTTTCAAGTGATAATGAGCAATGATTTGAGAGCGAATTTCCAAATTTACATGTATATTCTAGACATATGACCAAAACTCCCAGAATTTCATTCAAGGACTTTATTAAGAAGAATTTTCCTTTGAACAGTCATTAGTAGATTTTACACATTATTCTACTGACATGTATGAACAATCTAGAGAATAAGTTATTCCTTTTAGAGGGATTATCTGACTTAGTTAATTGAGGGATCCGCCTTGTCATCAGTCTGCAACATGGAAGCTTTGAAAATTGTAGAACTTAATTCCTTAGTTGAATTACATAGCCTCTGGACCTCCTGATCCAACTCCCTAAATTATTGACGCTTATTAGATTAGCTTCATTCACTAGATGATTATTGAATACCTTAAAAATTCTCAAGGAAGATGCTGGAGATTAGCCCAATAGAAGGGGTACATGAAGAGTGTGATTCCTTAGATAAATTAGAAATTGGCTTTGCCAATATACTTCATCCAAATGTAGCATGAAGAGTTTTTTAATTCTAGAGCTTCATCCTACAGGGAAATCAATTGATTTAGCCTTTTTGAATTACACATTTTGAATACAGATGCTCTTTATTAGTCTGGTTTCCCTTGGAATTACAAACGCTGATTAATATAATCACAATTACCATGGACACTACATATTATCATCTAGGATCATTTAGAACCCAATTCTAGAGTTAAGCATAGATTTAATCAAGGAGAAGGTTTCACTAGTTACATCATTCATTCAATGATGACAGCATGGAATTCTTCAAGATACAGAAACAATTTAACGTTTGTCTTCTGGCTAATTTTGCTAGGCAACTTCTGAGTTTACTCTCCTTTAATTTATAGGAATTTGAAGATCGTCCTCCACTAGCCAAGAGTTCTTGTTACTTCTGCAGCTAATAAACAGTATCTCCCCATTTTCATCTACAACATATCATGTCCCCTTTTCAAAATAACAATAATAATATATTAAGAGGGCCCAGTTACTTCATTTTGAAAAGGCAAATTAAAATACTTGGAGGGAAAAAGAAAAATAGATAATCATAAAAATTAAAATAAAGATGGCTAGAGGCAAAGTGCCTATAAAAGAGAAGTCAAGACTCATTATTCATTATTATTGTTCATCTTTTTCATGTTTGAAGTTTGAATTTCGAATTTCAAGTTTGCAATCAAGGACAACAACCTTTGTAATAAATTCTGGGGGATGAAAACCCTCTTGGACTCAATCTCGGATTTGGAGACAAAAACCCTTATATCCTTTGAGCATGCAAACAATTTGGATTTGCAAACAAATTTCATATCAGCAACAATATTGAGATTTCAAATTCATTGCTATATTTCTGGTTTCAATTTTCCATTATGAAGGATTTATTATTATTACTAGTTATTTGTGCAAGATCTTATTATTGCTAGAGTGTTTGTTATTCTAAATATTATTATTATTATCTGCTGTTTTAAGCAGCAGAAAAATCTGCTGTACTATTGGCTGTTATGATATTACTAATATTTGTGTAGAATAATGACTCTAGACTGTCGTATCATATTCTTACTTTATTATTTCTTGTTGTTTTTGTTATTCATAACAGCAACCTGCTGTACCACTAGCAGCCCTATGGGGAAAATAGGGAAGGATTTAATTAATGTAAAGCTGCCGTATGTTTCCAGCAGAAAAGACAAGACATATTATTATTAGGATTAAATATTCTCCCGCCATATTTTCACCAATTCATTAGATTTCAGCATTACTAATATATTATATGTCTATTGCTAGGTTTATTTAATTGCATTTTGTAATTTTGGCTGACTGTTTTATGGATGTCAAGTGGAATATTCAGACTGTTTTATGCATTTTATATTTATAGTAAGTAAATACAGTTGCTTCTTAGTATATTATTGAATAAAATAGAATTTATATATTATGGTCTGATGGTTAATATTCTGCTGATTTTTTGTTGATTAATCAACTTGGATTTATGTAATTTTCTGATTATCATTGCTGGTAAACTATTCTATGCTTATTTCAGTTTTCAGTAAAAATCACAAATTGTCACATATTACTTAGGGTTTGATTGCATAAGTTGGTATTTATTTGGCATTTGTTATTAACATTTGGTTTTAGTCATTTTGATAATTAGAAAAAATGGAAAAAAAAGGGATACTTTCAAAAATCCTTAGGGTATTAATGATTATAGAATTCATTCAAGTAGTTTGATATATTTTCAATTAGAGTCACAAATTTAGAGATAAAATTCATTCAACATTATCACATCTATAGTTACTTATAATTCATAAATTGTAGGAACAGGTTTTACCAATTTATTGCTAGAGTGCTGTTGACTTTTCTTGAAGGTTAAACCCATGTATCAGACTTTCCACCTGACCACCCTCGTAGTGGGACATTCTTTTTCACAAGCGTGTTGATGAGGTGCTTGGCCATTCAAACAATTACAATTAAATCCGGTCCATACATAACTTGGCCATCTTGAACAATTCTATGGCCACTCTTAATAACCAATCCAATAGTGCGGATTCCACACCAACCCAATCAAGTCTAGGGAAACCACCACCTAGTCACTCCAAAGGCCCAACACTTTTCTAACATCTATCAATCACACACATACAAGATACAATATCTATGCTAAGATTGGACTTGCACTTTATTCATGCACACACCCACACATGACTCCACATCCAGATCGGACTGAAATCACTTGTCATACATGCATATGCATCCCTACAGGATTTAACATCCAAACCTAATCAGACTTGGATACGCAAATTGGGAGGACTACATCCACTCCATTTTGGCCTGAGCACATGTGAACGAGGGAACATCTTGGTAAAACAAGGAAACACTACCCAACTGTTAACTAAGATAGCCGTCTTCAGGATAATGGCCATTGTCCAAATACCTGTCTCATTGAGATGACGATTGTGCAGCTACAACAAGGATGACATAGAGCTTTTTTTTCCACACAGTGGTGGCTATATAGCTTCACCAAAGCCTCAAGGCTGATCAACAATTGTTAATTTTCCCCTGCCATCTACAACCTAAGGTACTTAATTCATGGAATAATCCTTGTCATTGCCTCTTATGCATACTCTACTTATATGAATTAGACTCGTACACATATGATCATATTCTCCTACCTGACATCATGACACATAGTTTTACATTCTATAGAACATTACTTTCACAGTTTAGCAACATTGAGCTTCGACCTAGGCATATACCTTATCAGGACCTTGTTTAGCATCCCGTGTTATCCAACAGTTCACTTCTTCCATTTGCTATGAATGCTTACAAATTTATTAATTGAGCTGCCTTCAACAAATAGCTTCGTCTTGTATTTATACTGATCTCCTTACTCTTCTCTTTTTAAACTCATTGGTTAATCCGAGAGGCAAATTAATTTTTTGAATATTTGTTCAAGCTTTTCTTTCTGCATGCAAATTTAATATTTTGTGGGCTCTCAAAATTGTCAAGGACTTGGCTTCTCCTACTGGCTACTGGCTTTCTTTTTGGTATTGTCCCCGAGTTGACATCTTTGCCTCTTTCCTGACATGCCACCATTGGTCATTTTTTCATGCCTTTTTCTCATTCACTTACCATTCTATTCTCTTGCCACATGTGGCATTTTCCCAGACTCCTATATTTACAAAATTTGTTGGCAATTCTGGCTCATTAACTCTAGGTTGATTAGACACAATTCTTTCTTGTGCAAACACATTAAGCAATCTGATAGCTCATATTGTTATTGCAATTGACACCTTTCTGCTTAGTTTTCTTGGTTGTTGATCTGCTTATGTACCATCACTTGACAGTTGACACCAATGAAATCTTGTAAAACAGAATATCCCCCTTATACTTGGTTTGACCTTGTCCATGGCAACATACCTGCACACTTGGACAAATATGTCAAAGCAACAACTTTCTCATAGAAATCTGCGAGTTCATAATTCTATGGAACTTTAAATATAAATTAATCTGAATAAGCCATTCTCTGAATAAACATTAGTCCAGGTCATTGCCTTGATTATTCCCAGTTCCAAAATTGTTAGTCTAAAATATTAATCTTGAGATCAAAGGTAAAAAGTTGTCATTCAAATTATTATTCAATAATGTGATATCAATTAAAATAAACATTTATCTTAATCATTGTTACTAATATAATCTAATTTAATAATCCTAGGGCATGTTTACCCACACACAATAGCAATTCAGATAAATAATTCACGGGTCCCCATTATGAAGTCCTTAGGATTTTTTCCTCATACTAGTCTTAACCAATACAAAAGACTACAGGGTTTACATGACATCATTAAGCATATCTATTACTGAGTTAATGAATCATTCTTCTTTGAAATCTTATTAAGTTTGTGTTAGAGTTATAGAACCCTTCTGAATGAGTTGGTACCTATCTTAGTTGATAGTTCTATTGACATTTTTCTAAGTCATTACTATATATGAAGTAAATATATTTTTGTAGGTAACTTATATAAGTTAGTTATGTATACTTAATGTGAATTATAATCAGTTCAATTAGGATAAAACAAGTTGTAAATGAATATTAGTGGGGTTTACTTTAGACCAATCCGAATGCATATGGTTATTGTCAACGTTATTTAGCTATAATTGACACCTGATATTAAAATAATAATGACATTAACAACACTACATGATACATTATGCATTAGAGTGGTATGAGTGAATAATTACTGAGGGTAATTGTAAGTTTGGATATGTGTTAGAGTGGTGTTGTGACCTATTTCACACATCACCCCATTACACATGGGGATCCTCGCTGGTTTGTTTTTAGGGTTTAGTTTTGAGTTGCAATTTCGTAGGCTCTTTCGCTTTGTTGGTTTATGGTCCGAGTCTGGAGTTATCATTCGAGCCAAGTTGAGATTTCAAGCCTTAAACTGCGCGTAAACGTTGTAGAAGTGTTCAGAGGACCCTGCAAATGAGGATCGCTTGTGCTTTCGCCCAATTCCGACACTTAGTACTTTTTAGGGATTTTGTTTTTTTGCTTTTTGCTTTTTTCGTTTTTGGCACTTTTAGGCCATTTGAGAATTTACTATTTTTAGAAAGTTGCTTTTTCGTTTTTTCTATTTTTGGCAAGTGCCAAGGTCCCCACTGATCAAAGAGTCAAATTTTCCATCTTTAGACTGAAAAGCATGCAAAAAATCATCAAAAAAATCTAAAAAGTAAGAAAAAGCATGTAAAAATTTGGGGGAAAAAATAAAAAAATCAACGAAAAAGCATGCTTCTTGGACCAAAAATCACCCAAAAATCATAAAAAGCATGCAAAAGGCTAGTGAAAAATCAGAAAATCAATCAAAAATAGGTCCTTTAGATAAAAAATTGGGAAAAAATCATTTATCCAAAGAAAGTATGAGCGAAAGTTTCACCAATCTATACTATCAATCTATCATTCGTCTAACATGCATTCAAATCAAATACTACATTAAATCTACTCTAGGTGGAAGAAGAATATGTAACCATGCAACTACTTGACAATAAAAGGATTGAATGCAAATCATGCAATATGAACTTCTATTCTCAAAGTAGTTATGAGCAACAATTTCATAAGATTCTCTCCCATACAATGAAATCAGAGAATGAGAGTTTATATAGAGTTTTGGAAATGCAAAAAATGACCAAGATTGATCCAAGATCAACGGTAAAGATTAAAACAAAGTAACCCTAACTAGGGTTTCCCATAATAACAACTAGTAATCAGTGAGTGAAGTGGCGTGAGGAGCTATCTTTAAGTGGGCACATCCTCGTTAGTGGCATTGTATTGGATGAAACTTGACACTATTGTGCTGACCTCCTCCATTGTGACAAGTGGCAGCATATTGACCTTGTATTCCAGTATGTCCAAATCATCTGCATATTTCGCGAAAGCAATTTCCCACTCTGACTCTTATCGTTGGAAGGCATGCCAGATGGACAAGAAGTTGGCTGCCTTAGTCAAATTTTGCTTAAGGATCGGCCCAGTGGTGGCAAAGAAAATTTCTCGAACTCTATGCCTCAAATTTTCAAGCTGCATGCCATTTTGTCGAACAATGTCTTTCGAATGCATTTGCAGCCACAAGTAGAATCTTGTTCCGAATTTCCTTCGTCCTCTCCTCAACTCTAATAGTATCAGCCTTCACCTTCTCTAAGACTTCATTACGCGAAATTAGTGCCGAGTACCAGCTATTGAAATCACACGCAACGCTTGTTGCAATAACCTTTCCATCGACTAGTTCTTGCTTCAGAACTCCTTTTAGCACTTTGAGACATGGAATAATTCTACCTTGGATGTCCTGAGCGTTGTCCATATGCCAACATTAGTTTCTCTACAAATACAACCACTTATTTGCTTTTGTAGATTATCCACTCTTTGGTTTCTTTGGCTATGGTCCTCTCTTCTTTGAAAGTCTCTTGGGAAGAGTTCATCAATGGGGGAACCGCTGAGCTGGCTTGATCAAGAGGCTTGGTTAAATGTTGAATATACTCTTTTAGTCGTTCAACTTCTTGTTTTTATTCCTTTTTCTTTGCTACCTCCTTTTCCAAGCTCGCTTTGATAGAAGCAACTGAATTGTCCAAGTCTTCCACTTCTTGACCTTTTGTGGTTGGGCCCAACTTGACAGTGGTGATGGCATATTCTTGAGGAGCAATATCCTCCCTTGACTTATCAATTGTCGGTACAACAATTTGTGCCGTACGATGGCCAACTTTGTCCCTTTGGATGGTGGAGAACATTTTGGCGGGCTTCTTTACGTTAACTGCTTCCAATCTGGCCAAGAAATCGATCATTTCATCTTCCTTTGGAATTTCTGTTTGTTCCTTTATCTTCAATCTCTCCTTTAGCCAATCAGGGATAGTAGGTTGTTTGGTGTCTTCTTCTTCCTGAATATCCTATGCACATGGAATATCTTGAATTCCTTTGAGGGCAGAAATCATTCCTTCGTGAAATTCACTATCTAGAATATCTATTTCATTCTCAGACTCTAGTATCTTTGTGCCTATGGGAGATGGGGGTTCATCATCCTTCGGCTGGATAGGAATGGGAGAAGGAATTGTTATGTCTCCCAATACTCATCAATATCTAATATCTCATTCATATTCCCAGACACGACAAACTGAAGAGGCTTTGATCTTTGCTTCTTTCGGGTATGTTCATCCATAATCTTCTTTCCTTTTGCCTCCTTCCTTTTCCTGGGGTTAGTGCTCTCGATCAGCTCATCACCTTGGGATGCACCAACATTTGAAGAGTAGGATTCCGCTTCATCCATTAGATTGTAAGTCAGATTCACTTTCCTCTTCTGTAGCTCTTGGATTTGTTGATCTACCCACCATTGTGAATACTTGACTGTAATGTCCCCTTCTAGTTGACATTGACATATCAGCAGGATTAGCCTATTAATGGTTCTCGTAAGCTAATGAGGCATGGTGAGAGAGTCATCTGGTAGTCATTTGATGTTTACTGGGCTCAGTATTTGATTGGAGTAAGGTTGTCCATCATATATTATTATTATTTCTATTTATGGAAACCTTATATTATAATTTGATGTTGAGATGCACTTTATTAATTATATTATATTTTCATATTTTAATAAAGTCCAAATAATTAAAATTATATTGGAATCTTCTAGAAGCCAAAATTAATATTATTTCATTGAGGCCGACCTCTTGAGGAAAAAGAATAAAAAGAAATCATGGGCTTCATTCTCACTATCCAGATTTGATGTTGATGATTGGTGATTTCTTCTTGAGCATTTGTGGAGCCAAGTGGTCTGCAGATAATCAATTGGTCTTTGGGAACGAAAACTCCCATTGATTGCATAACTGAGGGAGTGAATGTAAAATACCGAACCAATTTTTTTCGATTTTTGAATTACAAGCAGCAATGCAACACACCCGTTAGGGTTAGATAAATCAAACCAGCAGTTACAATATAACTCTTTGCCAAGAATGCGCACTCAATCTCAACAAGAGAGAGGCTGTCATATGGCAAGAGGATCGTCAGTACAATAAATCAGAACTGCAACTGAAAGTAACTCAACACCAAGTATGTGCTACCCAAACCAGAATGGAATGAGGCGACCATTTGGTGGAGATTTAAAGAAATACAAATGCAACTTCGAATAAACTCAACACCCAGAATGTGCTTTCAAACCCGGAGTGGGAATGGAGCTACCATAGGGCGGAGATGTACGATATTACAATGCAAATCAAAGTAAATAGGCGGCAAGCCAGCCTCTTCCACTTATTCAGTGGGCAATTACAAACATGATAAGCAAAACTGAGAGAAATGCTGACAGTACTACTGTTCAGCTTACAATAAGAAGTAGAATGCCTGCAAGATCAAGGATTTAAGCTCTACAAGTTGCTGCAATAGTAAAGATGTCATCCACTAGGTCAATAATGAATTCCTAACACCCGTCCCTTGCTAATATGAAATTTTCTCAAGTCTGATCTGACAGACCAGCAACATGAATTACAGAACCAGCAATGCATAAACTCAATGAAAAGCTCACAACTCACTCATTTCTCACTCAAATTACATGAAAACTGATGCAAAACACTCTTAAAATGATGGCGCCTAGTTTAGTAATGAAAAAGGGCAGCTAAAAGTGGCTATTAATTAATGGCACAGATCCCAAAGAACTCCAGAAAGTAGGGCTTTCAAGAAATGACGAATTTGCTTTATAAAATCAGAAACTTCATTAAAAATCCCACAAATTTGCAAGTAAGGTCGCCCCAAGTAGAGAAGATGATATAACCAACACCCAGAACAATATCTTTTTTTATTTTTGATATATGAATGAAACTTCGAATCAGCTTATGATATTCAGTAACTCTAGAATATGACAAAAAATGCAAGTACTCAGCTACAAAATGCAAGTTCATCAAAACAATGCAAAACCTCACTACAAATTCACTCAAAACAAGCAAACCTCTCTACTAGGTGCTATCTCTCAAGCACGAAGTCGAGCCCAAGCTAGGAGGCATTCATTCCTCGAAGCAATCCAGCAACCATTTCGGCAGCATAACAATACTCAAGATATCAGATAATGAAAATGAAGACCAAGACCTCCTTTTATAAACTTGTGATGACTTTTCCATAAGCTTCTAGAGACCCTAACTTTCAAATTTGACTGTCTTCTTTTCCCTCCAATTTGGGCGCCCCCTTTCTCAAGGTTTAATTTAACTTTATTTTAAAATCTTTTCCTTCATAAAAAGGCGTCCTTTTCTCCAAGTAATATTTTTTGACTTTAGAAATATAAAATATTTCCTTCATGAGACAATACCCCTCAAGGTCCCCTTCTTTAAAACAACTTAAAGTCATAATACTAGGACAAGGGGTTATTTTATAAAATAAAACATTATTGTCATTAAAATACTTATTCCTCCAAAATGAACCCCTTATGCCAAAATTCAGAATTACCCAATGAACTGCCAGAAGAGGAAAGTTGACCGAGCTGGTGCTGACTGGACCACTGCCAAAAATAGGATTTACTAAAAATAGTAAATTCGGAAAGTTGCTTGGAATGTAATGCATGCGCCACCATTGCGAAGCTCTCTGAAAACCCAGAAGGAATCCAGAATCCGAACACCCAAACTCCAACAAACAAAACCCTGAATCTTCAAGAGAACTCACCAAGCAGCCGGAAACCCTAATTCTGTCTCTGATTAGCCAACAACACACCAGGAAAAGGCCATCAATCACTGAAAAGGAGCAATGCTAAAAACGGGGACATTACAATCCGCCCTTCCCAAAATTGCTTGTCCTCAAGCAATACCACCATAACTCCATAAAACTTAAGACTGATCCATACCAAAACAAGTATGATCCCAGGTTCCCAAACCCATCTCAGGAAGGTCCCACCATGCCGATGCTGCACCACTCTGATCACATTCGTGAAAACATCATGCCAATGCTGCACTAACCTTCCTTGTAACCCCAAAGTGTTACTATCCATGATACTCAAACTGAAAGATCTTAAAGGACTGAGACCAGCTTCATGCGACGTCTCATGTCCAAGAGGCCCAAAGTCAACAGTAACAATCATACCACTGTCAACCACAATTCTAGGCAAGAAGGATAGGCTGCTCATCTCAAAATCAAACTCCTCAACATACCTCCACATGGTAACAAACGAAGCCCTGATGGTAAAAGTGTCATCTTCAAATCTCCTTGCAAAGAGGAAATCAATCCTTTGCAAGAGCTCAACCAACTCATACTCACGTCTCCTCATGGAGCTACTATGCACCAACTGAATTATACTGACACCACCAAGAAGAATACAAAAAACTCTCATAGTTCCAACCTCATGAGTCTCAGAATGATGAATCAAAACAAGTTGTAGTTCGCTGTCCCGAACCAACAATGAGAGAAAACTCTCAAGGTTAACACCACAAACATTCATAAGATGAACTCCGAGAATAGGATAAGTGTGAAGGAACAAATAATATCTGCTATTCAAGGCTGAAGTCAGTGAAGTGCAATCTGATTTTAATACTTCACACAAGAAAAAACAGCAGCACCAAAGAAATTTCCAAGTGTGAGTGTATGATATGAGCATAGAGTTGCAAGGTAACACCTCAAAAATGGCCGGAAAACAAACTAGAGCAATCTCCAACTGAAAACTACCACCTCGTTGGCAAGTGGTGATGGGAAAACTCTCCCAAACGAGAGTAACTCCACAAGTAACAGGGCTGGTCTGCCTCCAACCAGCAAGCTCGAGTCTCAAAATCTGCTCTTGTCTTAGCCAAGGATCAACGCCAAGAGCAACCAATTGTTCCTCTTTCCAATCCATACTCAAAACTTCTCTCCAATCCATTTGTCGATGAACAAACGGAACCAACAAGGGGCTGGTAAAGAAAGTAACATCATTAATACTGAAATTTTGATCCTTATCCTTCAAAAAGTCCTTCTTTCCACAAGTAATAAGCTCTATCAACCCATATTGAGAATCCCAAGCATGGATACCCAACTGAAAGTGATCTCCAACATACTGAAAAGAAAACTCAACACATTCCCAAATGCTAGTAAGGATCAAGTGCATACTGAAGAGATTGATGCCTCCGCTAGTGAACCTTTGAAGCCTATCCATGAAAGCTTCAACAACATTGGAGCATGAACTATTAAATGACTTCAAATCCAAATCCAAAAATAGACCAATATGTGCCAAAGTATTGTTCAACCAAAGGGATGGATTGACAAGCATGCAAACACCAAGTTCTGGTCCATCTTTATTCCCTTCTTCATGATTAACAAGACTAAAATCTTCGCTTCTTGCTGCTGTACTGAAGTTACCAACAGCTACTAAATCTTGCCTTGTTAACACCTTGGTGTCGAAGATGTTGAAATCTCCTCGAATCAACACTTCCCATGTATAGACTTCATCCTCAAATCCACTTATGCATTCATTACTAATCAACAGACGTGGCACTTCCTCATGGAGTGATATCGAAGCATCCAAGCACTGAAAACCAAACTCAGTTTCATTCTCCATTTCATCCTCTACTTCATAGATAGGATTATCATAACTTCTCTCATCACCTTCTTGAAAAAGAGGATTTTCATAAACTTGAAAGTCATTCCTTTCATCTTGCTGCTCCAAATCTGCACATGCAACCTTTGATTTTCTTGTGAAACCTTCAAGATCAAACTCCTTTCGAAGACTGTCAATCTCATCAATTACTTGCTTGATTTCTCCAGCTCTTCGTGCATCCTCTTGCTCCTTGAAAAGTTTAAAACTTGCAAACTGGTCTTCAACCTTTCTTCGAGCCAACTGAGATTCTTTCAACTTGTCCTTTGTTGATTTAAGCTCCAAAGTGAGTTCATCAACCATACTCTCCCTTTCTTCGAAAACAATGAAGGCCTTCTTTGCAGATTCGACGGCATGATCTCTATCTTCAATCAAGCCTATGTACTCGGATTTCATGGTCTCCAAGGAATCTTTGATTAGTTGCAATTTAGGAAGAGCAACTTCATCCTTAACTCCACTTTGTCTCTCTTCAAACTGAGCCTTCCAATAGAGATCATCAACCAAATTGTGTGTGCGATCAAATAGGGATAGCGCTTGCACTTCTTTTTCAAAAGATACCTTGCATTGATCTTTCCACTCATGCACATGCAAAGATGGTGAACTGCTGATAGGCTGCAACTGAAAATTAGAACTTTGTTTTTCATCTTTGCTACCCTCATAGCTGCTCCAAGACTCCTTTCCTTCACCACCTACTAGCTGAAATTGCTCAATATCACAAGGAGAATTAGACTCCACAAATTCTTCAATCCAATGCTTACAACCAGCTTCAAGCATTGATAAATTGGATTTGTGTTTAGGAACTCCATCAAACTTTCCATCGTCAAGAGTCATATGATCTTCAAGCTCCACTTCCACTTCACTGTCTTCATGATCAAAGTTTATGGCAGCCCCCTCATAGCTTGCAAAGCAATCAGAATTTTGAACTTCATCAGGATCAAAGGGAAACTCATCCCACACAATTTCTTTGTCATCACTAAATGCCTTCACTCCTGGATCCCAAGTGCTAGAGGATTGATTGTTTTGATCAAAAGGAAAGTGCTCTTTGTGCTTCTCTTGGAGGGTTGACTCTTTGAATAGGTCACCACCCAACTCACTTAAACTGATATCTTCATACATACCTCCCTTCAATGGCTTGGTTTGAAGATCAAACCCAAAACCACCCTTGACACTGTCACTAAAATGAAGTAAAGAATCTTTAGTGCTAGCTGTTTGGGAAACCTTATCATCTATATCTTCAATGAACCCATCATCTATAGGTATTTTTCTGATCTCATCATGAATAGTCATATGTATGCCAAAAAGGTCTTCTTGATCACTTGTCATAACTTCATCTTGTGAAAACTCTTGAGGAGTTTGAACAGAACAAGAGGAAAACTATCCATCACTAAATCTTCAACAAGAGGAGGTACAAACACATCGAAATCATTACCAACATCATCACTTTGGTAACGGTCATAAGCTGATTCAAAGACACCAATAGTATTTCCTTCAACTTGCTCTTCTTCACTTGCTATCACATGCAAGTCAAGGGGCGTATTATGAGTCTCTACCCTTAACTCTTCACTTGCCAAGGTATCTTCATCAAGCTCACGTTCATTTTGATGTGATATGTGCACCTTGTTTGTGCCATCTTCAATGCTAGATGACTGATTTTTCTCTTCAACTTGCATATTTGTCGGCTGCAATTCACAAATAGGCACTTCATCTCCTTCCTTCTTTGATTCTTCAACCAAAGCTTGTTCTGCTTCCCTTTTTATCATTTTCCTAATGTGGTCCACCATCTTCGACTTTTCGGGCTCCAATGATGCCACACACTTCAAATGGGAATCAAATGAAACATTGTACCTATAATCATCTGGCATGTTTTGATATTGCTCACGGAGTTTGGCAGCCTCATCTTCACATTGTCTTTTAAACTGTTTGGCATATTCAATGAAGTCCCTTACGACATCACTAACCTTTCCTTCCTTAGATGCCATAGTTGAATCTGACTTCTCACGACCCATAGACCTTAGAAAATGCAACATCTTTGAAACTTCTGAAAGCTAATACTGAACTCAGCTCTGACCTCTGATGTAGAATCTGTTTTCTCTGTCAAGTGAACTCTGATGGGCACAGGATGGCAGGATCTTGGCTCTGATACCACTGTAAAATACCGAACCAATTTTTTTCGATTTTTGAATTACAAGCAGCAATGAAACACCCCTGTTAGGGTTAGATAAATCAAACCAGCAGTTACAATATAACTCTTTGCCAAGAATGCGCACTCAATCTCAACAAGAGAGAGGCTGTCATATGGCAAGAGGATCGTCAGTACAATAAATCAGAACTGCAACTGAAAGTAACTCAACACCAAGTATGTGCTACCCAAACCAGAATGGAATGAGGCGACCATTTGGTGGAGATTTAAAGAAATACAAATGCAACTTCGAATAAACTCAACACCCAGAATGTGCTTTCAAACCCGGAGTGGGAATGGAGCTACCATAGGGCGGAGATGTACGATATTACAATGCAAATCAAAGTAAATAGGCGGCAAGCCAGCCTCTTCCACTTATTCAGTGGGCAATTACAAACATGATAAGCAAAACTGAGAGAAATGCTGACAGTACTACTGTTCAGCTTACAATAAAGTAGAATGCCTGCAAGATCAAGGATTTAAGCTCTACAAGTTGCTGCAATAGTAAAGATGTCATCCACTAGGTCAATAATGAATTCCTAACACCCGTCCCTTGCTAATATGAAATTTTCTCAAGTCTGATCTGACAGACCAGCAACATGAATTACAGAACCAGCAATGCATAAACTCAATGAAAAGCTCACAACTCACTCATTTCTCACTCAAATTACATGAAAACTGATGCAAAACACTCTTAAAATGATGGCGCCTAGTTTAGTAATGAAAAAGGGCAGCTAAAAGTGGCTATTAATTAATGGCACGGATCCCAAAGCACTCCAGAAAGTAGGGCTTTCAAGAAATGACGAATTTGCTTTATAAAATCAGAAACTTCATTAAAAATCCCACAAATTTGCAAGTAAGGTCGCCCCAAGTAGAGAAGATGATATAACCAACACCCAGAACAATATCTTTTTTTATTTTTGATATATGAATGAAACTTCGAATCAGCTATGATATTCAGCAACTCTAGAATATGACAGAAAATGCAAGTACTCAGCTACAAAATGCAAGTTCATCAAAACAATGCAAAACCTCACTACAAATTCACTAAAAACAAGCAAACCTCTCTACTAGGTGCTATCTCTCAAGCACGAAGTCGAGCCCAAGCTAGGAGGCATTCATTCCTCGAAGCAATCCAGCAACCATTTCGGCAGCATAACAATACTCAAGATATCAGATAATGAAAATGAAGACCAAGACCTCCTTTTATAAACTTGTGATGACTTTTCCAGAAGCTTCTAGAGACCCTAACTTTCAAATTTGACTGTCTTCTTTTCCCTCCAATTTGGGCGCCCCCTTTCTCAAGGTTTAATTTAACTTTATTTTAAAATCTTTTCCTTCATAAAAAGGCGTCCTTTTCTCCAAGTAATATTTTTTGACTTTAGAAATATAAAATATTTCCTTTATGAGACAATACCCCTCAAGGTCCCCTTCTTTAAAACAACTTAAAGTCATAATACTAGGACAAGGGGTTATTTTATAAAATAAAACATTATTGTCATTAAAATACTTATTCCTCCAAAATGAACCCCTTGTGCCAAAATTCAGAATTACCGAATGAACTGCCAAAAGAGGAAAGTTGACCGAGCTGGTGCTGACTGGACCACTGCCAAAAATAGGATTTACTAAAAATAGTAAATTCGGAAAGTTGCTTGGAATGTAATGCATGCACCACCATTGCGAAGCTCTCTGAAAACCCAAAAGGAATCCAGAATCCGAACACCCAAACTCCAACAAACAAAACCCTGAATCTTCAAGAGAACTCACCAAGCAGCCGGAAACCCTAATTCTGTCTTTGATTAGCCAACAACGCACCAGGAAAAGGCCATCAATCACTGAAAGGAGCAATGCTAAAAACGGGGACATTACAGTGAAATATCTCTTGAAGGGTTGCAGGTTGGAGGTGATATTTCAGTCACTTCATTGGGCAAAATTTGTGGCTAGAAGCCAATTTTGCATGATATCGATTATAGTTGCATTGGAGGGTTTTGTTGATCCCTTTCTTCATTGAATTCATCATTGAGGGAGTCGTATTATATATACCTTTTGGTTTTATCAGCAATCTAGGAATTATTACAGTCATGGCAATTAGCATCAAGGAGGCACGATTTTGGTTGATACTCACTCATGCTTGAGCGATTTTATTTGCTACTTAGGGCGCTTACTTCGTTGGAGACCAACGATAATATTTGTTGCATTATGGAGGCTTGGCAGATTGGGATTTATTTTATATAAATCATTATCTTCAGAACAGGGATGGCTGAGTCTGCAGTTCGATTTGGGCTTGAGGAGTCATCATTTCATTTGATATTGCTTGCTTCTTCAACTAGAGGAAAGGACGACTTCATTCCTAGGTTCTTTTGAATCAATCTTTGCATATACTTGCATACTCAGATTTCTTGTTAGGGCTGTGATTGTACTCAGACAAATATATTGATGATCATGAGATGCAATGCCAAGAGTCTTGGCTATTTGCTATCATCATTGTAGTGATGCATTCATAACAATAGAGGAGATATAAGTTGCTGATTTAAATAGATATTCTTGCACATGAAATTGCCAATGATAGTATGTATGGCAAGTGTTTAACATAATGTCTACTTGCTGTAGCTGTACATTGTATTCCTAGTTTTCCATAAATTTGCATTGAAAGTCCAAAAGAAGAACATCATATTGCATGTAGATCAGATTGTAGACATTGTAGAAGTGTTTAAAGCTTTCTATTGATCTTAGCATCCATTTCTATCAAGCAACTTGAAACTGAAACTCTATATCAGCAAGTTATAAGGTTGCACATGAATTGTTTGACAAAATTACAAGCAGCAAATTAGGGAAAATTGTGATCAGTTTGATCAAGGCTCATTACATTGATGATTGGCCTCATCAAGATGGTCAAATCTGCAAGCTTTGGTTTTGACCATCTTCCAAGAGGAAGTGGCTGACTCTCATCAAAGCCAGGCTAAATATACTATCCATTGTCCTTAAGCTGATCTTGCACATGGAAGAGCTTAGTTGTCCTGATCAAATTCACCGGTAGTTTGGACCATACTCTTTTTCTAGCATCAAATTCATCTACAACATTGGCCGAAAATTCCTCCAGGTCTACCTTTTGTTTGTATTTCCTTCCATTCACGACCCTGATGTGATGGTGAGGGTCAAAATCAGCTCAGGACTGGTATGACATGAACGGATACTATTGCATCTCTAACCTGGCACCTTCAACTACCTGTGCCGATGGGCAAGGTTCTTCCATATTTTCAATAAAGAATGGAAAAGTGATGGCTGCCTTGCTTTTTACTCTCTGGAAGTTTTGATACGTTTCTAGTTGCCTAAGAACCTCAAGCAAGATCATTCTATTGGTGGGATAAATTGGGAGCCTGAAAGGACATCGAGTGAATCCCTGAATTTTGATGTAGGTGAATCTTGGAAATTGGATGTACCAGGATCTGTACTTGCTGATAAGGCTCTTAGCCTCATGGGTCAGCCTTTGATGCTTCCCTCGCAATACTCTTGTAATGTACATTAGGAATGCATCATGTACTCTTCTGAAATGAGATTTCTCAGATAGCTGCAATTGGGGGTAGCAATCATATGACTTGAACTCATTCTCTCCATTGCTCACCACACCTCGGCAAATCAATCCTGAATATCTTTAGGTCCTTGCCAGTAGATAGATAACATAAGAACTCATATAGAAAGATTTAGTCCTCCCCAAATTCTTTAGTTGCTCATTGATGTTGTCATTGATCATCCTCAACCAATTGAACATCCTGACGCTTGAGGTGATCTCGTCAATGAAAAGTACATCCATTTCTCGAATGGTGCACCTTGAGGGCTGCCCATTATCCTGTTCAATAGTAAAATGATATCTTTATAGTCTTCCTTGAAGTCTGTCTGGAGTAATTTCTTTGGCATCTTCTTTATAGAAGGCCTTGGCTTCTCCAACCATGTCTTGTTAATTTTGGTTGCAGACCGATCTATTCGGTCCTCAAAAAGTTTCCTTGCATCTTCCTTAGTCTTATATGAAGTCCGGTTGTAGCTAGGAATGCTAAATGCTTCTTGGATAGCCAACTCTCCCAGGTGTGCCAAAATTCTTCCATTAGGTGCAATGATTTGTCTCTCTTGCGAGTTGTAATGTTTGACACACTCCACTATTAGCTCAGCACACTCCATAGTCGGAGGAAATCTAGCTACTTGAACAATACCATTCTGCATCATTCTTCGAGCAATAGCTATCGACAGGAGTCCATCTTGTCCATACATCCTCTTCTTGAAGTCATTCAAATCTGCATGCCCAAGATTGGTATCCGTGACATTCTTCCACTTGTAATTAATTTTCGATTCTGGTTGTAATCCTTTGCTTGCGAACTTCATTTGAGCCTTTCTCAAAGGTTCTCCACGGGTGGTCATCAACCTGCGAGAAAAAGAAAATATATTAATTTTAAAACTCTAACTTTGATTTTCTTGAAACCTTCTTCTCAAAAATTTTAACTTTCAGCCTGTTAAAGGGCACATTCTGCGAATAAGCAAGCTGAAAATAAAAGCTCTTAGTAAATTTTTTAGGAATAAATGAATAAAGACATAAGTAGAATAAAAAATTCCATCAAACTTTGATTCTAAATTCTGGAATTATACTCTTGGATGGTAATTCTGCTTTAAGCTTTGAGAATTTTGTCTTTGTCGCTGAAAAAGCAAGCTAGTCCTTTGAAAATTTGGTTCTCCAACTCAAAATTTCACTCCTTTCTTTGTTCTTCACCTTGAAAAATCACTTAATCTCCAATATTCTCCCCGCAAAAATTCTCTCTTGTAATTTTGAGAGAGCTTAATTTTCCTCTCAATCAAACTTGGGAAGAATGAGTTGAAAATGACTTGCTAAAACTCCTTATAAGGTTGAGAAGTTCGATTTATTTTAGCAATTTTATGTTTTTCTCTTGAGTTCATCGAACTTAGACTTGTTTTCTCTCGTTTGCCAAGGCAAGTTTCTATTTTCCTTAAATCTTCAGAATTCTCTTTTTGAGTTCAAAATCTTCTAAGTGTTGGGATAAGTGTTGGAAAATAATTAAAGATTTTATGTGTGGATTTTCAATTTTCCAACCTTTGATATTTTATTATATCCTTTTAACCATGGCATATTTTATTCATGGATTTTTATCTCTTTCTTGCCAAGTTTGGACTTCCAAGTCACCTTGCCATCTTTCTTTTCTATGGTGAATTTTATTACCTCCATGCCAAGTCAGATTTTCTAGTGGTTTCGCCAACTTTTCTTCATGTTTAGGCGGACTTTACCAACACTTTGTCATTCCCTCTCTTGATCCATGGCGGACTTCACTAATGTTTAGACATCTTTCTTCAACCAAATTCGGACTTCATGATGCTCAAGACATTTTCTTTTCTAGGCATAGGTCAAACTTATCTCTCTTTCGCTTCCTAGGCTAAGTCAGACTTTATTTTTCCTTGGACATGCCTAGATCAAGGAAAGTCGAACTTTATAAGGTTTGGACATGCCATGCTTGGGCAAAAATTGGACTTTCTCACGCCTTGGCCATTTTTCCTTAGTGTCTAGGCGGGCTTTGAAGTCTCTTTGCCAAGGTTGGACTTTAAGACTTGCTTGCCATGTTCTCTCCAAGGTGGGTAGACTTCAAGACGTACTTTAACACTTCCTTCTCCAAGCTAGGTCAGACTTCACTTGTCTTGTGCCATCCTTATGGTGGACTTTGGAGTGTTTTGGACATATCCATGAGGGACTTGCAAGGTGTCTTGACAAGTGCATCTCTCCTTCGAATCAGACTTCATTAACTTCATGCCATTGTGAGCCTTCTTCTGGATCATCCTGCCATGTGATTTTCTCTTGATTTTTCATGATTTTCCTTGTTTTCTTTTTTCTTGCTTATCTTGATTTTTGCTTGCTTTTTACTCCTCGAGGCCTAAATCTTCGATTCTAAAGATGGAAATGTTGACTCCATGACTTGTGGAACCTTGGTACTTTCTAAAAATAGAAATTATTAAAAATAGATAAAAGCAAAAAGCAAACTTTCTAAAAATAGTAAATCTTGGATTCGTCCAAAAGTGCCAAAAAATAGAAAAAACAAAAAAGCAAAAGGGCAAAAATCCCTAAAAAATAGGAAGTGTCAGAATTGAGTGAAAGCAATTGCATTCTTCATTGGTCGGGTCTTTTGAGCACTTTGGTGATGTCTAGGCATAGTTTCGGGCTTGAATTCTCTACTTGGCTCGGGTGATAACTCAAAACTCTAACTTGAAACTCTCGGAGAAAAAGGACTTATGAAATTTCAACCCAAAGCAAAACCCTAAAAGCGAACTACTGAGGGTCCCCATTTGCAATGGGGTGATGTGTGAAATAGGTCACAATAGGACCCTACTTTGGGATTTTATGAGGAGCATCTTAAGCCCCCATTGTGACGCGATGGTGGGACGTTATGAACACCCCGCTTCATATGGCAGCCTATGTTCTCAACACCAAATGATATGCATCGAGGCCTAGGAAAGTGCCTCCATGTCATGATGAAGAGGTGAAAGAAGGCTTCATGAGGGCCCTTACAAAAATGTATTCTTTAGAGGAATCTACTAAACTTCGCACAAAGTGGCTTGCATTTTCCAATCTTCATGGTCCAAGAGAGGAATTGGTCCATATATAGCTTTATGCAATCAGTCAAGAGGAACAACCTTACCTCTAGACGATCGAAGAAGTTGGTGGTTGTACACAGTGCATTGTGACTACAAAATTGCCAGTCTACTGAGCAACGTCAAACTCCAGCCTTACGTTGGGATGTTAATCCCGAAGATGCTATGCAGATTGAGGAGGATGCACATGAGGGATTGGTTGGGGTTCCATTGGTTGAGGAAGACCCTTCTATTGACATGGACATTGACTTAGTCTTAGACTCGAGCTCCGATGGCGATGGCGATGCTGATTTAGACCTACCATCTGCTGATTAGTGACACCAGACAGCCATATATTTTCTTAGTTTTATGTTTATCATGGCATTTCATAGTTGAGACTTGGAGCCTTTAGGCATTTTTGTTATAATTATAGGACCCTTATATGATATGTATGCACATTGATGATGAAAAGCATTTGAATTTTGTTAATTTGTTTGTTGATTCTCATGTGAAATCTCAATTCAAGTCTAATGATATGTGTTAAGCTTATACAATGTCTAGAGTGAATGCTTTATCAATGTTATGCTATGAACATTTTAAATTTCTCTATATTTGTAAAAATTTCCCTATTTTTTTTATTAGTCATCCTTTGTCGTCTCCTAAAAAATGACCCAAAAGTACCCTCGTACTGAAAACTTGTCCTGCCATCCCTGTCTCAAAACCCCGTGGAGCATAGGTGATGGAACTAAATTAATCAAATATCTGGAATTTATGTCAATACAAGAATTTGATAAGTTTCTTGGATATTCATTGTTGGAGGACTTCATTGAAGTTATAGACGTACAAGGAAATTGAACATTGCATTTGATAGTTAGAAGGAATGAATAATTATTGAGCCTGCCTAGCCATACCAAACCCTTGAGGGCAAGCATACAATTCCTATTTCTATTTTAAAGGAATTTGATAATTATGAAAAACTAAGCGATTGGCGCAACCTTCCAATGCAAAAGAATTAAGAGCACATGATTAATTATAGCTGCTACCTACAGGAGAATCGACATATGTGATGATTACCTTAAAGCTCACATAGAGTTGCAAGGGATAAGTCTCTACGCCTACACAGATTGGAAGAGTATCAAATTAGTGAGAGGATCAATTGGGTGGTATAGTGTGGCCATAAAGACAAAAAAAGTAGATTGTGAAGCACACTGTATTCATATATGAGCATTTGCTGAAAGTTGAAGTCTCTATGAATTGGTGAAAGGAACAACATTCGTCAATCTTTATCTTTTCTGCCAAACTCAATTTTTGATGTAAACAAGGGATCTATGAATACATGTGAGTGCAGATTGAGGGGAGCGTATATGTCTGTAAAGGTCCATGCTGAGCTATAAATATAATCTGTATTCAATAAGGTCAGAATAATACTTATCTTGCTTTATGTATTGTGAGCATGTTAATCTTTGTGTCCATGGAATTTAAACATTGAATAAAAAAAATGCATTTCTAAGTGTGAATATTTAGGAATGTATACATTATATGAATGATCTATTATGACATTTTGCAAATTGTTCACAAATATTCATTTTCGGAAGAGAAACATCAAAAGCATATTGAAAACAGCCACATGTAAACTGTGACGAAATGCTAGTAAGCTCAAAATTGTGAAAATTGCCAGTAGGCTTATCTTGGTAGGGGATATTACATCTTAGTTGCATTGCCTTCATTGTATGACTGTATCATTTCCTTTTGGTAAGACCAACAATTCAAAATCGCACGGTTTTGATGGTTGACATCATATAGGCCATCAACCATCGTGCAACGTCCTTCCTTGGTTGACATCATACATTAGTTTTAAGCAATCATACATTAGTTTCTTTTGTTTTTAAAGGTGCAATGCACCCATATTATTAGGGGTAAACGCTTTTGACTAGAGCTATGAATCGGGACAAGAAACCACAAGAAACTACCAAACCCGTGAGCACATTGGCCTAGCGAAGCCACAGTACTGCGAGCACTTTGTCCCAGCAAAGGTTTGAACCCTGGAGGCGTCACTACAACCAAGTGACTTGACCACCGAACTGTGCCCTTATCGACATCATACATTAGTTAAGCACTTCAAAATCTCTAATTTTTTTCTCTATCAGCATTGTTTTGCCTATTACAAAATTATGTACGTCATGAAGTTTTGTGTGGTTTTGAAAGTTTTAAATTGGGCTTGGAGGTAGGGGTTCCATCCCTTGACCCCACTAGGGGCATTGCCCCCAAACCCCCACAAGGGGTGTTGCCCCTTGACACCATTGCACTCATTTAAATTGCCAAGTACATTCCAAGTCTAAGTTTGCAAAGTACACTTACAAGTTTGTCTACAAGGCCTTGTCTATAATATCCTCATCCGTTTGGCAAGTCTTTCCTAATGTTACTTGATGTTTACTTGTCATCTAGGAGAAGTTTTTTTGGGGAGGGGAAGGGAATGGGCGCAGGAGGATGATGTAGTTAGAGTATAATGCCTATTATTATGCTTCGATAATATTGGTTATCCAACTATGTATTAATTGGTGTCAGCTTCAGATAGTTATAAGCATCAGCTGGTTGACAACTGTGTTCTTCTTGGAAATTGTCGGGTCCTTTAAATACATTGTGTATTGTCAAGGAAAGTAGGATGATCTAGTCGGATCGACTTTGATCCTTGGCTGACCATCTCTGGTCTTCTTTTTTAATAATTTCATGTGCGAATAAAGATATATTTTATGCACGTATTTGGTATGCATTGCCATCTCTATTATTAATTCATTTTAATTTATTAGAATAAACACTAAACACTTGTAGTTGGATGCTGTGATAGAAATAAGGTGTAATAAGAGCGATTTTGATGTTTGAAAAAGGCGTGGATTTCAACTTGGCTAGGCATGAAGATTATAAGCTGGTCGGTGGTTATTAACACTTAGATTGTGCTGAATTATGGTCACCACCTTAACAAACCTGTGACAATATATTATTGATTGTATATCTTGCAGAAGTTGTGGATTTATTATTGAAATAGCAACGTCATACCAATTTGTACTTAAGTGAAATAAAAACTACATTCTTATTGAGTTGTTTCCTTTTTGCAAGGTTGTCGTGGCATTTCAATGAAGACCCAAGGCATATTGCAAAGAATCGATGATATGGAAATTGTTGGAGTTTATTAAGTTCAATATGGGAAGGAGTAAGCACCTCCTTTTAAAACAAGACCCCTAACTAGGAAGTTGATGTGTGAAAAGGACAAACAGCTTGGACGTCATTGAGAGTCATATGGGGTCACCTTAATATTCCAAGCTTGACGCAGCTTAAGGAGGTGGCAAAACTTCCTCTTCATCTACTATTGTAGGTAGCAGCCAATAAAAAGGACGAGTGAGCTTGAAACACCGCATATATTGGAACCAAATATAAGGTGGAAATAGTTTTGAGCTCTTGTAGATCGCGTAGGTAGTGAGGATCTTATTTGTAGAAGACATGATTCATTCTACAGCCAGCTGCATAGTACAAAGTGCTGTTAGAAAAAAGGGTCAGAATATTGAAATTAATAGGTATTGTAAATCTGTTTAGTGCAGCAATGAATGTATGAATTTAATATAGTTTGGGAAAGACTACTATTTGGCTCTTACATTAATCCTTTCCAGTTGACTTTTGTGATGTTATAAATGCAATATGATTTTAAAACCCATCAAAACTTCTTAAAAAACTGTAGCTTGGTACTCTGTAAATGTAATGCATGTGAATTGTTTGTGCAACGACAAACAGTTTGGTGAATCCATGGTTTATTGCAGCAGTGGTTTCCAGTTGAAGGTTGCAGGTTGTAGGAACAAAAACTTGTGAAAGAAGATTGGTTGAAGGAAAATCTTTTTGTATTTGTTTCTTGCTGTTTCTTATCAGTTTTATATCAGATTTTTAATGGAATTAAGCAGCCCATATGCCTGCAAATGAATGTATTTTCAGTTGTGCTTAATTTGATGCCTTGTTATTGTAACAATTCAAGAGATGTTGAATGAGGAGTTTGAGACATTTCCTGCAGATTTGAGCTAATTTCTAGCATTTCCTTTGCTGCATGTATGAGTTGCAAGAGTTGTGTTTGAGGGTTGGTTGTTTTCTTCTACATTAGGAAAGATAGAAACTCCCGAAGTTTACGAGGAATGGGTTTGAGGATCTCATTCAACATTGTAAAAGATGGGAGACTTTATGGATAGCAAGTGGTCAGTGGGATAAGTATTATTGGCCAAGAGCATTCACAACAACGCTATGGGGCATAGTGATAGACTGGTTTACAAAACTTGATGCATAGTCCACAACCTCATGGGATGCATTGAAGAAAGGATTCAAGGCAAAATTTAAATTGTTGTGGGATGACAACAAGATCATAGCAGAAAATTTTAACACTAAGGAAAACATGAGAACATAGGATCCTATAATCATAGGCTCAAAGAACTGTTGGTGAAATTGGAAAACCAACTAGCGGATGGATTAAAGAAAAGATGGTTCATTGAAGGATTGATCCCTTCATTGAGAAAGAAAATGAAAATAGTGTCTCTGTCATCGTACGTCGATGCCTATAATCAGGTGATGGACATAGAGAGTGAAGACAAGATAACCTCTTGAGCAAAGCGAAAGACAGAACATGACGAGAGCACAAAAGACAACAATGACAACGAATCAAAGACAGTTCAAGCCCTATAGAGAGATTTGATGAGGATGTTGAAGGAGCTCAAGGTTGAGAAAGAAACTACAAAGAAGAGTAAAGAATTATGGTGTACCAACTGCAAAATTGAAGGTCACACTAAAGTAAACTATCTAGAAAAGTTATTCTGTGACATTTGCCTAGTATGGGACATTTTATCAACCCCACCAACAACACCACCAAAACCACAAAATAATAAGTCTAATGCATCTCTTGGCGCATACTGTAATAGACGGGGAAACATAGTCAATTTAACAATAATGGAGCAAGAAGTAGAATCCAATATGATGCCAAGGAAGATCAATGATCCAAAGCAAGTAGAATAAGGGGGGATGTTGTGCAAATGGTGTGGACCGGGTGACCATGAAGACACAAATTGCATATGAAATAGGGAACTATGTGTGTTGAGAAATCGAGTTTGAATAATCATGGATTCTAACCACTAGTACAAGGAAACAATAGAAGAAATATTAATTTAACATGCACAACAAGAAGGAATATATATCCTACATGTTAGAGTGCATGAAACTAAATGGTTATGTAGTCCAAATTGCATGATCGATAAGTTGGCTATATATTAAGCATGGAGTTAGATGACATTGAATGATGGGTGAGCATGTTGTATGGGATGTGCGTATCGTGCACTTGTAGGTGCAGTATAACTTAAAGAGGATGTTTGAAGTAATTTTATGTTGTGATGCATTATGGCTTGCAGTAACTTGGACAGGGTTGTGTAACCCCACAATTAGAAATATACTTTAGAATTGTGAAGACTAATGTAACATAAAGTGGTGTATGCTTGTACAAACTTTTGCCTAAAAGTAAAAGCTAGAAAATGAACTAATGAAGTAATAGTGATTTTGTTCAATAATCGCTTTTTATCTTTTGATTCATTTGCTACCTCTAATCGAGCAAAACACTTATATTTGAAGATTGTGTTTAAAATTTTTTTACTATATTTAAGGGTTTTACTTCAATAGTTCATAATAGGGTATCCAACTAATATTTTATTTATTCTCTCTAAAATGTATTTTTCATTTGACTAACTCAAAATTGTATTTTATTCAACCAGAAGTTACTTTTTTCTTGCAAACATTGGTATTCCAAGTATTCAGCATCATGCTGAAAATTTGGATTTATGATGCTTCACTTTTGCAGCAATTTTAAATTAGCGTAAATCTGTGTCCAGTATCTTTTTTTGAATCGTCTGTTTCAAATTAAGAGCTTGTCCTATTAAGTAAAAATTTGTGCCTATAATATGTTCTGATTTCTGGTGAATATTATTGCTTATGCAGCTTGGTTTCAGTCACAGATTTCCACATTCATGCGTGTACTACTCAGGTGGAGGGGGTAAGAGATTCTTAAACTATAAAATATTTGACATTTAATAGTGAGGGTAGCAACAATGCAAAAGATAAAGTGGAAACTGTATGCATTTTCAAGGACATCAAAGTGCCACACTATAATAAATACTATCCGCATGCATCGTTAGGCAGTAGCTATGCTCCTACTGTGAAAGGTGTGTATTTCTAGTACTATCTCCATGCACAGGTGAACTTAAACTTCATTTGACACAATCTATTTGAGACACGTGAATATAGAGAAGCCTCCTGTTAAACAGCATTGCAGTGTTTGTACTAGGAACAAAATTTGGGTGCTTGTTTTTTGATGCATAAATTGCAACTTTGTATTATAATATGATATGATTCTATGCTTATTGGGCCAGAGAGCCAAATTTTTGTGCCTGAGGACACCATGACATTAAAGGCTTACACTACTTAAATTGCCATTTGACTCTTGTAGCATAAACATATAGGTTCACAGTTTAGCTTTTAGGAAATTGCAGTTAGCTAAAATTTTAATGATAAAGATGATCTTTTTTCTAATGTATAATTCACTGCAAGATGTCATTTAAATGGATTTTCTTTTTATTCTGGAAAAGTGCAAGTGCGTTACGTAGGGTGTCGTGTGAACAAACCATTCAATTGTCCATAATCTAGAAGTTAAGAAAACAATGATGGACACTTCGCTAGATTTGTATTTAAACTATTCTCCTTGTACAATTGCAAGTTTGGATTGATTCATTGGCTGTTTTTAGCTTTCTCTTTTCAAGGAGCATTGCCATCGCTACAAAATAGCAAAACAAAAGCTGGAAAGAGCCGGCGGCTGGGGGTTCTTATGGTTGATGTGCAATGTATTTTAACCTTTCGATTGGTAATGAGGTTTTGGGGTTTTGGAAGTTGTCCTCATTAAAAATAAGTTATTCCTTAAAATCTATTTGACTCCATTAAATCTGTTTCATTAATTTGCACAATCCAGAAAACTTGTTTCTGACTCAGTCAGGCAGGACTAGAAACTTAGTGGAAAAACATAGAGATCTCCAATTTACAAGATCGTGCTTTTGGCCATCTTTTCTTGTTATCCTCTACTTCTATTTTTCCCATCAAATGTAGAATCCTCAACTCACTAGTGAGGAAACATACAATTCGAGGAGTCAAACTGACAACTTTAGGATCAGGATACGTAGAGGCAGAGTAAATATTAAATCAATAACTTAATAACAGGGTCATGATTTGGAGAGAATTAATTAGCAGCTTGATGGAGCTGGCTTCAACACCATTGTTCATTTCTCATTCTTATGTCCAAATGGAGGCTGAACAAGCAAATGAAATAGGAAACATGAGATTTCCATAGTCTATGTAACTGAATGAGAATGCCAGATAGAATAATATGATTACACAATGAGATGCCATACAATGATATAGAATACTATGAAGCGAAGCCATATGATGACATCTCTATTAGAGGGAACGTATCTTGATTTCGCTTTATGCTCTTCTCTGCCATGCCATTCTTCTTCATATAAGTATGTGAAGATGCGAATAATCTGAAGAATTATAGTTAAAAATTCTAGAATCTGTGTAAAATGAATAGAATATCAATTTCTACTTGATCAACAGACCGTATGTACTAAATAATTGTCATGATATAGTCTATTCATCTAGGTAGTGAGTTCAGGTCATCCAAGCACCAGTTCTATATAGAACTCTTAAAAATTCGGAAAGAAAAATTTCCAATAATTTCTAGGTTTTTTATTTCACATTTTCAAGACCCTTTGTAGTAGTCTGTCCAAATCTGATCACCCTAAAGCATTGTAGTAGAGCTACCTTTGGCAACATCAAAATAAGTTCACAACCTAGTGTTCATTATAGAACTACTTTACCCATAAGTTTCACTACTCTTCGACAACATTAGATGTTTTTAAGAAGAAAGTTGAATCCCCAATTGTGTGACAAGGTGACAACAGATCAAAGTACTGAAGCAACAATACATTCTATTGAGACTAAGGATAGTCAAGGAGTGACTAATTATCCAAGGAATTAACCTAGGTAATCTAGGTGGCAAATATAGATAGAAATCCCGAGTGGGGAAGCCTTCTAAAGATTTGGAATGCAACCTTTCCATTTATTGTGCATCCCAAAAGTACACGAGATCCTTGACAAAGATCCATCATACAGGCCCACATACAGTTCTGTCTGTATCATTTGCATCTCTATGATACATTTGAAATACTACGAGCAATATTAGCACGTAATCTAGTAGGAAACAATATCACGGGGTTAAAATTATTATCCATAACTACCTTAGCATTTATTTCCTGTGCAGATGGCACATAAAGTTGGGATCTCTGCAACTACCAGAGTTTGGTTGGGCATTGAATCGAAGTAGATCTTTATGGATGACATAGTTGCATTTTTGACATCATCAAGCTTGTTTATAACAAAATTTGTTGATACCCCACAAGCCCTTCGGAATAAATGTCCTTAAAGTGAATGGATGCCTCCATAAAGATGCCTTGAGGCCACAACATGAACTTAATGACTGCACGTTCAACAAAACAGAGGATGTAGTAGACATACCAATAAAACTACAACTAGAACCCTCACTTCCCATCAAAGCAGTCATATGTCTCACTAGGTTCATCATAGTTCACCTTTTTATTCCAAGTCATCAACAATGTTCACCTTCAGTTTTCTTTCATTAACCTCAATTTCGGAGGCACAAACAAACTTAATGTGAATTATAGATTATCCTTCGTTTTCTTATAAACTTTTTGGTAAGATGCATTTTTCTTGCAATTCCATTAACCTAATTTGGTTTCTTATGGACAATAATAATTAAATTTCAAATTATTACCTTGCCATAGAATCAGATATGCCTAGCTAATGTAAAAATGCTGAAATGTTGTTGGGTCTTGTGATTCAAGGTTTTATATTTCTTTTGGTCATGCAGTTTTAATAAAACTTTGTACAGGGTTTGGATCTCATTTATGAGACAGCTCCTTAGTTTTTATTTTGTTAGTTTAATCTTTTATGCTAGTAGTTTGAGTTTTTTTGAGAGTTGCATTCTAGTATGGTAGTTGGATAATTTAGGCAGGTATGAGACGTGCCTTTTTATAAAGGCCTTTCGGAAACAATCTAAATCATTCCCACATAATATAATTCATAGATTAGTCAAAATTGGCGTTGAGTGTCTTGTTAAAATGTCAGCCATGAGCTATTGCAAAAACTCACCGTGATTCCATGTGAAAAAATCACGAAAACTTGTCAAAAAGTCGTGAGTTAGGGTTTGATATGCCCACGTAAAATGAATAGTGTGATGCTATTTCATCATTTAAACTTCATGTTTGTTAGTCACACATTGTGAGCTGTTTCTGCAACCAAATTTAGCGAAGAAGACAAGTGAGAAATTTTTTGAAAATGGAATGTGTCATGCAAGGTTTGTGTGGGTTTGAAGTTCTTAATTTTTTTTATCCCCAAAGTCCCATGAGGGGTGCTTCCCCTTGACCCCATTAAGGGCTTTGCCCCCAGACCCCCACTAGGGCTATTTCCCCTCAAGCCTATAGGGGGCTCAACCCGCAAACCACCACTCCGCCAATGTCCCCTAGCCATCCCCAAATCTAAGCTCTTGGTCCTCTCATTCCATAGATCTCCATCAACTAGTTTCAACAACGCTCACCTTTATATAGATAGTGTTAGAACATAATGTTATTAGAGGTCACACCCTTATAACATTATACATTTTTCTAATATAAAGCTATAAAACCTTATATATTATATCATTTATTAAGCACATCTCATTTAAAATAATTATAGCCTAATAATTATTGGATTATTGATTATTTATAAATGATAGGTTTGAATAGGTATGACTAATACCCCCGTTAGGTATTTCGCCTCCCCTTCTATATTTAAGGAGGTTCTCTCTCTTTGAGCAGTATCAAATTTGGAGATGAATAGCGAATTCTAACACTATGCATAATAGGTAATATTGGCCATGTGGAAGTGGTACTATTGTCATAAAAGGTAAGGAGAAGTATTACTTTTTGTTGCTGATTGCTGGGCATAGCTGTACATTTTTGTAATAGCTGTACATCTATATTTGCTATGTGTGAGGGCATTGGGTAATTCTTGTGAGTATTATAGTGTGAGTTTTCAAATTTTAGCATTGTAATTCCAGTTCTTATATTCATTATTAAACAATATTGTGTCGCAGATATTCTGACATTAATATGTTTTAATGTTAGTTGTGAAGTTAAATCAAATATGATAATTGTTATGGTATTTTGGTATTCTTCAGATTTATTCTATATTATCTGTTTTGGAGAACTAATTGCTCCCACTGATGGTTTATTTCTTGCTGTACATTTTAAAGAGGATTGTTCTAAGTTATAAGGAGTCGTACCATATAGAAGTGGATTGTAGCAAATATTGTTTAGAACTGCACAAAGCTAGTGTCAAATTATCCGTACAAGGTAAGCAAAGATAAAACTCTGCCACATCATATGAATTTTGTGTGAGCCTTACATTCTAAAGTCTTCCGCATAGATTAAGGGCCTTTTGAAGAGGTTTTTGAGCCTGCTGTACATTTAGGGCAGGTCAGCTGCTTAGCTTATTTTGGCTAGCAGCTACTGCTCAAATTTTGTAGGAGTAATTTGTGGGGCTGGTGGCCCCATGAATTTTAATTCGCTGTTTATTTTTAAACAGTCATCTAAAAAGTATGCAGTTATTATTTATTTGAATGTATGAATGAATAATATCAATAATAATTTTTGTAGATAAAATTTAGAGGGAAAAATTGGAGGCAACTAAAAAAGAGGGAAATTTTTTTATGGAGTCACCTGGCAGATTTTTCAATATGCACTGCTTATTTTCAGCCCCCTTTTTTTCTCATCACTTATTTTCAATTACTAAACAATAGCTGCTCCACCAAAATAGGAAAGATTCTAAATTATCCTTTTTCCACAATTTAAAATTTGCATGGAAACACTCCAGCTGCATAAATATAAGCAAAAAGTGCACTTAAGCAGCCACATGGGGACATGGAGTTAGGGGGTCAAGTTTGACATGCTTCCCTTTCGGTCAGCCATACCACTTTAGTATGAAAAATTCATGTATTTTAAGCCACTATGCCAATTATTTTCTGCTTTTGATTACTGGGCATAACTGTACATTTTCATAACAGCTGTACATCTTTATTCTCTATGTGTGAGGGCATTGGGTAATTCTTGTGACAATAGCATCATTCTTGGAAGGGACTTAACAGCATTTGAGGGAGTATTTGGGACAGCCATACCAGTCCATAAGGCTGCTGTACCTTTTAGAAATTTGCCGCAGTATTTATTGTGGTATAATATTTTATACTTAGTTTTTCATTGAGGATTTCTGGGTATTACTGCTGCTGGGTGAAAATTATTTCATTTTTATATGTTACAAGCATTTATATTTTATGGACTTATTATGTAACTATGCAGTTCTTCACCAGGGCTGTTGTAGATTTAATATTTGTTCTGGAAGGCTTGCCACCAGAGCTAGCATTTCTATTAGATTTGTAATTTCATTTGCATAGATTGTTAGCTGTGTGGCTTGCCACTAACAATATATATTTGATATTCTGATTACGAATGCTTTCACCTTGCCCATTTTGAGATCTCGGTGATCAGAAAGTGATTGAACTCATGCATTATTATCAAAATGTCAAATATCTTAGTTTGGGACATTACATATTTTTATGAAGGTAGGCATGTGACCACTTGATTCGTTGGTTATTGCCCGTTGTAAGTCCATCAAAAAAGTGATATTTTGTGCTGGAGGTGTTTTAAATGGAGAAGTAAGGTGTTTCTAATGTAAAAAAGGTGCAATTTCAATAGCACCCAGTACTGTAGTATTATTATGAAATTGAAAATGGGCAATGCTTATGAGAACATCATAACTGTGACACTATGCCCTTCTTTTGATGCTAGCATCAAACAGACAATATATCATGGTCTACTAGTCCCTTGGGATAAACCTTGTTGAAAATATGTACTTGGATAAAAAACGAGGTTTGAGGACCCACTCGGAGACTAGAGGACAACTCCCTTCTCCAATTAGCTATTTGCTTAGAGTTTCAGTAAAATTCTTGTGTAATAATTTTGGCATGAACAAATGTTTTTGGCTTTTAGTTTCAATGTTTTCTCAATTTAGTTTGTTTAATTTTGTGTTTTTTAAAGCTTTGATGAGGAGAAAACATAGTTGTTTGGATATGATATTCACTGTAGGAACTTCTAATCTCTCACGTATCGGGGGAAGAGATTGAATTGAGCTTCAGCCAGTTGCTAGTGATCATAGGAGCTGATTGGAGTTGCTAGCCCCAATAGTGTTGAGCAAAGTAAGGTTAGTCTTGTTGGGCATCAAGGTAGATGTGCCATACATAGTGCTGAATAATTATTGGTTAGGTGTTTGTGTGGGCCTTAAAGGGTTGATGTAGTTGAGCAAATCATGATTGTGCTTATATTGCAACAAAGTATAGATGATCAATGAGGTTGATCATGCTAAGAAGATGATTATCGTTCATGTCAAAACTCATGGGGTGGCAAGCTTTTGTTTGAACTGACATTGATTGGTTAGTACCAAGATGTATAGTGTATCAATTTGTAGGTGTGGTAAAGACTATTAGATGACTTAACAATCAGATGCTCTAGATCAAATTCTAGATTGCTTTAGATCAAGGGGGGCTTGTTGGGTCTTTTATCCAAGGTTTTAAATTTCATTTATTAGTTTAGTTTTATTTGTTTATAGAAAAATTTTGTACAGGGCATGTGTCTAGTTAATGAGATCCCTCAGTTTTTTATTTTGTTAGTTTAATCTGTTATATTAGTAGTTTAAGTTTTATTGGGAGTTTCTTTACCTTATGTTAGTTGGGTACTTTAGGGAGTTATAAGACGTGCTTTATAAAAGATTTTTTGAAAACAATGTAAATTTTTTATTAATAATAAAATTTACAATGTTCATTGTTATATTCGATCTAGGTTTCTGTCCTTTTTAATTATGGACATTTCCATCCAATCAAATATACCCAAACAATATCTAAAGAGGCCTAATATATAAATGCTGAAATGTAAAAGCATATTCAAAGATCAAATGAACAATCAAATCACCCACATCATTTCTACCCATTTGGTTTTCAAAATGAACATTAAACATACAATACCCAGTATTGGGAATTGTTTAAATTGCTTTGTACAAGTAAAATATATGCACATGTAGGTCATATATGTAATCCATGAAAACTATCATCCAATTTAATTTGGCTATTAAAGTAATTAGATTTTGATATTTATTCAAGACAAAAACATCAATCGATAATCAAAGAATGAAAAGTTATACAATGTAAAAAATGATATGTTCAACTACTCAAATTGAGCAATTACGAATCAATTAAATTTCATTTCAAATACATTTTTGATTTTATGATAAAATCTCATAATTGACATGTTTAACTAAATGGATTGAGTTGTATTCAACTATAAGAAATCATGATGTTCTTTTGGATAGAGTATAGTTTCCCAATTTCATTTCTTTTTTATTTAACTAGATTTATTGTGTTTGCTTCGCCTTGGTATTCTTTCAACTCTTTTTTGCAGTGCACCTTTGCACTTGATGCCTAATGTTCCCATATTTGCTTCTCTACGTCTCCACATTCTTGAAAAATAAATAAATGATGTAGGAGCATTTGGTCCATTGGTGATCCTGCATCACTCAAAAACAATGGCAATCCAACTTTGGGTTTTTCTCTAACTTTGGTGTGTGTTTCTATGTTATTCCTTTTCACCTTGTCCTTTTTGAGAAATTTTCTTTGAATTTATTTGTATTGAATTATTATTTCGTACACAATTTAATTGATTATTCCATGCCATTTAGTCAATTTTGTTATCATCCTTCTTGGCATTTGGTTGTTCATCTATAATTTTGAACTTGTTTAGATTCAATAGCTCTTTGATGGGGTCCACATGCCAAACTAGGACCCACATCCTTCTTCAAAATGGTTGTCTTTTCACTTGAGCATTCCATCTTTTGTGGGGCCCATAAGCTGACCTAGATATTCTATCCATATGAAAGTTCAATACTTACATAATGTTTGGACTCACACTTAGACTAGGTATGTCTATTTCCTTTTTATTGGAAACATGGTAGTCAAACACTCCTTCGAATTTTATTTGATAGTTTGTCCTGCGTGCCACCCATCTTCTTTGTTTAAAGTTTTGTTGGGTGCACCTTTGATATTCAGACTTGCACACTTTCCTTGCAACAATTGTTTCATGCTAGGACATTTTTGTCATGTTTGGGGTTCATGTGTTGGCTTAGCCACTAAATTCCATTGAGGATGCCACCGAATCATCCACCACAAGATATTTTCCATTATGAAACCTCACAATTGCTTGTTGGGCTCACAAATTTCACATAACATCCTTCGTAGGTCATTGTGAAGCATTCATTTGATTTTCTCAAATTTGCACCTTCTATTATTGTTGATGGAGGTAATAATTTTTGTTGGGTGTTGCAAATTAATGTTGAAAAGGAGGTTGCATATGTCTTCAAGCTAGTGCAAACAATTTCATTAGACATCCATACCTTGACTTTGTGTATTCAACATTTCACAAATTGCCAATTTAACTTGCTCCCTTTTTCCTCAATTCACCACTTAATTATTGTTGTTCATGACAACCTTACCAAACATCTCTTTTTTGTAGGAGAATTTTCTTGACAATTTTAGTTTAATTACTTTGAGCACATTGTTTGGGAGGTAATTGGTAATGGTCATGGAATTCAACTCTAATATTGACAATCAACTACATTTGGCTAAATGCTTTCATCGTTTAGTATGCATACATGCTTTAGGTGCAAATTGCAATAATTGCATTCCATAAATTCATCTCTGTGATGAATTTTGTAAAACAATTTTTAACCATCATCTATAGGTGACATTTCTTAAGGTATTTTGTCAAACATTTTGCATGCCATATCATTTCTTGCTTTCCCTCCACGTTTTTGTTAAACTTCATGTTTTGCTTGCATCTTGTCATTTTACATATATGTTCACGTAGGGAGGTTGCAACTTAGCATGTGATAAAAATGTTTTATTTATGCTTTCATAGATGCCTATATATTACTAAAGGATAATGAACATTAGATTATGTAATTAGCTATTGAAGTCAATTAGTCAATTTTGTTATAATCTTTCTTGGCATTTGGTTGTTTATCTTGTTAGGGTTAGAAAAGGCAGATATCTAACAATTAAATGCAAATTTAATTAATGAACAAATAAACTAATACATATAGAATAAATTATAACATAGAAAATTTAACGTGGTTCACCCAATCCGGGCTACATCCACCAAACCGCAGCCATCCAATGATTTTATTATTCAGTGCAAAACTCTATTACAATCTTGCGAATAATCGCATTTTTCATCATCCTGTAACCCCATCCGAACCCCTTGTTAATAAGCTTATAAGCTTCCATATTAGGGTTCTACAAAGTCGGTATTTTCATATGAAAGTTAAGTATTTACATAATGTTTGGACTCACACTTAGACTAGGTAGCCCTATTTCCTTTTTATTGGAAACATAGTAGTCTTAACACTCATTTGAATTTTATTTGATAGTTGGTCCCGCGTGCCATCCATCTTCTTTGTTTAAGTTTTGTTGGGTGCACCTTTGATATTGGGACTTGCACACTTTCCTTGCAACAATTATTTTGTGCTAGGACTTTATTGTCATGCTTAGGGTTCATGTTTTGGCCTCAACCACTAAATTCCTTTGAGGATGCCACCAAATCATCCACCACAAGATATTTTCTTTTTTGAAACCTCACAATTGCTTGTTGGGCTCACAAATTTCATAGAACATCCTTTGTAGGTCATTGGGAAGCATTCATTTGATTTTCTCAGTTTTGCACCTTATATTATTGTTGATGGAGGCGATAGTTTTTGTTGGATGTTTCAAATTAATGGTAAAAAGGAGGTTGTGTATGTCTTCAAGCTAGTGGCAACAATTTCATCAAACATCCATACCTTGACTTTTTCTATTCAATATTTCACAAATTACCAATTTAACTTGCTCCCCTTTTCCTCAATTCATCACTTCTTTATTGTTGCTCATGACAACCTTACCATACATCTCTTTTTTGTAGGAGAATTTTCTTGACTATTTTAGTTTAATTACTTTGAGCACACTGTTTTGTTGGTAATTGGTAATAGTGATTGAATTCAACTCTAATAATGCCAATCAACTACGTTTGGCTAAATGCTTCCATCGTTTCATTTGCATACATGCTTTAGGTGCAGATTGCAATAATTGTGTTCCATAAGTTCATCTTTGTGATGCATTTTGTCAAAAAAAAATTTAACCTTCATTTGTAGATGACATTTCTTAAGGTATTTTGTCAAACATTTCGCATGCTATATCATTTCTTCTTTGCTCTCCATGTTTTTGTTAAACTTACATTTTTTGCTTGCTTGTTCACGTTTTGCATAAGTGTTCACATAGGGAGGTTGCAATGTAGCATGTAATGATACTGTTTCATTTATGCTTTCACAGATGTCTATATATTATTGAAGGATAATGAACATTAGATTATGTAATTAGTTATTAGACAACTAGTCAATTTTTTTATCATCCTTCTTGGCATTTGGTTGTTCAACTTTGATTTTGAACTTCTTTATATTCAATAGCTCTTTGATGGGGCCCAAATGCCTTGTTCTAGGCTAGGACCCACACCCTTCTTCAAATTGGTTGTTATTTCACTTGAGCATTCCATCTTTTGTGGGGCCCATATGCTGACCTAGATATTCTATTCATATGAAAGTTTAGTATTTACATAATGTTTGGACTCTCATTTAGACTAGGTAGGCCTATTTCCTTTTTATTGGAAACATGGTTGTCTTATCACTCATTTGATTTTTATTTGATAGTTGGTCTTGTTTGTCATCCATCTTCTTTGTTTAATGTTTTTTTGGGTGCACCTTTGGTATTGGGACTTGCACACTTTCCTTGCAACAATTGTTTTGTGCTAGGACTTTGTTGTCATGTTTGGGGTTCATGTGTTGGCTTAGCTAGTAAATTCCTTTGAGGATGCTACCAAATCATCCACCACAAGATATTGTCCTTTTTGAAACCTCACAATTGCTTGTTGGGCTCACAAATTTCACAGAACATCCTTTGTAGGTCATTGTGAAGCATTCATTTGATTTTATGAGTTTTGCACCTTATATTATTGTTGATGGAGGCAATAGTTTTTGTTGGATGTTGCAAATTAATGGTAAAAAGGAGGTTGTGTATGTCTTCAAGCTAGTGGCAACAATTTCATCAAACATCCATACCTTGACTTTTTCTATTCAACATTTCACAAATTGCCAATTTAACATGCTCCCCTTTTACTTAATTCACCACTTATTTATTGTTGTTCATGACCTTACCATACATCTCTTTTTTGTATTAGAATTTTCTTGACTATTTTAGCTTAATTACTTTGAGCACATTGTTTGGGAGGTAATTGGTAATGGTCATGAAATTCAACTCTAATATTGCCAATCAACTGCGTTTGGTTAAATGCTTTCATCTTTTTTTCTGCATACACGCTTTGGGTGCAGCTTGGAATAGTTGCATTCCATAAGTACATCTTTGTGATGTATTTTGCCAATCAATTTTTAACCTTCATTTGTAATTGTCATTTCTTAAGGCATTTTGTTGAACATTTGGAAAATTAATGCTGAAAAGTAGGTTGCATATGTCTTCAAGCTAGTGGCAACAATTTCATCAGACATCCATACCTTGACTTTGTCTATTCAACATTTCACAACTTGCCAATTTAACTTGCTGTGCTTTTCCTCAATTCACCACTTATTTATTGTTGTTAATGACAACCTTACCGTACATCTCTTTTTGCATGAGAATTTTCTTTAGTATTTTAGTTTATTTACTTTGAGCACATTGATTGGGAGGTAATTTGTAATGGTCATGGAATTCAATTCTAATATTTCCAGTCAACTGTGTTTGGCTAAATGCTTTCATTTTTTTGTTTGCATACATGCTTTGGGTGCAACCTGCAACAATTACATTCCATAAGTTCATCTTTGTGATGCATTTTGTTAACCAATTTTTAACCTTCATTTGTAGGTGACCTTTCTTAAGGTATTTTGTCAAACATGTTGCATGCCATATCATTTCTTCTTTGGCCTCAGTGTTTTTGTTAAACTTACACGTTTTGCTTGTATCTTGATGTTTTGCATATATGTTCACATAGGGAGGTTGCAATGTAGCATGTGTTGACAATGTTTCATTTATGCTTTCACAGATGCCTATATATTATTGAGGGATAATGAACATTAGATTATGTAATTAGTTATTAGTCAGTCAATTTTGATATCATCCTTCTTGGCATTTGTTTGTTCATCTCTAATTTTGAACTTTTTTAGATTCAATAACTCTTTGATGGGGCCAACATGCCTTGTTCTAGACTAGGACCCACACCCTTCTTCAAAATGGTTGTCTTTTCACTTGAGCATTCCATCTTTTGTGGGGTCCATATGATGACCTAAATATTCTATTCATATGAATGTTCACTATTTACATAATGTTTGGACTCACACTTAGACTAGGTAGGACTATTTCCTTTTTATTGGAAATGTGGTAGTCTTAACACTCCTTTGAAGTTTATTTGATAGTTGGTCTCACGTGCCATACATCTTCGTTGTTAAAGTTTTGTTGGGTGCACCTTTGATACTGGGATTTGCACTCTTTCCTTGTAAGAATTGTTTCGTGCTAGGACTTTGTTGTCATGCTTGGGGTTCATGTGTTGGCTTAGCTATTAAATTCCTTTAGGATGCCGCCAAATCATCCACCACAAGATATTTTCCTTTTTGAAACCTGACAATTGTTTGTTGGGCTCACAAATTTCACATAACATCCTTCGTGGGTCATTGTGAAACATTCATTTGATTTTCTAAATTTTGCACCTTCTATTATTGTTGATGGAGGCGATAGGTTTTGTTGGGTGTTGCAAATTAATGCTGAAAAGGAGCTTGCATATGTCTTCAAGCTAGTGACAATAATTCCATCAAACATCCATACCTTGACTTTTTCTATTCAACATTTCACAAATTGGCAATTTAAGTTGCCCCCCTTTTCCTCAATTCACCACTTATTTATTGTTGTTCATGACAACCTTAACATACATCTCTTTTTTGCAGGAGATTTTTCTTGACTATTTTTCGTTTAATTACTTTGAGCACACTGTTTGGGAGGTAAATTGTAATGGTCATGGAATTCAACTCTAATATTGCCAATCAACTATGTTTGGATAAATGCTTTCATTGTTTTGTCTACATACATGCTTTGGGTGCATCTTGCAAAAATTTCATTCCATAAGTTCATCTCTGTGATGCATTTTGTCAAAACAATTTTTAACCTTCATTTGTAGGTGGCATTTCGTAAGGTGTTTTGTCAAACATTTCACATGCCATATCATTTCTTCTTTGCCCTCAGTGTTTTTGTTAAGCTTACATGTTTTGCTTGCATCTTGATGTTTTGCATATATGTTCACATAGGGAGGTTGCAACATAGCATGTGATGGCAATGCTTCATTTATGCTTTTAGAGATGCCTATATATTATTGAAGGATAATGAACATTAGATGATTTAATTAGTTATTAGGCAATTAGTCAATTTTGTTATCATCCTTCTTGGCATTTGGTTGTTCATCTATGATTTTGAACTTCTTTAGATTCAATAGCTCTTTGATGGGGCCCACATGCCTTTTTCTAGACTAGGACCCACACCCTTCTAGGATTCCATCTTTTGTGGGGCCCATATGCTGACCTAGATATTCTATTCATATGAAATTTCAATATTTACATAATGTTTGGACTCACACTTAGACTAGGCAACCCTATTTCCTTTTTATTGGAAACATGGTAGTCTTAGCACTCCTTTGAATTTTATTTGATAGTTGGTCCTGCATACCATCCATCTTCTTTGTTCAAGGTTTTGTTGGGTGCACCTTTGATATTGGGACTTGCACAGTTTCTTTGAAACAATTGTTTTGTGCTAGGACTTTGTTGTCATGTTTGGGGTTCATGTGTTGGCCTAACCACTAAATTCTTTGTGGATGCCACCAAATCATCTACCACAAGATATTTTTCTTTTTGAAACCTCACAATTACTTGTTGGGCTCACAAATTTCACATAACGTCCTTCATAGGTCATTGTGAAGCATTCACTTGATTTTCACAAATTTGTACCTTCTATTACTGTTGATGGAGGCGATGGTTTTTGTTAGGTGTTGCAAATTAATGCTGAAAAGGAGCTTGCATATGTCTTCAAGCTAGTGGCAACAATTTCATCAGACTTTCGTACCTTGACTTTTTCTATTCAACATTTCACAAATTGCCAATTTAACTTGATCCCCTTTTCCTCAATTCACCACTTATTTATTGTTGTTCATGACAACCTTACCATACATCTCTTTTTTGCATGAGAATTTTCTTGACTATTTTAGTTTAATTACTTTGAGCACATTGTTTGAGAGGTATTTGGTAATGTTCATGGAATTGAACTCTAATATTGCCAATCAACTACATTTGGCTAAATGCTTTCATTGTTTCGTCTGCATACATGCTTTGGGTGTAGCCTACAACAATTGCATTCCATAAATTCATCTATGTGATGCAATTTTTCAAACAATTTTTATCGTTCATTTGTAGGTGACATTTCTTAAGGTATTTTGTCAAACATTTCACATGCCATAACATTTCTTCTTTGTCCCACATGTTTTTGTTCAACTTAGATGTTTTGCTTGCATCTTGATGTTTTGCATAGGGAGGCTGCAATGTAGCATGTGATGACAATGTTTCATTTATGCTTTCACAAATGCATATTTATGATTGAAGGATAATGAACATTAGATTATGCAATTAGTTATTAATTTATAGACAATTGTAAATTACAATTATATTATCAAATCTTTATTTTCAACAATGCATCTTTAGAATGTAATGCAAAATGAAATATATTGAATAATTTCAAGATTTATATATATCTTTTGAAAAATATTATTGTTTCCTATATTCCATCATTTGGTATGAGAGCCTCTTGTGCCTGGGAGTATGAAGATGTGATAAAGCTGTGTTTTGAAGATGCACACAAAGGAATGGGCATTTGAAAATGTGTTGTGAAGAAGAAGTAGAGAGAATGCAAAGAGAAGTGTATAAGAATGCAGATTGACTGGTTTTGGGAAAGGTGCAATCGTTATTTGATAAATTCTCTTTTATTTTCCTATGCCTAGGCATTAGAAGAGTTGATGAGTCTGGTAATAAAAATAAAGAACAAGATCCAAAGTAGCATGAATTTGGTGTAATATTTAGTGAGGAAACTATTCTCATTGTAAAGGTTTGCAATTGACTTGAAATATGGTGTTGGAAACTACGGAGAGAAAAAGCCTGAATATTGGTAGAGATTATCAATTAATTGCTCCTTTAGCCTTCCAGGTTTAACTCAAATATGCATGATTTTTCATTGTTAGGTTTTAATATTATCATGTTGATTACTTATTTGCAAAGAATCCATTTAAAAAGTTCTATATTGGTCGTTGCTAAAAAGTGTTATTTGGGAAAAATTAAATGAAAACTATTTTTATTGAGTTTATTGAAGTAGTTGAGCTTTGTTATAAAATATGTGGAAGGCATTATAACCATTTGTGCTTTTGAAGCTCTTATGATAGAGCAACTGTTATATTTTGTAGTGAAATTTGTTGTTGCCACATGACTTCTAAAGTACTTGACGATGCTGCTCAACTATGTGAGGGAAGAGTTGTTTGAGTTGAGATAGTAGATGAATGTGTGGTGTGAGGGATACAAGCTCTCTAGTGGCAGAAGTATCAAAGTTGGAATCCTAGAAAAGTATTGATTAGAAGGGCTACCGATATAAATTCTCAAATATTATCAATGTATTAAATGGTGGCCTTAGAAGACAATAGTGCAAAAAGAAGAATTAATAAATGATAACAACATTGCCAACGTAGAAGAATCGACCAAGAATTCGATACGACAACAATGTTGTTTCTTTTTTTTGGCTTGAAGCAATAATATTGTGAGAGTATATGAGATCTGTTGGTATTTTCTTGTTGAGTTTAAATTTGGTTGCATATTAAAGATTGAAGATATATATATTAAAGGTGTTGTTTCTTTCTTAATACCACTTCAAAAGAAAGCTTGACAAATTAGTGGATATTGGAAATGATGGAAGCATTAAAATTAGTTAGTGATTCAAAGAAGTGAAGTTAATAAGGAGCTCATTCCATTGTTTTTGTGTGGGGTTTGTTATTTTTTGAAATTTTTATTTTAATTATTGTATGTCTTGGACCAATAAGGATAAGGGTTTATTATATGTAAAATGGAAAAAATTGGTAAAAGAATAAAGAAGGAAAAATATGTTTTAGAAGAACTATTGGAAGTTAAGCAATCTAATTCCAAAGTGATAGCAGATTTAAAGCAAGTTCACAAGAAAAAATATGAATATTTGTGTGCAAAAAATAATCTTGAAAATGAATTGGAAAATATACAAAAAATGGAGGATTAGAAGATAGATTGAAGTTGTTTGAAGAAATTCAAAAGAAGAATGAAAATTTGGAAGAAAAGTTCTAAAAGTTAGAAGAGAAAAATAGATTATAAAATGATGAGATATCTAGGTTGAAAGCATAAAACAGTCAATTAGGTTAGTTGCTTGCATCATGCCAAAATGAAAATAAATGTTTGAAATCAAAACCATTAATTTGTGATGTTTCATGTGTCACAAAATATTTGTGTTGTTCCTTTGATCAATTAGTTGGTTTGTGTAATATCACTAAAGTTGTTTTTGATGAAAAGTGTAAAGATGAACATGATAGTATGTTTGAAATTGTAAATCTAGGTAGTTCCAATGAGAATAATGGGATATAAAGGTTAGGGATTGGGAAAACATGGAGAACGAATCATAGAGCCAATTGAGACAATTATGAGGCCAAAGTATGAAGATCCTAGTTATGTTGCAGGTAAAGGGAATGATATTATAGATGTTATAGGTTTAAACAAATATGTTCAAGGAATGCAATGTGTGTAGTGCTCTCATTGCCATAAGAAAGGACATACAAATGATGTGTTGGGATATATATCCTTATAGCATATGTAGTTTCAAAAATCATTCTAAAAATATGTGTTAGCATAAAGTGTTGAAAAATGAATATATGACATAATGCATGTGAATGAATTGTGGATGGACTCATGGATTGAATTGGGAAAAGATTACAAATATGTTCAAAAGATTGTATAAGTATCAATATTTGTTTCTCAAGGATGATAACAATTAGGCAAGGTTTGAAGGTTTGAGAGGATTGACAAATATTGTTTTGTAAGACATCATGAAAAGTGTAGTAGCATGATGAAGAGTACAATTGGTAATTGAATTTGAGTTTTGCATATTGTTGTTTTTGTGGCATTATTAGTTTTTGCCTAAGTTGTTGGTGATAAATTTGGACATTGTTTAGTCTTGAAAATTGGAGATTTGTGGTTGTATTGTAAGATAGGTCTTAGGATTGATATTTAGTTTGATCAAGATTTTGAGATTGTAGGACATTGCCAATAGAGGAAGGATGACAATGTATGGTCATGGTTTGGAGTGAGCACTAAAAAAGTAACTCATGATTGTCGATTGTAGTTTGATCATTTTTTTATTGTACAGTGAATGCATCAATGATTGGAGAATGCAAATTAAATATTTGTAGGACATATTATGGGGGAGAAAATATAGAATAATGGCCATTTTTTTTTCCAATGTTCATTATGGGAGAGAATGAAGGATAATAAAAATAGATTATGTAATTAGTTATTAGTCTATAGGTAGTTGTAAATCAACTATTCCATATTTCTTATAATAATTTTTTGTCAAATTTGTTATGTGAGTTTTGTAGGTTGTTATTTTGTTAGGCATTTTGCTGAACAATTCATTGCCAAGTCTATGCTTCCACATTTTGCATGTATATGTGCCTAGCATTTGCAATTACAACATATGAGAGAAATAACATTTTATACTTAATTTTTTCTTCCAAAGGTTTCATTTTGGTGTAAGTAGGGAGGATGGGGACCAAGGACATAGAATTTGGCTTTACACTATTGGATGCATTTTCCTGAAAGTTTCTATGGCTTTTCAACAAATCCTTTCTACGCAAACCTTGTAATCATTGCAATCCATAAGATTGTGGACATGAAAAAAGTAACCCTTCTACTTTTTCATGTTTAGGCTCTTCTAGTGGACTTTGATTTGATTTTGCCTAGATTTAATGTTGTAATGTGGCCAACACATTCACATAAGGTCTTGGACCCTTATGAATCATTAAGACTTCTAGGTTGTCTTGTAAAGGTGTTGTGAAGTGTTGTAACCCACTTTCACACTTATCTAGGACCCCCTCATTATAATTCACCTAAATAACCCTTTCTTTTTTATCATTTTCCAAGTCTTATTTCAAAGTGTTGTAAAGTGTTGTAACCCACTTTCATGCTTTTCTAGACTTGTCAACACTAATTCAACCCTTTCTCATGTCTAAATGACCCCTTTAATACACTTTCCGATTGTTTTTAAGTGTGTTTTCTAGAATATTCCTATTGGACAACATTTAATGCCCGCAATTCCTGACACCCACTTAATTTGCTTAAGTGGGACTAAGTCGCCAATAGGGGTGACGATCTTTGTTGGCACAAAACTCAAATTATTTCAATTTTGTGGCAGGATTTTGTCCGCTAACCCTTGAGGTCGGCCCATGATGTGTTATTTTTAGAAAATTTAGTAAGAACAAGTATAAATAAGGGTTTTTACTCTCATTTTAACCCTCATTCATCCATTCAATCTCCCAATCATTCATACAATCTCCTACAATCTTGCACCCATTAAGCATTCAATCTTACAAGCATTCAAGTACTCTAAGCATAATCAAGTCATCCATTGGATCACTTCATTGCATATCTTTAGATTTACACATCAAGGGTTTGGTAAGTTTATGACATTGCATATTTTCTATTTATCATTCTCTCTCCATTTCAATTTTTTATCAAGGGTTTGATTACCAAAGTGGGATTTGACCAAGGCAAATCCCTATACTCTAACTCTTAACCATTTCCCCCCCTTTGCATGTGTGTTTGCAGAATTTGTATGCAGATTTTTCAAAGAAATAGGTGTTGAAAAGGGGGAAAAGTCAATCAAGTTAACATAATCCTAATTCAAGCTTGGAGAGACTTTTTATCACGTTTTCTACATAATCAAATACAAACACTTTTTAGAAAAATAAGTGCAAAGCTGAGGCTACAAGATTATGTCCCAAAATTCCTAAGATTTGCAGGAGGACTAAGTCACCACTACTGGTAGATTAGTTCTGCTTCCGTGCCTGAAAATTGATTTTTGCATTTCTAGATACCCATTTGGCAAATTCTTGTTTTGACAAATTTTCTTGAAACTGGGACTAAGTCACCCAGCCTGGCGTAAGTGTGCTAGTCAACATTTTCAGTCATATTTTCAAGATTCTAGAATCTCCCAACATCAAGTTTTAGATTCTAGGTGCACCTCTTTGATTCTGTTATGTTATTTCATCATTTACTTGCATTTTTAGGTGTTTTTGCATATCACACTGTGTTTTCTAGCACTTTGCATTTCTTAGGTTTTGCATCATTAAATCATTTTCTTCTTAGATCAGTCCATTAGTACATCATAATTAGGCATAATACATCTCATTTACATTAAATTTGAGTGTTGACATTTGCATTTTGGACACCATACCTCCCCTTTTTCCTTTTAGGTGAAAAACCCTAAAAGGAGCAAAGCACCATGTGGGCAATCCAAAATCATTGTCCACAAAGATTATACTTCTTTGACTTGTAAAACATCTCACATGCATTTTCCATGCTTCCACATTTTGCATACAAATATACTAGGCTTTTGCAACATCTGATACAAACTCATCCATAAAAAGCTTTGATGGGCGTCCATGCATTGTTCTAAAGCTTCCAATTCAGTACAGGTAGGGAAGATACTACAAACGTTGTGGAGATGGGCTTAACTCCTGCAAGTGTCTCAGCCTTTGTTTGAAACCACCCATTTTGGCACAAGAATGGGAGGATGCAGGCATAAGCATTGGAAAAAAGTTTATGAAAGCCTTTCAATAGATTTATTTTGTCCATATCCCACAATCATGGCATTCATGAGTTCATGTTTCTTGAGGTGTTATGCAAAATTGTTCACATGCTCTATTTATGCTTCTATAATATTGTGGAATGTGGAGGTAAAATGCAAGTTATATGCATATGAATATTGTGGGTTCCCTAGCATACAATGCAACATATACCATATGCTTTTGTTTCGATTGTTGTATATTATGGGATGGCGAAGAGTGGATATATAGGAGTATTTTGCAACAACCTTTTAAAATGTATTTGCATTTTCAACATAAGCCCCTACACTCTAATATTTTCACTACTTTTGTGGGTTTGGGAGGGTCAAAGACATAAGTGAGAGAAAATATGTAAATTGCATGCAAACTGTTGAATTACATGGTAATTCCACTTTCTTGTGGGAACACTAGGCATTTATTTGGTTTTCACATGCATGGTGAAAAGTTGATAGTTCTTGCATGTAGATTTTGATGTTACCAAAAATACTCGAGGGTAATGGGGATGAATGAACAAAAAATTTGTATGATTACGTGTAAGTTCTGGATCTCTACTAATGACTTTGCAAAATCTTATAAACTCTGCTGCAAAGGTAGATTTATATCACGGCTCTAGATTTTGCAAATGAACAACTTGAGTGATCATATATTTTAAAATTCTATTAAATTCAATAAAATCAAACTTGGAAATCGACTTGGGACCATGCAAAACTAGCAAATGTAGATGCAACTTCCAAAAGGCAAATTATAAATTGCATTAAAATTTTGTGACTCTGTTTTTGGGAGTATGTGCAATATGCAAGAACTTACACAAATAACTATAATATGACGCTCTTGGGTTGATTGTAATTGCATTCAAAATTGAAATATTTTAATATTAATTTGTGGGAACCTCGAAAGAGCTCTTTTAATACTTGTCCTGAACTTTCCAACTTGTTTTAGGACTTAATGAAATTGCAAAATGTAGGAGAATAAAAAGGTGTAAATGTATCCTAAAACTAGATCCTTATCAAACTGTATTGAAATTGTTTGTGTATTTGTCATTATGATTTGATCAATATTTAATCATTTTCGCATGGATTGCTAGATTTACAAGATTTTGCAACTTGACTTTAACAATTTTACAAAAAATTAAGTAACAAAACTTGACATTAGATCACTTATGGTTGTGGTGAAAATTAACAAAGTGTAACTTGATAGGTGATTCAATATTTCAAAATGATTGAGAATTTTGCAGTCAAGGTTAATTGACATCTATACTTTCAAATTAATTAATTCAAGATGACAAAGAACCTTCACATATGATTTAAAGTATTGGTACAAATTTGGGAAAATGACTCGATGACTTGATTTAATTAGATGGTCCTTGGAAGCTTGATGTGATGATTGAGGGAATTGGTTGAGTTATGTGTGGCAGGTATAAGTAGACGCCAAAGGAATAAAATAATGTTAATGGTGGCTAACATTTTACATTATTTTATGTTTTGGCTAAAGCTCTAGTGTTACGATAAGAATTACATGAACTATTAATTTGAATGTTGAAAATTGGGTTTTGATTATATTTCTTCTTATAACAGACATTTGATTAGTGATCAATAAATACTAAATTAAATTGTGTTGAATGAGTAATATTTAAGGGAAATATTTGATATGAATCGAATCAATAAGTATTTAGATTAACCAATGATCTTTGACTAAATATTCTTGATTAATGTATACTCAAGGAATTATTTGTTTAGAAATGGGATGTTTTAAAATATAGTATAAGATATATCTTGAAAAACTCTTTTAGTGTATAGGTAATTATTGAAAGGACAAAGTTAAGAGGCCAAGTGTCAATTGTGATGTTAAGAATTAATAAATAAGGCAATAGTGTTACGATAAGAATTACTCTCATGTGAATATTGTATTGGTGATTGGTGACAATGTATGGATAGGCCAACAAAGGAAAAAGTTAAGAGGCCAAGTATCAATTGTGATGACGACAACAAAAATGAAATTTCTAGATATAAATAACTAGATAGAGATCAAGTATAGTGTGCCTAGAATAAATAAGTTAGGAGTCAAGGGATTCATGAAAATTAAGGTGTATGGGAGGAAGGTATGAGCAACATAAAACCTAGGAATGATTTGTATAGAAAAAGATAGGTGAAAGCATAGAAATAGTGAGACACCAAATAAGTGCAAAAGTGCCAACTTAGAACATTATTAGGGGAAAGAGTAAATAGGAGAAATTGAATCTTGCATGGCTTGAAAATATGTGGAATGTTAATATTCCCATGGTAGGGAAGAAATATTGAACAAATACTTTGACTTAGTATGCCCCCATTCAACCAATGAGATTCAAAAGGAAAAATGTCAAGAAACTAATATAAGTATTGAAGGAATCACCAATCCCATTGAAGGTTGTATTTTGCAACTAAGCCCATAAAATAAATAAGGCACAAGTGTCAAATTTATATTGTAAAGATTGCAAATTTTAGAGGGAGATTGTATTCATTATTGATCTTAAGTTAGGATTGAACTAGTATTAATTGCATTGTATTGAACAACTCTTTTGAAATTGAATGAATTGAGAACACAAATACACGAGTTGGTGGAAAAGGGTTATGTTAGATGTTGAGTTTGTCACCTTGGGGAGCACTAGTGATCTTTGTAAAGAAGAAAGATGGCACTTTGTGGGTGTATGTAGATCATTGAAAATTGAATAAGGTCACCACTAAATATTGATTTCTTCTACTCTAGATATATGACTTGTTCAATCAAATGAAGGATCGTAATGTTTTCTCATAGATAAACTTGAGATAAATATACTACTATATTTGAGTGAAAGAGGAAGATGTTTTTGAGATTTCCTTATAGACAAGTTGTCCTTTACGAATCTATTGTCATGCCTTTTAGATTAATCAATGCCCCTATAGTGCCATGAGCCTCATGAATCACATTTTCAAAAATTACTTGGATAAAATGTTCATAATATTCATAGATGACATTTTGATTTATTCCTAGAATATAAGAGTGTGAAGAAGACTTTTAGGTAGTGCTACAATGGCTTAGGGAGAATAAATTATATGAAAAACTATCCAAGTGTTCACTCAATTCTAAAAGTAAATATAGTAAATGAGACATATTATCTTTGGTGAAAATTTTAGTGGATCCAACAATGATTCAAGCAATAATTGTCTTAGAACCCACACCAAAAAATATCATATAGGTTTGAAGCTTTATGGGGTTCATAAGATATTAAATGTAAATCATTTTTCTTAGATAATTGTTCCAATCACACTCTTCAAATGAAAAACAAGAAATTTATTTCATTAGAAAGGCATGCTTTGGAAATTGAAAAGATAAAACAAAGATCAACATCAATTCTTGTTCCTACAATCCCATTTAGATAGTTGAGTACTTATGAATCTTACAAGTTGAAGGATCATTTATTAGTTCATTACTTAACTCATTATTTAGAATTTGTAGTAGTCATGCATGGAATAAAAATGAGAAATTATTTGATTAGGAGCAGATTTAAGTCAAAGATTGATCATCAAGGTTGCAAATACTTGTTTACTCAACCAATGTTGAATGCCAAACAACATAAATGGATTGAATTTCTAAGTGAATGTGATTTTGGGATATCCTATATCTAAGTAAAGGAGAGAAGGTAATTGAAAATTCAAGGTTATGGACCTTAATACTTTGACTAGAAGCAAGATGAGAGTTTGAATAAAATTGTGATAGCAATAAAAGGAGCAAGATAGGAAAATTTATTTTGAATGAAGAATATTCCATTGTGGTTAAGATGTTGAAATACAAAAACAAACTATGATACCAAAGGAGTCAAAGATTTTCATTCTCTAAGAAGGGCATATAACACCACATACACTACACTTGGGAGCTAACAAGATGTATGCATATTTTGAAAGAAATATTATTGGCTAGGGTTGAAGAGGGAAGTCATTGTCTTTGTAGTAAGTTTGTTATATCTATGACATTTGGAAATAGAAATTTCATGTAATATCCATGGATTTCATGATGAGTTTCTTATAACTCAATACAAACAATACAATCATTATTTCAATAGATAAATTCACAAAGGTCATAATTTTTTCAATAGATAAATTCACTATCCTTGCAAGGGGTTTCATAACATCATCATACATAATGTGGTAATATTTCATGATAAAATACCTATCTAGGTGAAAGTTATGCAAATTGTCTTGTATAGCCTTTGGCTTGTTGGCTAAGGTTAGATTGAAAATCTCTTAGTTACTGTGTGAGTAAAATATGCATAATGAATAAAAAACACACCTAATAAGACATTATATCAAGAGATTTAAACAACAATTAATCTATTTAAAACAAGAAATCTCTTAAAAACGTCCTATTGCTCTCTATCTCCAAAGATTTATTAAATCACTATGGCTCTCAGATTGTGTAAGCACTATGACTATTAAAATAACAATCTAGAGAATGAGATATTTCAAAATGTAGGAATCTAATCCTATGTAATGATTGATAAATGATATGATGATGATAATGTAGCCTAATATGACATGAAAATGATAAAAAAAACTACTGTAAACTAAGATGGAGCTAAATGAAAAGCCATGATTATGATTGCTATATGATTACTAATTACTATTTGCTATTTGCTCAATGCTCAAATTCTTAATTTCTCTAATGCTATTTCTATAGAGTAAGATTGCACAAAGTTGGGATCCATTTCGTATGGAAAGAAGCTATATTTATAGATTCCCGACAACGTATTTGTGATGGCAACAAGTAAGGGTCTGGATTTGATTTGAAAGATGAAGAAGCCCGAAAAGATTATGGAGATTGTTCCTCCCCACAAAAACATTCAACCAAAGGATAATAATGATCAATGGAAGAAGATGAAGTTTTTTTGTAATTTGTCTCCAAATTTGTTCATGAAGGCTGAGTTTGAATTAATTAGATATGAAATATATAATTTTGTTGGTGGATATGATGAGTGAAAAGAGGAAATAGCAATAGAAATATGCTTTTATTTGAATATTTGAATTTATTTGAATTAGCAAAAGAGGATATTTAATTTAATAAACAAACTATAGAAATTTGTTTATTAAATAAACATGGAAGAAATATGGTAATTAAATAAAACAAAGTATAAAACTTGTTTATTTAATTAAAATAGAATGATGTGATTAAGATAGGATAAATAGATAATTATAGAAGCAGATAATTAATTAAAACAAAGTACTAAATTCGTTTATTTAATTAAGATGAAATAATATGATAAAGATAGAAGAATTAGAAGTGAACTATATGAATAAATATTTCTATTTATTTATAAGTAAAGGAATTAAAGGAGTCAATTAATCAAATAAATCGTATTTAATTAATTAGATTATCCAGACCATTTTTAGGTGTATAAATTTTGCCTCTCTTTGAAGTGATGTGTTTACGCATTGCTTCAAATAAAATTTTACTGTTGATGTTGCTAGTACTGATGAATATTTTTTAGTATGCCCCATACATTTTATTTTCAGGTGATGATGGATATATGCCCTCTCGGAAGATAAATCAATGATTTTTTTTTATGATTTTTATGATTTTTATGATGATTTTATAAAGATTTTCAATTTCAAAGATGCAAAATTGATTTATCTCCTAAAAAAAAGGGATATTTACTCCACTAGATGTGAAATTGATGAATTAAGTCCCCTGGATAATAAAATAAATAAATCCCACCAAAATCCCTCTTAATTAACCTATAAAAGGTCAAAAAGTTGGATTTTCAAATTCATTTGTGCATATTGAGTTTTAAAATTTGAGAGTGAGAGCAAACTTAGCATTTGGAGCAAAATGGTTATTCCATACCACACTCACTATTTTGAGTGCATACAACAACACAACCGCCCGACCACATATAGACCTCCGATAGGTACCCTAGAAACCTCTTCATAATTTGTGCATTTCAATTTTTCGCTTGTTTTAGTCGTTTTAAATCAATTTTTCTAGTTTAGTGCATGCACACACCGATGTAGCACATAGAAACTCTATAATAGCACATCCATAGAAATAGTGCTTCGATTAGATGACTTAGCGCATTGGTAGGCTAAATTAGCACATAGATAGAAACATTGTATAGGACAGATGTAGTGGCACATAGACCTCCTAGATTAGCGCATGGACATAAATAGCGCATAAGTGATCTAGATTAGTGCATAGGAACCTTGAAATGGTGCATCTGTTGAATCAACATGTTAGTCTCCTAAAATAGTGCATAAAAGTCCTGAAATGGTGCATACATTGATTTAGCGCAATGACCGCCTATTCTGGTGCATTGATGAGTTTTAATAGAGCATTGATTTCTCTGGCACATTGAATCACTATTTTAGCGCTTTGAAGTCTGAAAGATGTAAATTGTCAATAAACTCCATGTTTTTGATAATTTTTTATCACGTCAGTCTGAAATTTGATTTCATTGTTTATGTTGATTGATGATCCTGATAGGTTAGATGTTTATTAATCTCATGATAGGTGAGATACAATAATTGATTGATGAAAATTGACCTCATGATAGGCAAGGTTCATTGATAGATTGATTGATAAACCTGATGATAGGTGAGGTTCAATGATAGTTGCTCACAAGATTTGATCAAATTCTCACCAAAGTTGATTAGATTTGATAGGTTGATTGATGTTTGATTATTTGACAAAGATTATTGACTTTTGATATTCTGTGATGATAGGAGCCTTTGACAAACTTATAGATTCAAGACTTGTTTCCTAGGACATTTGATTTTATACCGCAACTAGTGTAGCCTAAGACAATAGTTATCACATGATGTAGTTTTTCTTCTCTTCTAGATATGCCCTATATTAGGATTAATCAGGGACTATTGACAGCCTTAGCAAAGAGATGGAATAGTGAGCACAATACCTTCCACCTTCCTACCAATGAGGTGACAGTGACTCTACAGGATGTATGGCGGATCTTGCAGATACTTGTTGTTGGGGAGCTAGTAGTTTATGATTCTTCTGAACAGGGTGGGATTGATGCACTACACCAAGTTTTCTAGGATGATACGATTTGTGGATACAAGATCCTATGGTGAGAGATGGATAATTCCTATGCTACTTTGCAATTAGTACTTGTTGGTTTCATTGGAGGGTTCCTCTGTCCTGATTGTAGGTCAAAGGGACTTTCAATTGGGTGGGGTTGGATTTTGGAGAGCATGATCATCCATGGTACTAGATATGCATGGGGTATGTGCATGCTTTCCCATCTATACCACGATTTGCATCAGGTGGTCTACCTCCGAGGGGCCAGTTTGTCTTCAGGAGTTACATTACTTTAGGTGTGGGCATGGGAGCATATAGTGGTCACTCATCCCATTGCAGATAGACAGTGACCCACCATGAGGCCATATGTTCACGCATATGTAGGTCCAGTTGCTCAACCTAGACTGGGAAAATTGGATCATTGGAGGAGAGTCCTTGATGATGTAGAGACAATTACATGGAAGCATTATCTTGATTGCGAGCGGTGGCCGGAGGATGATATAGGGTGGGTGCATGGAGATGGGTAGCCAATTTGTGCCCACTTTCAAAAAAATATTTGAAAAGTCATAACACAAGGGCATTATAACACAAGTGTGTTATAATGCACTCACATTATGGCTTGGTGTGCCAAGCTTGAGGCTTGGCACAACGAGCCTATAACATGAGTACATTATAATGCGCTCACATTATGACATGTTAAAAGCACAAAAAAAGTGAAAGTCATTCATTTTTCATTTTTATTTTTTTGTTGTGCCTAGGGCCAAAAACCCCATTTTTTGCACTCGTGTTCTAGGAGGAGGCATTGTGCAAAAATATTCACCAAGGGTTGTTATTTCTTTGCAAGGATGGTGTTACAATGATGGGGAGGTGTGAGAGGTAAGGATTGTTTGCTTTTTATTTTGAATTTGTTAGTTTTATGTTGTTTTTGATATATATTTTTTTGAATTTGTAGATGTATATCAACCTACAAACCATCAAAATCCTCAACAAGAAGATCAACCAAATCCTCAAGAACAAAATCAACCACAACAACCTCCTCCACCAATCACTCAACACCCTCCTGACACTCAACAAAATTTGATGAGTGAAATTGAGAACAACAAAAAGAAAATTGAGGATTTAATTAGTAGGTTGAGTGATCCAAATGGTTCAACCGCATAAAGAATGACCCTAGCAAGTTCATTGAAGGATATGTTAAAAAATGTAGATTCAATTAGAAAAAAAATAACTAGATGGAAAGATAGGAGGCAAGTGGCTAGGAATTATTATGCGGATAAACTATCATATAAAGAAGTGAAAGATTTAAAAATTACAAAAGGCGATTTGTGCTCATTATTTACTGACCCACACACAAATCAAAATCTTACCCTCAATGTGAAGAGGTTTTCTATTCATTGGTGCCGCCACCAACATATTATGAATTATTTTTATGATAGGTGGTACATGGTCTTTGATTACCCACCGTGCAACAATTGTGAAGTCCCATAATATTTCATTAGGAAACTATATAGTGAGTTCATATTAAAAAAAATCCCAAATTATTTTGATATGAGGGATTTCTAGGGGAGAGGTGGGGGGTCAGCTCAAGATAGACCCGGTGCATAGCCTGATCCTACGCGGAAAGGGAGACAAGATCTTGCTAGGCTGCCTCGTTAGCATGATGTTATGCCTTCCATCATGAAGGAGAGTGCCAATGTAGAGACATTGCAAGTGATCAATATTTTGACCCAGAGTGTCATCCATCATACTAGCCCTATTCTACAGTGCCGTCTAGGGAAGTCTTCAAGTGGTGGCCTTTGAACCCATGTGTGTCAATCTTGTGGGGTGACTTTTTCATATGGTCCCACCTACACTTAGGAGGCTACTACACAAGATCCATCTGCAACTATGGAGATGGAGAGGGCAGCTAACATTTTACATGAGGCATATGGCATTGATAGTTAGGTAAAAGTTAACATGTTCATTGAATTTAATTTATTAAATTCCAATTTTGAAATGCAAGATTAATTAATTTAGTTTTATGATTTTAATAAAATTATAGGGTCACAATGTTGAGACTTGATACACCAACCCTCCACCTACTTATTTCTGCAGTACACCTATTGGTGGGTTATTTAACTAGTAAACAATTATAAATTTATTAAATGTTAATAACATTGTTTAATGAATGGTATTTTAATATATGATTTTGGATGTTGAACAGACTAATATATTAGAGGTTTTCAGTAAACACCTCCCAGTGCTAGTGGATTTATTCAAACCTACAAGTAGGTAATAGAATAAAGAGTTTAACTAATGAATTGTACTTAATAGATTTGTGTAGTTTATATTCATATCATAGATTACGTTGCATTGCAAATCATTCAAACTCAAAACATTACTTTACATTCCATAACTAATAACTAGATGTTGATAGATAACAAAATTTCAACTACAATATAGTGTTTAGAAAGTCAACATAAGTAGTGATGCAATTACTTCACCATGAGACTGCATTTCTTTGAGGCATTTCTTCAAACATCTCATCGCCTTTTCTATGATACCACATTTTCCATACATGTGTACCAAAGCATTTTATCAAACTACTCACTTCCTTGCAACTATGGCTAAAAGCCTAAAATAAGTACTTTCCAACAAATTATGGATGCTTGGAAAAATATCTATCAAAGAATAATAGTAAGCAATAATACCATAGAGAAGGCAATGAACTTTTTGAAAAAAATGTCTAAAAGAAATGCAGTCTTATGGTGATGGAATGCCATGATGTGCATTTGTCTGTAATGACATTCCATCACCATGAGACACCATTTCTTTGAGACAATTTTTCAAAAAATTCACTGCCTTATCTATGCCACCACATTTATCATACATGTTTATGAAAGCATTTGATCAAATGGTTCACCGGCTTGCTACTATGGGTAAAATCCTAAAAACATGTCCTTTCAAACAAGATATGGATAGGGAAAATAGTAAGCATGACAATAAAAAATATATAGTTTAAAAAGTACTCCAAATTTTGTTCATTATCTCATACATTATAAGTCATGATGTGGATCGGTATTGTAGTTTTTGTGATTGAATAATTTGTTGTTTTATTTTTAGTTTTTGCAAGCCGAAACACCTCCGAATGTGATGAGGGAAATGGAGATCAGTGTTTCATATGCTATATAATCCTCGATGGCTCTGATAGGGGAGGTATGAGGCGAATTAGTAAATTTAAATTTACATTAATTGTTATAGATGTTTGTTAGTGAAAAATCAAACCATTATTGATTCATAGTTTAATTTCTATTTAGATAGTTTATACAGGGCTTGAGCAAGCCTAAGCATGGGTGTGTGAATATTTTCCTCGTGGAGAGGGATTATGAGATGGTGGTAAGTGATTATTTTGTCAAATATATCATCTTTTATAATGTAATTTTTGTATATTAATGTCTTTACTTCTTATTATAACAGTTAAAACTTCACCATGAACTAAACACTAGGAGGAGCAACAGGAGCGCTCCTCGAGTGCAACACAAATGAGTGACAGACCTATCACCATTCGATCAAAAAGTAAAGAGAAATAATTTATTTCCAGAGCATGGAGAGCAATGACTTTTGATTCCAAAACCCTTTGTTGTATGCCTACATGGTAGTTTTGTACATATTTTGTATTGGATATATTTGACATTGTATGCCTATATGGCATTCTTGTAAGCCTATTTGGCTATTTTATACCTATATTTCATACTTATATCAACATATATTGATGTATGCCTACATAGCTATTTGGTTAATAAAAATCTTTTTTATTGATGGTGTCCACATTTGCATTCTAAATTGATAGTTCAATAGATATGAGTTACGTGTATTCAAGTGTATACTTTACAACTTATGTGTGTTCCAATGTATACTTTCCAACTTACATGTTTTCATGCATATACCTTGTATTCATACATATACTTTGTATTAATTTGTGTATACTATGTATTTGTGTGTATAATTCAAGGCTTACATGTTTTTGAGTACTTGGGCTTCCCTTATTCACATGCACATATTTGACTTATTCACGTGTATACTTATTAATTGGTTAGCCCTAGCATTGATCATTGTTGTTCTTCATGGTTTGTCTTGAATATTAATTAATTGATGCTAAACAACTTTATCTAAAAGAAAAAAACACGTTTTCAATTGGTATTCTATGAAATGATTCACAAAAAGATTTTAATATATTTAATCCTTTGATTGGAACAACTCAATTAAGAAAAAGATACATAATATTCACAACACTTGCATAACATAATATTCAGAGTAGATGTAGTTAAATTCTTGACGCATTATCATACAAACATTTATCTTCAATATTCTTTAAACATTTTCACAACATAATCCTGATAGTGCAAAATGAATTGTTATGTTCTTGATGCGTCACCATATAAACACATCAAAAGATTTATATGCCAACTTTTTTTGCAATGTTATTTCTTGTATACGAAATAGACTCGAGAGAAAGCAAGTTATAATTTTTAATACAAATAAGAAATGGACTCAACACTATCCTAGAACCCTAAATAGGTCTATTTAACAAAGCAACACGCTCTCAATCACTCCTTCAATTGGAAAACACCATTGGGAAGCATTTACCAAATTATGTTGCCCCTTGACTTTACCCACTTTTACTCCCTCAAACCTCTCTTTTTCATTCAAAACCCCTCTATTCCCAATTAGGGAATCATTCCATAACATAGTTTTGACCTCCCTTGTCCTTGCAGATTGTTTGAACACATCAAAATCCACAACCTCACCCTATTTCCAACTTATTCTAAATTATTTTCAAGCAATTTCTTCTTTTCACCTCCTCTAGCCTTGCTTTTAAGGCCTAAATTCTAAATTTTGAACAAGGGCAACATTAGTAATCTCTTCCAATTATTTTACCAATGTTATTTTCTTATTTGTACTTACATAATTGACTCAAATGACCCCACACTAACTCAAAACTAAAATCAAGATTACAAAATGGCCTATCATGGCTTTATTTGACATTATAATAACTAAAACTATTGAACTAGACCTTCTTCATCAAATGGAGGAACAAGGTGCTCTGCACCAATGATCTTACACTTTTTGTGTGAAATACTTTGAATTCTCAACTGTTGTGTGTATGTTTCTCTTTTCCATTGTTTTGCATGTCATCATAAGGGATCAAGCTGATTGAACATAGTTCAGATCAATTCCACATGTTTGGGTGCGAAAGAGGACCATGCCTAGCATAAACCTACCCATTAGGACGTGTTGGAGAAATTAGTTTGGTTACACGAATTGCAAAATGAAAGTTGTATCACTTTGCAACTTTACGCTGCTTCAATTTGACACTTTTTTCATCAAGTGAAAACTGGACACCACAGAAAAATGACTCCAAGATAACAAAAACTGAGAGAAGTTATTATAGAAGGGCCCAACACAATCTCGTAGGCTCAGATGGAGAGTTTGTAAGCATCATGGTTTTTGATTAATATCCCATCAAAGTTTGCTTCCCTTTTTCACTTTGGACCCTTAAAGGACCAGTCTGGTTGAACGTAGCTCAGAGCGATTCCACGTGTTTGGGTGAAAAAGAGGACCATACGTAGTGTAAAAATACTTATTTAGACACGTTGGAACAATTCGTTTGGTCACATGAGTTGCAAAATAAAAGTTGCACCACTTTGCAACTTTGCACTGCTTGCATTTGAAATTTTTTCCATTAAGTGAAAATCTGTCGCCATGGGAAAACCACTATGAGATAGCCAAAATCAAGAATGGTTTTTATAGAGGGGCCCAACATAATCCTGTAGGATTAGATGCAAATTTTCTAAGCGTCATGGTATCCAAGTAATAATATGCAGAGGTTTGCTTCCCTTTTGCACTTTGGACCCTTAAGGGATTAGTCCAGTTGAACATAGCTCAAAGTGATTCCACATGTTTGGGTATGAAAAAGGACTATTTCTACCATAAACATACCTATTCAAACATGTTGGAATAGTCTGTTTGGTCACACGAGTTGTAGAATGAAAGTTGCACCACTTTGTAACTTTGCACTGCTTGCATTTGACATTTTTTCCATTAAGTGAAAATTTGACGCCACGGGAAAGCCACTTCAAGATAGCCAAAATCAAGAGAGTTTTTTGTAGAGGGGCCCAATGCAATGATGTAGGATTAGACGAAAAGTTTCTAAGCATCACGATATCTGAGTAACAACATATTGAAGTTTGTAGCCATTTTGCATTTTGGACTCTTAAGGAATTGATCCAGTTGAATGTAGTTTGAAGCGATTCTAAGTGTTTAGGTGAAAAAGAGAACCATGCCTAGAGTATGTGTAGGATCATGATGGGCCAAAAAGTGGCAATATGATGGGTATGTGGTTGATGACTTTATTTTTTACACAAAATTGATGAAATTAAAAGGGTTTTTAAAGGATATTCTCATATTTTCACCAATATAAATTATGCTTTACTTTGAATTTAATAAATAATTATTATTCATTTTCTATTTGAATTACGACTAAAATCTTGATTGATAGGTTAATTGAAAAACACCTATAACTTTCAAATGGTATCACATTTTTTGAATATGAAACATGTATCACATTCTATGCTTCACATACTATAGGATTAAAAAAAATTGAATTTCATAAAGTTTTGACCAGGTTAAGGTGGTCAGACATACGAGTTTTTATATTTTTTAAAATTTGTAATAGAAAATTCATAATTAATTATTTACTTAGAAAATAATTACAAAAAAATATGCATCACATCCGAACTTGAGTTCTCTACTTATATCTAAAATATTATCATTTTATTGTGGCTAGGGTGGTTAAACAGACACCTACTTCTTATTTTTTCCTTGAAATTTAAGTACTATTGCATTGAAATTTTAAATTTTCAACAAATAGATTTGATTTTTTAAAAATAAACCTAGTAGTTTAGAAACTACATTCAATTTTTTACAGATTCTATTCTTACATATTTTTGAAATAATATAGATAACTTATTCAATTTTTTATGTCAAGTTGCCTAACTTTAATTTTTCTAAATTTTTTGCCACTTAAGGGCCTATTTTTTTCATGATGATCCTACACATACTTCCTAGTGTAAACATACATATTTAGACGTGTTGGAACAATTCGTTTGGTCACATGAGTTGTAGAATGAAAGTTACACCACTTTGCAACTTTGCACTATTTGCATTTGACACTTTTTCCATCAAGTTCAAATTTGTCGTCACGGGAAAACAACTTCGAGATAGCCAAAGCCGAGAAAGGTTTTTGTAGAGGGACCTAGCATGATCCTAGAGGATTAGATGAATTTTTTGAAAATATCATGATATTTGAGTAACATGCTGAAGTTTGCAACTATTTTGCACTTTGGACTCTTAAGGGATCTATTTGGTTGAACATAGCTCAGAGCGATTCTGCATGTCTGGGTGTGAAAGAGGATCATGCATAGCATAAAATTACCTATTCAGACGTGTTGGAATAGTCTATTTAGTCACATGAGTTGTAAAATGAAAGTTGCACCACTTGGCAACTTTGCAATGCTTACATTTGACACTTTTTCCATCAAGTGAAAATCCGCTGCCATAGGAAACCACTCTGAGATAGCCAAAGCTGAGAGAGTTTTTTCTAGAGGATACCAATGCAATCCTATAGGATCAAATAATAAGCTTCTAAGCATCGCAATATTTGAGTAACAACATGCTGAAGTTTGCAACCATTTTGCACTTTGGACTCTTAATGAATTGATCCTATTGAACGTAACTCAGAATGATTCTACGTGTTTGAGTGTAAACGAGGACCATGCCTAGTGTAAACATACCTATTCAGATGCATTGGAATAGTCCGTTTTGTCACACAAGTTGTAGAAAAAAAGTTGCACCACTTTGCAACTTTGTACTACTTGCATTTGACACTTTTTTCATCAAGTGAAAATCCACCACCATAGGAAAAAAACTCTGAGATAGTCAAAAATGAGAGAGGTTTTTGTAGAGGTGCCCAATATGATCTTGTAGGATCATATGAGAATTTTCTAAGCATCATGGTATCTGAGTAACATGTTGAAGTTTGCAGCCATTTTGCACTTTGGACTCTTAAGGAATTGATCCGGTTGAACATAGCTTGAGGTGATTATGCATGTTTGGGTGTGAAAGAGGATCATGTATAGCATAAAAATATATATTCAAATGTGTTGGAATAGTTCATTTGGTCATACGAGTTGCAAAATGAAATTTGCACCACTTTGCAACTTTACATTGCTTGCATTTGACACTTTTTTCATGAAGTGAAAATCCGCTGTCATGGGAAAACCACTCTGAGATAGCCAAAAATGAGAGAGGTTTTTGTAGAAGCACCCAAAATGATCTTTTAGGATCATACAAATTTTTTTTAAGCATTACGGTATTCGAGTAACAATGCATTGAAGTTTGCAGCCATTTCACACTTTTGACTCTTAAGGAATCGATCTGGTTGAACGTAGCTTGGAGCAATTTCATGTGTTTAGGTGTGAAAGAGGACCATGCCTAGCATAAAAATACCTATTTAGATGTGTTGGAATAGTCTGTTTGGTCACACGAGTTGCAAAATGAAAGTTGCACCATTTTGCAACTTTGCACTGCTTGCATTTGACACTTTTTTCATGAAGTGAAAATCTGCCACCACGGGAAAACCACTTTGAGATAGCTAAAACTATGAGAGATTTTTGTAGAAGTGTCCAAAATGATCTTGTAGGATTAGACAAATTTTCTAAGCATTATGATATCCGATTAACAACATGATGAAGTTTGTAGCCATTTCACACTTTGGACTCTTAAGGGATTGAATAGTTAAGGAGTTCAAAAAGTAGTTAAATCTATTGAGAAAGTTTAGTTTGAAGTAGAAACATTATAAATATATTGTAGAGACCTGACGAGAGGGGGATCTTAAAGATTTGAAGCAATAAAAGTTGATTAGCATTGCTTTTTATCAAATTTTTTGTATTTTTCAATTCTTGGTAGACTTGTATGATCTCATACGGGGGTGTTTTGACTTGAAAACTATGGAAATCTATTATAGCATTTGTAAAATTGCATTTTCAGAATTTTTAAGTCTTATTTTAAATTTGTGGAGATTTATCTCATATTTTCTTAATCTGCCAAGTGTTAACCTTGTTTTTGGGGTGTTAAAAGTCACATAAATGTAATTTTTTCCCATTCCACCCCCTATGACTAATGCAATTAGTGGAATGTGATTGTTTTAGTTGGGAATATGTGGTTTCAAGATTTTTTGTGAAGGGAAGTTCTGATATTGTGTTGGGTGTGATTCCCTAATGTGAAAATATGAGTTTTCCTAATGAAAAGTGGAGGTTTTGGTGGGCCAAAGTGAGTTTTATGAGAAGGCAACATTATTTCATGTTTGATTAAGCTTCTACAGACCAATTCAAACTTGTTTGAAGAGGCTTTCTATTTTGGGTAGATTGGGAAATGAATTTTTCAATAAGTTCCCCTAGGGTTTTGGCTAAAAGGTAGGGTTTTATGGATTTCACTTTGTACGGTGGTGTATTAGAGGTTTGATTGTGGTTTTGGAGGTTTTGAAACATTTAAATTGTTTCTCCAGTGTTTGTTAGGGTTTGGATAAGTTTCAAGTATAGTTGCTTTGCAAAGAGAGGCTAATTAGAAGCCCAAAATGGTGAAAAGGTGAAATTTGAGTGCTCTGGTCTGAAGTGATCATAGGTGGATTTTGATTATATCAAAGTTTGTTCAAATGGGTCCTTGAAGAGATTCACGTCATGGAATGATGAGGTGTCATTGATATAAGTTACCTGATTGAGTTGATTCCCAATGCTACAAGGGAAAATAGTGATTTTTAAGAAATGATGAACTTGTGAGGATTTTATGGCATGATAGTTGTGTTTGCAGATTGGAATTGTGACTTTGTGTGTTGCAGGCCTCCCCCTATTGCATCAATCCAAAAACCATCATATTGACTATATCACATGACCTTTTACATACATTTTACATTTCAAAATTCAATATTTACATTTGAAAACTAATCAACAATCAAAGTATAAGGTGCTCTACAATCCGAACAAGATTGAAACAAAAAAGGAACAGTGTTGCAAATATAGAAAATATCATCCTTTATTTACTAATTTTGTGATTGTGCAACTAATGAAAGTTTTGCATTTTCACACCAAATGACATACTTTGTTCAATATCACTTCTCTAATCACCTAATAACATCTTTGAGACTTTGAATACATTACATATGACCTTCACATGACCTTTTTCACATTGTTTACATTTCAAAATTCAAATTTTGCAAATTTTCCTATTGAAGGAATTTACAAAACAAGGTGCTACTGCACCAAACATGAACTCCAAAATTACAATATTTGAGTAAATCTCATTACAATGCCTTATGAACTTCATTCTCATAGATCTTTTACAATGTCACTCATACATTCAAGATTCTCTTTAAATGTCTACATCATAGGTGCTCATTACGAGGTTAACTTCAATTGAGTAACTTGAGATTCCCTCACTAAACTTCACATGATATTTTATAATGGCTTCAAATTAGAATTGAGATTTCTCAAGATCATCAAAATAAGGATGTTGCATTTATTTTTTGGCTGAGATTCTCTTTAATGGTTCATAAATCAACATTTTCTGCAATGAGAGACTAAACAATTTTTAGTAGTTCACTTACAAATATGCAAAGTAAAAGAGAAAAATAAAGAGCATCCAAAATGGAAATGAAATGAAAATAGATGGAAGAAAATTATAGATAGGAATCCCAGTCTCTCAACTTAGTCACTCCTGGTCATACATCTTCACTGCAAGTTCCAAGATACCTATTGCACACAACACCTCTCATGAATAGAGTAGGTTGAAATTTGAGATGCTCTTACAATGTCTACATCATAGCTGCTCATGATAAGGTTAAATTCAAATGAATAACTTGAAATTCCCTCACCAAGTTTTGCACACACCTTTTTAATGGCTTAAAATCATGGTTGAGATTTGTCAAGATCATCAAAATAAGGATGTTGCATTGTTTTTTTGGATGACATTCTATTGGATGTCTCATAAATCTGCATTTTTTTGCAAAGGGACACTAATCAATTTGTAGTAGGTTACTTGCAAGTAGGCAAAGTGTAGTGCCCCTCTGTGTCGGTTGTTTTGGACTTTTGTGTGTGCTTCATTGATTACTGTGTTATTTGATTGTGTGAAAAATATCATATGTTAGTAGTCATGTTTAAATAATTAATTAAATCATAAGTGATTTGCAAGGTTATTCAAAATATAATTAGAAATTAAAATAATAATCAATTAAATTAAATCAAATAATTTAGAACCAATGATCAAATTAAACTAATTCATTAAAAGTAAAAGTGATATTATTAGATAAATTGATTTAAATTGTTGTGTTAAATTGAAGTTAATAATAATTATGAACAAAATAATGTTGAAAAGATAATTATTATAATAAGAAATTTAAATGGATAAGGAAATAGGAAGCTGAAGTGTTTTAAAACAAGAAAAGTTGGAAAGAAACTTCACCTATCAAGCATTTGGAAGTCGAAAAGAATGGTAGAACTTGCGAAATAAATAATAACTATACTTAGCCTTTAGGGGGGGATTGTGTTTTTGGTATAGGCTGTTCTGGTACTGCATCAAAGGATAGTCTCCCAGAGATTGATTAAGCTTGGGTGCAGATCAGGGAAGCATTCAAGATTTATCTCTTGGTCGCGCGAATTGGGAGCATTATCTCTGCATTCAAGATTCAATATCTAGAAAAATGTTTGATTTTGTGTTGCCGCCTCCAAATCATTCTTTGGTAGAAGGGAGGAAGTCGCCTTGTTGCATTGTTGATATTTGGAGAAGAGTTCTCTGATCTTCTTCGAGCTTCAATTTCACTTCATTCAGGTATGTATTAGGAACTTTAATGTGTTTAAAACCTAGCAATGAAAGAACTTTATCTTCTTTTAAAATCTTCAAGATGAAATATAATTTTTGATGTATCACTTGCTTTGAGGAGAATGTTTAGTATTCATTTCTTGCTACCTATGTACATGGCGATGAAGACATTCTCATTATGATTTTGTAGAGTGGCAAAGCATGCATACATTATGCTCTTTCCTGATCAATGTCGACCCTTTTATGCTGGTCCGAATCTCCTTATTAATCTCTGTTGTCACCTTGGTCTTTACCAAGCACTCTTTTCCTTTGTCATAATTTATTTGAACTGGGTCATCTTTTCCTCTAACCCAAGCCTTTATGTCAAGCATGAAGAAGAGTATTATTTGTAGATACTCTGCAACGGAACGATTTATTCATGTTCTAAAACCCTTGTTTTGGAAGGATATATCATTGAACCTTTCGTCTTTAGAAGTATACTGATACAGGTCTTTGTCTCTTCCTCTCTGAAACTTATTCAATAATAGACTCTTTTTTTATATATATCTTTGTAGTTCATTGGATTAGAGTTCGAAACACTCTGTTATCTGAAACTGAAAAATAGTTTGAGACATCTTGAAATCTCTTGTGAAATTATCTATCCTGTCTAAACCAAGCCCTCTCCACTCTTTAATTTTCTGAGTTGGATAGAAGCATATCCTCTTCCACTCCAAGATCCTTATCTAGCACTTGACTTTATAGATTTGGAAGGACCCTTTATGGAGCAGCCTCTTTCTGCCTCTCTCTCTCTCTATATGGGTAAAATTCGTTGATTAGTAATAAAAAGAAGAGAAAGTTTTTGTGTCTATTCTCAGTCGCGCACTTGAACCTAATAGGAAAGTCTGAAGATTTAAATAACCCGCTTGATTCTTTTGACAATCTATTGCAGTTGCAGCACTTGAAAATAAATTTATCTTCCAAACTTCAAGTCTGAGTGCGTCTCTGGAAACTTGCTGCCAATCTGAACTGCGTCTAGTTCAAAAAGGAAAAGTTGTTCATTATTTCTCCTACTCTTAAGTCACGTATTTGCACCTCACCTGTCTCCTTCCCTTCAGTCTTGAGGAGAACATTTGGGATTTGATAATAGTTCAAGTAGATTGCGATATCTCCAAATTCCAATCTTCACTTTCTAATATACTTGGCAACCTGTCAGAGTTACAACATTTAGAGTTGGGCATTGTACAAAATTAAATAACCTCTTTGATTCTTTTGTCTATCTAGTATAGTCGTAGCACTTGAAATCATTTGGAAGTTTAGAGGTATATATAATTTCCCTGATTTTATTGTTAACATGTCTCTGCTGCGGCACTTGAACATAATAGGAAGTTAAAGGTTTAAATAATCTCTTTGATTTTATTGTCAACCTGTCAGCTTTTTGTTCAAATTAGAATAAGAATGTGGATCCAAAATTAGAAGAATTTTTCAATAAGTAAATTAGAATTATTCTCCCTTGATAAACCATGGACTCTTCCATAGTTGCTGCATTAACATAAGTTAGTCTCCTTTGCGGTGTATGTTTGGCATTTGGTATTCTATCTTCATATGAATAGGTATGTAAATATACCCTCATTATGGAGATAAAATATTGAAGCAAGGTATTTAGTGAAATATTTGTATAGTGAAGTTATGACTCTTGTAGGATGGGATTTTAAATCACTCAACTACATTAGTTATATTTTAGAATGAATAAACATATATTATTATAATTTGTAATGCCTTTTGGTAGGAAGGACATTTGGTTGAACTCGTTGCTTTCGATCAATTCTCTTAGAATAATGAAAAAAACCAATATGAATTAATGAAGACATATATTTTCTAGAATATTGAGTGCATAGTACTCCCTTATAATGGAATTGTAGAATTAAGGGAATAATAATTCAATTTAGGAGTTTTAAATTAAACGTTGGGAATTGCGAACTCAAGTAGGTGTTATATATATGAATGCTTGTTTCTTAAATTATGAGAAATGTTTAGTGTGGTCTAGTATTTAATTAAGGAAGTAGTTAATGGATTTTAAAATTAGTTAGGAATAAAAGAGAATTGATTTTATTATATGTAGTCAAAGAAGAATTTATTTAATAAATAAAATAGAGTAGAAATGTATAGATTGTTGAATTCCTTATAATTCTAATTGTTGAGTATCGCATTTGTACTGAACTCTTAAATAATACAATTGTGTATCTTTTACCATGGTTAAGTATTGTAGTAAACTCTGTTTGGCCTAATTATGGTAGTTTTATAAACTTGAGTCAACGAAACAAATTGTCCCTTGAATTGAGTTTTCATTCTTAATTATTTCTTTTGGATTGTTAGTTAGTGGATATCTTTATGACAATCTGAGTTTCTATTAAATGAGGTTCTTATATGGATAGTTATTTAGAACCTTGAGATTGTAATTGTTTTGGTTGTTGAGTAGGTTGGTATCTTTTAATTGAGAATGTGATTAGATAATTGTTGTCATTGCCATATTGCTGATTTTATGAATGTAATTTTGTGCCACTATAAGGGGTTCTTGTGGGGAGAAAATTGAGGTCTCCCGTGGAATGGCTAGTTGGTGGCTTTTGGATGTTCAGTGATTTTTTGTTCAATTAAAGGTTGATTTTATTTTATGATTCCTTTTTGAGGTGACACCATTGTTGATATATGGATTGTATTTGCGTTTTAGAGTTGATTGATTTGTGGATGGGGTTTGATGAAACTTTCTTTGTGTGGCTTTTCGGAGTTAATCTCATATTTGAGGGAAATTTTATCCTTGTGTTGGAATTATTGGGGAAAACTTGTGTTGCTTCATTTTACCCTTGTTTGTGAGTTTTCATTCTTTTTGAGAGTCTTCCAGAGGCTTGTTTGTTTTATTGTTGGTCAATGTCTCTCCTTTTATGTGCCCTTGAAGTGGTAAGTGTTTTGGTATCAGGATTTTGAAAGGGTTGTATGAGAATTGTTGAGACTTGATTATGTGTTTATAGCGAGATGGGTAAGGCCTCACATGTTTCTCTATTGTGATCTAATGTTCTTGTTATGTTGTACAACCCTTGGTTTTGGTTTGATGTTGTTGGGTCTCTAGGGAGAGTGGCTCCTCATGGGGGCCGGTGCCCCGTTTAAGGGGAAGGCACAGGATAACCCACGAGTGAGTTAGTAATCAAGTGAAAACCTAATAATTAACTTAAGAGGGTTGGGTAGTAATATCATTATAAGATTTAAAAATTGATGCCTCATCTGCCTTTTAGTGCTATCACAGGCTAAAGGGGATTGAGAAGGCTATGGTTGGCAAGATCGTTGCCTTGTCTTCATGAAAGGTTAATGGTTCCGCATGAGCAACCCTATGGGGCGGTTCCTTGAGATAGGTAGCATAGAGAACCATAGATGGAGGTGGTTCCTAGTGCTTGGTTGCCTGGATAATCTATCAGTAGATGGAGGCGGTACCTTGCAATAGGTAGCCTGGCGAATCCATGTTAAGCCATGCGATGACACTCTCCCCTAGTTGCCTAGGTGTTTTACTTTATTGTGTTCCTCTGGAAGTATGTTATGGGAGTTGGTTTAGATTGTGGTTGGATGGACTTATATTGATTTATGGAGTATTGCCTTGATACATCTTTGGTGTACATTGTGGTCTTGTATGATCTCATTGATATTTGACTTATGACCTTGTACTCTTATGGTATTGTGAAATGATGTTATTGTATTGTTTAATTTACAATTTGGAATTGTATTATGTTTATTAATTCAATTTGATTTGGAAGTGTTTCATGATCATCCTTTGGTTACTTGTTTACTGGTCATTGCTTTGATTTATGTGATGAGAGTTATGACTTTAAGTTATTATGTTGACTCTTGGATGTTGTTGAGTATGTCATTGTAATCCTTGCGTTTTATGATACTTTTGTGTGACGTTGAGTCTTGTGGTTCCCTGTTTGGATGTTTTTGGTTGGGGTTTCTTTCTTGTCAGCCCCTTAGCACGGGGGGTGGGTCTTCGGACCCACGTGGTCAGGTGGAATATGCTAAGCACCCCATTGGGTCCCCGGTCGAGGATTGAGAGGTGCAGATTGGTGCTAGTTGCGGTGACTCTAGAGTTGTATCCATCTTGGAGCCAGTTATGATACTGTGTATTCATCTATTCATTTGTATCATGATTCTTGTTGTATGGTTTCTGTTCATGTTTGGAAACACTGTTGTACCATTGTACCTCTAGAACATTGTACTGAAATGTAATGTTAAACTTGGTGTGGATATTGGCCATAGAAGTTGTTATTTAATGTGATGAGTTAATCATGTATATGTTGTACTTACACAAATGGTTCTTATCAATGATATATCATGTATATGTTGTACTTACACAAATGGTTCTTATCAATGATATATCATGTATGTGTTACATTTGTTAATGTTTACTTTGTTATGGATTATATCTTTGGCTTTTATTCTTTATTGTCGATGTGTGGATTTAAGTCGCGTAATGACTCCTCGTGTACCCCAAGGGATGTATGTCTTAGTGAATCTACTTAAATGAAATTCATGTCATGACTTAATGTGTATTACATGTATGTTATGATAACTACAAAAAAAATTTGTGCAGTAATTATTGTTTTTTTTGTCCTTTGGGGTTCGCTCGACGGGGCGTTACACAAAGTAAAAGAAGACGATAGGATTTCCATCAAACAAATTAATGCACATACAAGTATAAATTAATAAGAACTAATACATACTTATAAATTAGTCCAACGAACCATCCGAGTTTGCTCTGCTCTTTATTATGTCCAATATTGCTTTGTGGTCAGACTCATGGACCTTCCACAAGACCTTATTCAAAGGTATAACCCCCATATTTGGTCAATTGAACATCTGAAACCATGAAAAGGTTTGAGTAATGAAGAATATTATGATGTGTGTCAAAGTCCTAAAACAACTAATTTTTAACACTCTTATGTGGGTACCTTCTAAGCCACGTCCTAGTAACAACAACTGAGCCTATAGGGTATTTGATGTTTTTTCCATCTATAACTGGGGCCTCCAATTTATTTTTGGCCTTAAAACAATGACACAAGTAATAGTTTGTTCCCTCATCATTGTTTTTATCTACAATAACTGCATAAACTTGCCCTGCATTGATATGTGGAACAGATTACTCAAAATTAGTCAACATTACGAATACACTACAAAGTAATATAACAATATGGAATTTCAAAAACTAAACAAGTAGATATATTATCTGGTTGAACTAAATCTAATACATGGTCAAATTCGACCGATGATTTCATTTGTGTTAGTTCTAATGTCATTAGAGGGTGATACGTGTGAAGTGCGTTGAGATAACTTGTCAACCATTTGTCAACCCACTCTCCTAAATCAAAATAATTCCAGGCTTGCATTGTACATGAAGAAAAAAAGCATGCCATATTCCATGTACGGATACTCCATGAGCCCACACTTGAGTTAAGGAAAGAGTGTAGCTCACTCGATCCTACTAGTGTACAAAAATCCTCATATGGTGTAATGTTAGTATCATCCATCAACATAAAATACCTATGAATTGAAGAAATACCTTCATTACTTGGACCCATCAAAGCATTACACCACTCGACAATTGATCTTGCATCTGCCAACTTTGTACTATCTTTATACTTTAACTCTTCTTGTGCTAATGCTCTTTTCATGCATGCTCTTGCACCATCATGCTCCCCTTTTCCATGCCTGGCCTCAAAAAAGTCCACATATGTTGTACACCTATAATGGATTGCATCCTAATCAACCAGTAGAACATGCGTGAGTTCTTGAATTGTGCTGCATAGTTATCCGACCATATTATATGTCAACCATATGCTATGCCTCTCTAAGCCAAATCACTATAGAACATTTGAAAGAAAAATTGCATGAACTTTAGAGAATGTGTGTGATCATCACTAATATGAAAGTGATACTCCCTCAATACCTTCCTTTAGTCCTTCGTACTATTAGCTACATGAATGAATTCTATTTGCACAAATATCAAAACTTGTGTGGAGTTGTAATACTATTACTGAACCTCATGCTGTGGCTATAAAGTGTAGTTCTTTGCAAAGTAAACCACTGATAATATGTTTCCAACTGGAAAGGTGTCCTTGCATAGCTTGAATTTTTTTTCCAACCATTGGCCTCTATGGGTATGCCTTGCATACTCATACACTATATTGTCACGAAACATAGAAATAAACCGATACACTAGAATCTTCTGAATAACTAAATTACACCTTTTCGCTTGAGACCCATCTTTTGTAGTGTATGCCACCATTTTATACTTCCCAAACTCTACTAGTTTTTATCCCACCTCATTTGTGCTTTCCATATGTTGACATACTGGCATACACAAGCACTGCAATGCTTGCATGAACCATCCAAGCATGTTGTCTTGTAGAGTATTTGGCCATCCTCTATTTCACATAATTTTTTTGATAAGAAATCTCTTGAAGATTTTGGTGGGGCTTCTATGCCACAATCCTGCAAAACATTGTTAGTATGCAAATCACAACATATAGAATGATAAACATCATAATTGCTAGAGAATTCAATATGTAGTCTAAAACAACAAGTAGTGCATGTGTGATTTATTTTGACATAAAAAGGTTTAAGCATTTCAATTTTTTTTGACAAATACTAATTTGAGGATAATCCATTTGAAATTTATGAAAAAATTGGGTTTGAGTCATATCCAAAAAATGCTTTGGATGTGGCTCACGGTTAATTCTAGCTACCGATTCTCCTTCTTACCACATCCCTTTGATTTGGAGATGGCCTTGTGTTATTATTCCAATACTCTTCAATTAGTGTTCTCAATGCCTCAACATTTTTTTTTATCTTTTAGTGGAAATCTCCCCCGAGAATGCCCATAATTCATTTGAATTAGTGTCCTCAATTCTTTGCTGCCTTTGAATGAATTTTGATAAAGTTTTTCTACTAATTCTCATTTGTTCACTTGTCTTTCTAATGAGACAAGCTCTCTTTGTTTGATCGCTTACCAAAGTCGATGTAATGACATGTCATGTGACATTACTATCCTTTGAGTGTAAGGTCTTACCCACACTCTCATATGCATCCATTAGATTCTTCACAATAGTGTTTTCACTTGATGCATTCAATGTTCTCAACCCAAGAGTTTTCATGATGTCTCTATACTTTATACCCTACATCATTTCCACAAATAGTTGGCATCTGGCAGTCTCATTTAGCCTTTCAAAGTAGAATTTCCAAATCTTATCAACATATCTTCTACAAGTGCATGTTGGAATCTTACCTTCCATGTGCTGCAAAATATCCTCATCAATATTAATCAAATACTTTGGTTTTCTACACAAAAGTCTAGGTGGTGTTCTCCTAGGTACATACATCTCAACATTAGGAATTTCATCAATATTTAATTGAGGTGGGCTAGATTGCGTACCTTTGATCGATGGTTGAGTAGAAGAGATACCTTGAGGTTCTTGTGGGGATGATGGCATACCTTCTTCATCAAATCCAAGTGATGATGTAATCTCAACTTGAGATGCATTGGATGGTGTCCAACCATATTCACTCGTTCTTAATGGTGTCCTTTCATATTCACTTTTCGTAGAGGGTGCATCTCTAACTATGGTATTCAAATCTATCTTAGCATAATTCTTTCACATTCGTGCCCTTTGTGTTGCCAAATCTTGTTCTCTTTTTGACGGTTGAGGTTCCTCTTCAGTTGGCTTGTTTTCATCAATAGTACCCAATTTCTTCTTTTCACAATATGTCGCCACCTTTTCTCTCTCCTTTGCTTTGAATGTTTCATACTCTTTGTCTGTTAGTTTATTCCTTCATTTCTTCAGCATGGTGGATAATTTTACCTTAGCATGGTAATGAGACAAATATTAGTTCCTAAAGTATTTTTCCATTCAAATAAATGAAATATATGTCATTCAAGGCTTCATAAAAAATACTTATAATCATTTTGTACAAGACTATTTCTAGCATAGAAAAAGGTGGGGTAGGGGCTAGTTTGTTGTTTCAATCTGATCATTTTGAGTTGGTTGGGGTCTTCACCACCTAGGTTGGCACCAAGTAGCCCCTACCTTCTCAACCCTACCATATTGGCAAGCTGGTGGAGTGTTGGCAAGCTAGCCCACTCACTAGCTTTCCAATGTGGTAGGGTTGAGAAGGTAGGGTCAGTGTATGCCTCATAGAAATGGGGTGCCACATCACTGTGGCACTCTATTTCTATGAGGCATACACTACTACTACCTTGATGTGGTACCCCATCTCTATGAGGCATACGTGCCTCTACCTTCTCAACCCTACCATATTAGAAATCTAGTGGAGTGTTGGCAATCTAGCTCACTCAATAGCTTGCCAATGCAGTAGGGATGAGAAGGTAGGGGTAGTGTATGCCTTATAGAAATGGGGTACCATGGTGATATACATCATAGTGGCACCCCATTTCTATGAGGCATATGCGATAGGGTTGAGAAGGTAGAGGAAAAATATTCCTCATAGAAATGGGGTGCCATGGTGATAGCATATCACCATGGCACCCCATTTCTATGAGGAATATGTTGCCCCTACCTTCTCAACCCTACCGTATTGGCAAGCAAGTGGAGTGTTGGCAAGCTAGCTCACTCACTAGCTTGCCAATGCGGTAGGGTTGAGAAGGTTGGGGAAGTGTATGCCTCATAGAAATGGGGTGTCATGGTGATGTAATCACTGTGACACCCCATTTCTATGAGGCATACACTATGCCTACCATGTCAACCATTTCTGGGACTAGCCTGAACACACAATTTTAAGGTTTGAAAGTCATTTAAAATGGTGTTTTGGCCCATTCCTCTCATTTTATAAATATAACTTGAGGAATGGGTCTACAACATCACTAAAAAGGTGTGGGAATGCTGAGTGTGTGTAGGGGAGGTCAAGAGTTGAGTTGGGCATGAAGCCCTAGAGTGAAATTTGGTGTTTTCCATGTGAATTTGAGAGGTTTTGACATGCTAAAGTGAGTATTGTGTTAGAGAAGTGTTGTTTCTTGTTGAATTGAGTTTGTGCAGGCCATTTTAGACCTATTTGTGGTGGTGGAATGTTTTGATAAGGTTGGGAAGTGTGTTTTACAATAAGCCCTAGGTTATTTGGCTTAAAAAGAGGGTTTTTGGTTTTCGCATCTTGGTGGATGAATTTCTAAGAACTAATTATGAATTCTTTGGTTTGAATACATATAAATTTATGTCCACATGTGTTTGAAGGTTTTGGTAAAGTTTCAAGATAATTTTTTTTGCTAAAGTGTCCAAATTTGAGGCCTAGTTGGTGTAGAAAGCCTGATTTGAGAAAGTTGTTACAAAGTAACCAATAGTGGTTTGCTATCATGTGATTGTGTACCCTGAAGGGTATTTGAAATGGTTCAAGTCTTGGTCTGAAAGAATTTTATCGAGAAGAAATACCTTATTGAATGGGTTGGAAATGCTGCAAGGAAGAGTGCTAATTTGGTGAAAAGTGAAGGGTTTTGAGAATTGTGACATGTGAATTGTTGTTGTTGGTTGATTTTTTGTGTTTAGTTGTGTTACAGGACCTCCCCTAGTTTCATCACAATTCAAATGCTTTTTCCATGCTTCCATTTTGAGCCATGATTGCAAGATAGGTTGCACCTTTCCCCATGTTGCTAACTTATCCTTCAATGAAGAGTCTTCTAACAGTGGAGAGAAGGGTTAGAATCCCTTGTAGGTAGACTAATCAAGGAAAAATTTAAAATATATCACAAATAAAAGTGATGAGGTAAATTTAGAAATAGAGATGAAAACCAAAATATTTTCTAAGATCTATCAATGTGGGAGGAGTATATTCCAATTTTTTAAAGACATGTATGGAAAATTTGGTAGCATACTCAAGGCAATGAGTTGCTTGGTATAAATGTTTGAAAAAAAACCTCAATGAAATCTTCAGAGAGTGGTATGCACTTCCATAATAAAGGATCGAGAAATGATGTTTTATTTTACTTCCTTAAAACGTATGTCAAATATATGTGTATACAAAATGTGGAAGCATACACAAGGTAAGTCAATTGTTAAATAACAAAATGCCTCAAAGATATGTGGTTTAAAAATGTAATTGGAAAGTGTATAGAATTGTGTAATTTAAAATGTGCATTGACAACCTAAAGTTATAATGAAAAATAAACAATGATCAACATGGAGTATGCAAAATAACAAAAATGAAAGGAAGCCATAATAGAATGAAAGAAAATGTGTAAAGACTTTACTTAAAAAACTAGAGTTTCAAATGGAGGAATTCAACCCAATTATGTAGTCTTAGCTTCTTCTTTCTTCAAACTCCTCAACAATTTGACTTTTTCAAAAGCTTGCTCCCCTCCAAACTTCAATTGTATATCAGTTTTCAATGGAATTCAAAATTGAATTGATATTATATGTCTTTCAACGTGAAAACTCTGCTATTTTATGCAAAGGTGGTAGAAAGATCATGAAAAAGGTGGTGGAATGTGAAAAACATACATGCACACTTCACAACATCATCAAAAAGCTACTTTTTGTTAGAGCATGTGTAGAACTAGGGGAGTATGTAGAATGTGGGCCTTGAGATCATGGGTATATTGATTTTTTCACTATTTTTCATGCAACAAAAAACTTGCTCATGTTATAATGTGATTGTGTTATTTATTCCTAAAACGACCATCTCTCTACTTCTTCAAAATGCAATCACGTT
>VDFB02000017.1:211635565-211675793 GCA_007258455.2 Sequoia sempervirens
TTTTACCTCCACATTCCAAAATATTGTGGAAGCATAAACAGAGCATGTGAACAATTTTGCAGAACGCCTCAGGAAACATTAACTCATGAATGCCATGGTTGCAGGAAATGGACAAAATCAATCTATTGAAAGGCTTTCATAAACTTTCTATCAATGCTTCTGCCTGCATCCTCCCATTCTTGTGCCAAAATGGGTGGTTTCAAACAAAGATTGAGACACTTGCAGGAGTAAAGCCCTATCTCCACAACGTTTACAGTATCTTCCCTACCTGTACCGAATTGGAAGCTTTAGAACAATGCCTGGGCGTCCATCAATGCTTTTTATGGATGAATTTTCATCAGATATTGCAAAAGCCTAGTAGATTTGTACGCAAAATGTGGAAGCGTGGACAATGCATGTGAAAATGTTTTACAAGTCAAAGAAGTATAATCTTGTGGGTTGCAATGATTGCAAAGTTTGCACAAAAAGGATTTGTTGAAAAAGCCGTAGAAACTTTCAGGCAAATGCATCCAGCGGTGTAAAGCCAAATTCCACGTCCTTGGTCCCCATCCTCCCTGCTTACACCCAAATGAAACCTTTCGAAGAACAAATTAAGGATAAAATGTTATTTCTCTCTCATATGGCATAATTGCAAATGCTAGGCACATATACATGCAAAATGTGGAAGCATAGACTTGGCAATGAATTGTTTAGCAAAATGCCTAACAAAATAACAACTTACAAAAATCACATAACTAATTTGACAAAATGATTATAAGAAATATGGAACAGTTGATTTACAACTGCCTATAAACTAATAACTAATTACATAACCTAATGTGCATTATCCTTCATTCTCACCATAATGAACATTGGAAAAAAAAAGGTCATTATTCTATATTTTCTCCCTCATAATATGTGCTACAGCACTATCTTGACTCGGGGACTCTCCTGAGCCATCTCCTAAAAAAAGCGAATCTGCATTCTCCAATCATCGATGCATTCACTTTGCAATAAAAAATGATCAAACTACAATTGACCATCGTGAGTCACTTTTCCAGTGCTCACTCCAAACTATGACCATACATAGTCAACCTTCCTCTATTGGCAATGTCTTGCAATCTCAAAATCTTGATCAAACTAAATATCAATCCTAAGACCTGTCTTACAATACAACCATAAATCTCCAATTTTTAGGACCAAACAATGTCCAAATTTATCACCAACAACTTAGGAAAAAAATAATAATGCCACAAAAGCAACAAATCTGCAAAACTCAAATTCAATTACCAAATGTACTCTTCATCATGCTACTACACTTTTTATGATTTCTTACAAAACAATATTTGTCAATCCTCTCAAACCTTCAAACCTTGCCTAATTACTATCATCTTTGAGAAACAAATATTGACACTTATACAATCTTTTGAACATATTTGTAATCTTTTCCCAATTCGATCCATAACTTCATCCACAATTCATTTACATGCATTTTGTCATATATTCATTTTTCAACACTTTATGCCAACACATCTTTTCAGAATGATTTTTGAAACCACATATGCTACAAGGATGTATATCCCAACACATCATTTGTATGTCCTTTCTTGTGACAATGAGAACATTGCACACATTGCATTCCTTGAATATATTTGTTTGAACCTATAACATTTGTAACATCATTCCCTTTACCTGCAACATAACCAGGACCTTCATACTTTGGCCTCATAATTGTCTCAATTGGCTCTGTGATTCATTGTCCATGTTTTCCTAATCTTCGACCTTTATATCCCATTCTTTTCATAATTTTGAAACCAACATTATTCTTATTAGAACTAATTAGATTTGCAAATTCAAACATATTATCATGTTCATCTTTACACTTTTCCTCAAAAACAATTTCAATGATATTACACACCAACTAATCGATCAAAGAAACAACATAAATATTTTGTGCCACATAAAACATCACAAATTAATGGTTTTGATTTCAAACATTTATCTTCTTTTTGACATGATGCAAGCAACTAATCTAATTGACTATTTTATGCTTTCAACCTAGATATCTCATCATTCTATAATATATTTTTCTCTTCTAACTTTTACAACTTTTCTTCCAAATTTTCATTCTTCTTTTGAACTTCTTCAAACAACTTCAATCTATCTTCTAATTCTCCATTTTTTGGTACATTTTCCAATTCATTTTCAAGATTATGTTTTGCACACAAATATTCATATCTTTTCTTGTGAACTTCCTATAAATATGCTATCACTTTGAAATTAGATTGCTTAACTTCTAATAGTTCTTCTAAAACATCTTTTTCCTTCTTTATTTTTTGACCAATTTTTTCCATTTTACATACAATAAACCCTTATTTTCCTTATTAGTCCAAAGCATACAATAATTAAAATAAAAATTTCAAAAATAACAAACCCCACACAAAAACAATGGAATGAACTCCTTATTAACTTCACTTCTTTGAATCACTAACTAATTTTAATGAATCCTTTCCAATATCCACCAATTTGTCAAACTTTCTTTTGAAGTGTTATTAAGAAAGAAACAACACCTTAAATATATATCTTCAATCTTTAATATGCAACCAAATTTTAACTCAACAAAAAAATACTAACAAATCTCATATGCTCTCAAATTCTTATTGCTTCAAGCCAAAAAAAAAGAAACAACAAATATTGTTGACATACCGAATTCCTCGTCGATTCCGCTGCACTGGTAATGTTGCTATCATTGTCTTCTCAAGCCACCATTTAATGCATTGATAATGTTTGAGAATTTATATTGGTAGCCCTTCTAATCAAGACATTTGTAGGATTGCAACTTTGATACTTCTGCCACTAGAGAGCTTATATGCCTCACACCACACATTCATCTGCTATCTCAACTCAAATGACCCTTCCCTCATATGGTTGAATAGCATCGTCAAGTACTTTAGAAGTCATGTGGCGAAAATCTTGCTTACCCAACATCACACCTTTCTCATTGCTTCTCATCTTTTCTAGCCAACATATAATAGTTGTTCTAGCATAGGAGCTTCACAAGTACAAATGGTTATAACGAATTCCACAAATTTTATAGCAACCCTCAACTGCTTCAATAAACTCAATAAAAAATAGTTTTCATTTAATTATTCCTGAATAGCACTTTTTAACAACAACCAATGTAGAACTTTTTAATGGATTCTTTGCAAATAAGTAATCAACATAATAATATTAAAACCTAACAATGAAAAATCATGCATATCTGAGTTAAACCTGGAAGGCTAAAGGAACAATTAATTGATAATTTCTACCCATATGTGGCCTTTTTCTCTCTATAGTTTCCAACACCATATTTCAAGTCGATTGCAAACCTTTGCAATGACAATAGTTTCTTTGCTGGACATTATGCCAAATCCATGTTGCTTTAGATCTTGTTCTTTATTTTTATTACTAGATTCATCAACTTCTAATGCCTAGGCACAGGAAAATCAAAGAGAATTTATCAAATAACAATTGCACCTTTCCCAAAACCAATCATGGCCTTTAATTGGCATTCTTCAACACTTCTCTTTGCATTCTCTATGCTTCTTCATATCCCATTTTCAAATGCCCATTCCTTTGCATGCCTCTTCAGAATACAACTTTATCACATCTTCATTCTCCTAGGCACAAGAGGCTCTTATACCAAATGATAGAATATAGGAAACAATAATATTTTTTAGAAGATAGATATAAATCTTGAAGTTATTCAATATATATTTCATTTTGCATTACATTCTGAAGATGCATTGTTGAATATATAGATTTGATAATATAACTGCAATTTACGATTGCCTATAAACTAATAACTAATTACATGATCTAGTGTTCATTATCCTTCAATAATATATAGGCATCTATGAAAGCATACATGAAACATTGTTATCACATGCTACGTTGCAACCTCCCTATGTGAACATATATGCAAAACATCCAGATGCAAGAAAAACATGTAAGTTTAACAAAAACATGGAGGGCAAAGAAGAAATGATATGGCATGCAAAATTTTTGACAAAATACCTTAAGAAATGTTACCTTTTGACAAAATGTATCACAAAGATGAATTTATGGAATGCAATTGTAGCAGGGTACACCCAAAGCATGTATGCAGACGAAACCATGAAAGAATTTAGCCAAACACAATTGATTGGCAATGTAAAAGTTGAATTCCATGACCATTACCAATTACCTACCAAACAGTGTGCTCAAAGTAATTAAACTAAAATAGTCAAGAAAATTCTCATGCAAAAAAAGAGATGTATGGTAAGTTTGTCATGAACAACAATAAATAAGTAGTGAATTGAGGAAAAGGGGAGGAAGCTAAGTTGGCAATTTGTGAAATGTTGAATAGACAAAGTCAAGGTATGGATGTCTGATGAAATTGTTGCCACTAGCTTGAAGACATATGCAGCCTCCTTTTCAGCATTAATTTGCAACACCCAACAAAAACTATTGTCTCCATCAACAATAATAGAAGGTACAAAATTGAGAAAACCAAATGAATGCTTCACAATGACCTATGAAGGATGTTATGTGAAATTTGTGAGCCCAATAAACAATTGTGAGTTTTCAAAAAGGAAAATATCTTGTGGTGGATGATTTGGTGGCATCCTCAAAGGAATTTAGTGGCTAAGCCAACACATGAACCCCAAACATGACAACAAAGTCCTAGCATGAAAAAATTGTTGCAAGGAAAGGGTGCAAGTCGCAATATCAAAGGTGCACCCAACAAAACTTTAAACAAAGAAGATGGATGGCACGTGGGACCAACTATCAAATAAAATTCAAAGGAGTGCTAAGACTACCATGTTTCCAATAAAAAGGAAATAGGCCTATCTAGTATAAGAGTGAGTCAAAACATTATGTAAATATTTAACTTTCATATGAATAGAATATCTAGGCCAGCATATAGGCCCCACAAAAGATGCAATGCTCAAGTGAAAAGACAACCATTTTGAAGATGGGTGTGGGTCCTAGTCTAGAACAAGGCATGTAGGCCCCATCAAAGAGCTATTGAATCTAAAGAAGTTCAAAATTAGAGATGAACAACCAAATGTCAAGAAGGACGATAACAAAATTAACTAAATGACATGGAATAATCAATTAAATTGTGTATGAAATAATAATTCAATACAAATAAATTCAAAGAAAAAATCTCAAAAAAGACGAGGTAAAAAGGAGTAACTTAGAAACACACACCAAAGTTAGAGAAAAACCCAAAGTTGGATTGCCATTGTTTTTGAGTGATATAGGATCACCAATGGACTAAATGCTCCTACATCATTTATTTATTTTTCAAGAATTTGGAGATGTAGAGAAGCAAATATGGGAACATTAGGCATCATGTGCAAAGGTGCATTGCAAAAAAGAGTTGAAAGAATACATTGAAAAGGCGAAGCAAACACAATTAATCTAGTTCAATCAAAAAGAAATGAAATTGAGCAACTATACTCTATCCACAAGAACACCATGATTTATTATAATTGAATACAACTCAATCCATTTAGTTAAACATGTCAATTATAAGATTTTATCATAAAATCACAAATGTATGTGAAATGAAATTTAATTGATTTGTGATTGCTCAAATCTTAGTAGTTGAACATATCATTTTTTACATTGTATAAATTTTCATTCTTTAATTATTGGATTGATGTTTTTGCCTTGAATGAATATCCAAATAAAATTTCAAAATCTAATTACTTTAATAGCCAAATTAAATTGGATGAGAGTTTCCATGGAGGATATATATGACCTACATATGTATATATTTTACTTGCACAAAGCAATTCAAACAATTCCCAATACTAGGTATTGTATGTTTAATGTTCATTTTGAAAATGAAATGGGTAGAAATGATAGTGGGTGATTTGATTGTTCATTTGATCTTTGAATATGCTTTTACATTTCAGCATTTATATATTAGGCCTCTTTAGATATTGTTTGGGTATATTTGATTGTATGGAAACATTTGTCCATGATTAAAAAGGAGAGAAACTAGATTGAATATATCAATGAACATTGTAAATTTTATTATGAATAAATGATTTACATTGTTTTCAAAAAGCCCTTTATAAAGGCACATATGGTAAAGCAACTCATAATAAAACTCAAACTACTAACATAACAGATTAAACTAACAAAATAAAACTAAGGAGGGGTCTCATTAACTAGACGCATGCCCTATACAAAGTTTTAGTATAAACAAATAAAACTAAACTAATAAATGAAACTTAAAACCTTGGATACAAGACCCAACAAGCCTCCCTTGATCTAAAGCAATCTAGAATTTGATCTAGAGCATATGATTGTAGAGTCATCCAATAGTCTTTACCAATCAATGCTAGTTCATACAAACGCTTGCTACCCCATGAATTGACATGAACAATGAACACCTTCTTAGCATGATCAACCTCAATGATCATTCTATACTCTGTTGCAGTATAAGCACAATCATGATTTGCTCAACTACATCAACCCTTTAAGCCCCACACAAACACCTACCAATAATTATTTAGCACTATGTATGGCACATCTACCTTGATGCCCAACAAGACTAACCTCAGTTTGCTCAACACTATTGGGGCTAGCAACTCCAATCAGCTCCTACAATCACTAGCAACTGACTGAAGCTCAATTCAATCTCTTCCCCCAATTACATGAGAGATTAGAAGTTCCTACAGTGAATATCATATCCAAACAACTATGTTTTCTCCTCATCAAAGCTTTAAGAAACACAAAATTAAACAAACTACATTGAGAAAACATTGAAACTAAGAAGCTAACCCATTTGTTCATGCCAAAATTATTACACAAGAATTTTACTAAAACTCTAAGCAAATAGCTAATTGGCGAAGGGAATTGTCCTCTAGTCTCCAAGTGAGTCCTCAAACCTCGATTTTTATCAAAGTACATTTTTTCAACCAGGTTTATCCCAAGGGACTTGTAGACCTTGATATATTGTGTGTTTGATGCTACCATCAAAAGAAAGGCATAGTGTTACAATTATGATGTTCTCATAAGCATTGCCCATTTTCAATTTCATAATAATACTACGGTATTGGGTGCTATTGAAATTGCACATTTTTTACATTACAAACACCTTACTCCATGTAAAACACATCCAACACAAAATATCACCTTTTTTTATGGACTTAGAATGGGCAATAACCAACAAATCAAGTAGTCACATGCCTACATAAAAATATGTAATGTCCCAAACTAAGATATTTGAGATTTTGATAATAATGCATGAGTTCAATCACTTTCTGATCACCAAAATCTCAAAATGGACAAGGTGAGAGCATACGTAATCAGAATATCAAATATATACTGTTAGTGGCAAGCCGCACAGCTAAAAATCTATGCAAATGAAATTACAAATCTAATAGAAATGCTAGCTCTGGTGGCAAGCCTTCCAAAACAAATATTAAATCTACAACCACCCTGGTGAAGAACTGCAGAGTTACATAATAAGTCCATAAAATATAAATGCTTGTAACATATAAAAATGAAATAATTTTCACCCAGCAGCAATAATACCCAGAAATCCTCAATGATAAAACTGAAGTATAAAATATTATACCAGAATAAATACTGCGGCAAATTTCTAGAAGGTACATCAACCTTATGGACTGGTATGCCTGTCCCAAATACTCGCTCAAATGGTATTACGTCCCTTCCAAGAATGATGCTATCGTCACAAGAATTACCCAATGCCCTCGCATAGAGAATAAAGATGTAAAGCTGTTGTGAAAATGTACAGTTACGCCCAGTAATCAAAAGCAGAAAATAATTGGCATAGTGGATTAAAATACATGAATTTTTCATACTAAAGTGGTACGGCTGACCGAAAGGGAAGCATGTCAAACTTGACCCCCTAAATCCCATGTCCCCATGCGGCTGCTTAAGTTGCATTTTCTGCTTATATTTAAGCAGTTGGAGTGTTCCCATGCAAATTTTAAATTGTGGAAAAAGGATAATTTATTATCTTTCCTATTTTGGTGGAGCAGCTATTGTTTAAGAATTGAAAATAAGCTGTGAAAAAAAATGGGGGGCTGAAAATAAGCAGCCGCTGCATATTGAAAAAGCTGCCAGGTGGCTCCATAAATTTTTTTCCCTCTTTTTTATTTGCCTCAAATTTTTCCCTCTCAATTTTTTCTACAAAAATTATTCTTGATATTATTCATTCATACATTCAAATAAATAATAACTGCATATTTTTTAGATGACTGCTTAAAAATAAGTGGGGCCACCAGCCCCACAAATTAGTCCTTCAAAATTTGAGCAGTGACTGCAAGCCAAAATAAGCTAAGCAGCTGCATGGGGACCTGCCCTAAATGTATAGCAGGCTCAAAAACCTTTTCAAAAGACCCTTAATCTATACGGAAGACTTTAGAATGTAAGGCTCAGACAAAATTCATATGATGTGGCAGAGTTTTATCTTTGCTTCCCTTGTATGGACAATTTGACACTAGCTTTATGCAGTTCTAAACAATATTTGCTACGATCCACTTCTATATGGTACGGCTACTTGTGACTCAGTACAATCCTCTTTAAAATGTACAGCAAGAAATAAACCATCAGTGGAAGCAATTAGTTCTCTAAAACAGATAATACATAATAAATCTGAAGAATGCCAAAATGCTATAACAATTATCATATTTGATTTAACTTCACAACTATAACATTAAAGCATATTAATGTCAGAATATCCGCAACACAATATTGTTTAATACTATAGTGAATATAACAACTGGAATTACAATGATAAAATCTGAAAACTTACACTATAATACTCACAAGAATTACCCAATGCCCTCACACATAGCAAATATAGATGTACAGCTATTACAAAAATGTACAGCTATGCCTAGCAATCAGCAACAAAAAATAATACCACTTCTCCTTAACCTTTTATGACAATAGTACCACTTCGACATGGCCAATATTACCTCTTATGCATAGTGTTAGAATTTGCTATTCATCTCCAAATTAGGTTAATGGAATTGTAAGAAAAATGCATTTTATCAAAAAGTTTGTAACAAAAAGAAGGATAATCTATAATTCACGTTATGTTTGTTTGTGCCTCCGAAATTGAGGTTAAAGAAAGAAAGTTGAAGGTGAACATTGTTGATGACTTGGAATAAAAAGGTGAACTATGATGAACCTAGTGAGACATATGACTGCTTTGATGGGAAGTGAGGGTTCTGGTTGTAGTTTTATTGGTATGTCTACTACATCCTCTGTTTTGTTGCACGTGCAGTCATTAAGTCCATGTTGTGGCCTCAAGGCATCTTTATGGAGGCATCCATTCACTTTAAGGACATTCATTCCCGAGAGCTTGTGGGGTATCAACAAATTTTGTTGTTATAAACAAGCTTGATGATGTCAAAACTGCAACTAAGTCATCCATAAAGATCTACTTCGATTCAGTGCCCAACCAAACTCTGGTAGTTGCAGAGATCCCAACTTTATGTGCCATCTGCACAGGAAATAAATACTAAGGTAGTTATGGATAATAATTTTGCCCCTGTGATATTGTTTCCTACTAGATTACGTTCTGATATTGCCCACAGTATTTCAAATGTATCATTGAGATGCAAATGATACAGGCAATACTGTATATGGGCCTGCATGATGGATCTTCGTCAAGGATCTCCTGTGCTTTTGGGATGCACGATAAATGGAAAGGTTGCATTCCAAATCTTTAGAAGGCTTCCCCACTTGGGATTTCTATCTATATTTGCCACCTAAATTACCTACGTTATTCCTTGGATAATTAGTCACTCCTTGAGTATCATTGACCCCAATAGAATGTATTGGTGCTTCAATAATTTGGCAACAATATATATGATTTGATCTGTTGTCACCTATGTCACACAATAGTTCTATAATGAAGACTAGGTTGTGAACTTATTTTGATGTTGCCAAAGGTAGCTCTACAATGCTTTAGGGTAATCCCATTTGGACAGACTACTACAAAGAGCCTTGAAAATGTGAAATAAAAAACCAAGAAATTATTGGAAAAAAAAAATTCCGAATTTTTAAGAATTCTATATAGAATTGGTGCTTGGATGATCTGAACTCACTACCTAGACGAATAGACTATATCATGACAATTATTTAGAACATACGGTCTATTGATCAAGTAGACATTGACATTCTATTCATTTTACACAGAGATTCTAGAATTTTTAACTTTAATTCTTCAGATTATTCACGTCTTCGCATACTTATATGAAGAAGAATGACATGGCAGAGAAGAGCATAAAGCGAAATCCAGATATGTTCCCTCTAATAGAGATATCATCATATGGCTTCGCTTCATATTATTCTATATCATTATACGGCATCCCATTGTATAACCGTATTATTCTATCTAGCATTCTCATTGACTTACATAGACTATGGAAATCTCATGTTTCCTATTTCATTTGCTTGTTCAGCCTCTGTTTGAACATGTGGATGAGAAATGAACAATGGTGTTGAAGCCAGCTCCATCAAGCTGCTAATTAATTCTCTCCAAATCATGACCCTGTTATTGAGCTATTGATTTAATATTTTCTCTGCCTCTACGTATCCTGATCCTAAAGTTGTCAGTTTGACTCCTAGAATTGTATGTTTCCTCACTGGTCAGTTGAGGATTCTACATTTGATGGGAAAGATAGAAGTAGAGGATAACAAGAAAAGATGGCCAAAAGCATGATCTTGTAAATTGGAGATCTCTATTTTTTTCCACTAAGTTTCTAGTCCTGCTTGACTGAGTCAGAGACAAGTTTTCTGGATTGTTCATATTAATGAAACAGATTTAATGGAGTCCAACAGATTTTAAGGAATTATTTTTAATGGAGACAACTTATAAAAACCTCATTACCAATCGAAAGGTTAAAATATATTGCACATCAACCATAAGAACCCCCAGCCACCAGCTCTTTCCAGCTTTTGTTTTGCTATTTTATAGCAATGGCAATGCTTCTTGAAAAAAGAAAGCTAAAGAAAGCTAATAACAGCCAATGAATCAATCCAAACTTGCAATCGTACAAGGAGAATAATTTAATTACAAATATAGCGAAGTGTCCATCATTGTTTTCTTAACTTCTAGATTATGGACAATTGAATGGTTTGTTCACACGACACCCTACGTAACGTACTTACACTTTTACAGAATAAAAAGAAAATCCATTTAAATGACATCTTGCAGTGAATTATACATTAGAAAAAAGATCATCTTTATCATTAAAAATTTCAGCAAACTGCAATTTCCTAAAAGCTAAACTGTGAACCTATATGTTTATGTTACAGGAGTCAAATGGCAATTTAAGTAGTGTAAGTCTTTAATGTCATGGTGTCCTCAGGCACAAAAATTTGGCTCTCTGGCCCAATAAGCATAGAATTATATCCTACTATATCATTCATCATATCATTTTATAATACAAAGTTGCAATTTATGCATCAAAAAACAAGCTCCCGAATTTTGTTCCTGGTACAAACATCGCAATGCTGTTTAACAGGACGCTTCTCTATATTCATGTGTCTCAAACAGATTGTGCCAAATGAAGTTTAAGTTCACCTGTGCATGGAGATAGTACTAGAAATACACACCTTTCATAGTAGGAGCACATCTACTGTCTAACAATGCATGCGGATAGTATTTATTATAGTGTGGAACTTTGATGTCCTTGAAAATGCATACAGTTTCCACTTTATCTTTTGCATTGTTGCTACCCTCACTATTTAATGTCAAATATTTTATAAGAATCTCTTCCCCCCTCCACCTGAGTAATGCACGCATGAATGTGGAAATCTGTGACTGAAGCCAAGCTGCATAAGCAGTAATATTCACCAGAAATCAGAACATATTATAGGCACAAATTTTTACTTATAGGACAAGCTCTTAAATTGAAACATACCATTCAAAAAAAGATACTGGACACAGATTTACGCTAATTTAAAATTGCTGCAAAAGTGAAGCATCATAAATCCAAATTTTCAGCATGATGCTGAACGCTTGGAATACCAATGTTTGCAAGAACAAAGTAACTTCTGGTTGAATAAATACAATTTCCAGTGTGTCAAATGAAAAATACATTTTAGAAAGAATAAATAAAATATTAGTTGGATACCCTATTATGAACTATTTAAGTAAAACCCATCAATCTTCAAATATAAGTGTTTTGCTTGAGTAGAGGTAGCAAATGAATCAAAAGATAAAAAGCGATTATTGAACAAAATCACTATTACTTCATTAGTTCATTTTCTAGCTTTTACTTTTAGGCAAAAGTTTGCACAGGCATACACCACTTTATGTTACATTAGTCTTCACAATTCTAAAGTATATTTCTAATTGTGGGGTTACACAACCCTGTCCAAGTTACTGCAAGCCACAATGCATCACAACATAAAATTACTTCAAACATCCTCTTGAAGTTATACAGAACCTACAAGTGCACAATACGCACATCTCATACAACGTGGTCACCCATCATTCAATGTCATCTAACTCCATGCTTAATATATAGCCAACTTATTGATCATGCAATTTGAACTGCATAACCATTTAGTTTCATGCACTCTAACATGTAGAATATATATTATTTCTTCTTGTGCATGTTAAATTAATATTTCTCCATTTGTTTCTGGTGCAGAAGCACCCTGTGCATTCTATGCCTCAAATAGGCAATTATGTAAAATTTGAAGTTTCATCATGAAAATCATGTAAAAAGGTCATATGTGGACCCATTTAAATGTAATTAAGTCACCCTTAGGTCTCTAGGAGGTTAAGGAAGTTCATTTGCAAAAGTTGTCTTTTTGTTGCAAAAGATGTAAATGCAAAATTGCAAAATATGCAAGTTTAGGAAGGAAGTTGAAGAGTCACTTGATAGGAAAGGTTGATGGTCGGCAAGAAGTTGAAAGGGCAGTTAGTCTGACTGTTGGAAACATCTTTAAAAGCATTGTAAAGGCGAGGAAAAGCACTGAACTTTGTGTTCTGAAACATTTTTGGTGAATAAAAGTACTCCGTCTGCAAATACAGTGTTGATTTCCTGTTGTTTATTAGTTTGTATGGCCTGTACAGAAACATCTGGCCCTAAACCTTATTGTTTTAGATAGAACCTTGAGTTAGCTTTCAATCAAGCCTATTTTGGAGGAATTTTATTGAGTTTAACGTTTGTTTGAGTCTATTTTCTGTATAATGGTCTGTAAACCCCAATTTAAGGGTTTGATAGTCTAGAGTGAGGTTTAATACCCATTCCACCGATGGAGGCTAGTTAGATCGGTGGAATGGGTTAAGTTAGCTAGCTTTTCAATTTGTGTGTGTGTGCAGGTGCAGGGGAAGGCAAGAATACAGAGTTTTGTTGCTGCTCCAAGGGAATTTCAGTGATTTCCATGCATTAGTTGATGCCTACAGACTAGGGTTTGGTGAAATAACAGTGGTAAAGTTTGGAGAATGGTTTCCAGAGCTTGTGCAGACTTACTTAAGCATGTTGGAAGCTGTGGCAAGGTATTATGAGGTTTGGAATGCAATGAACCAATAAACCCCTGTCAAACCAAGACAAAACTGACCTAGAGTGAGTGTTTGTATTTTGTAGCATTTATGAGTCTTTCAAGCTCCAAGAGTTGGTTATTTTGAAGTTTAATCACCTGTTAAAGGACTGTTTTCAGTTATTTGGTGTTGTGGAGTTGATTAGTTAGTACTTGCTTTGATAAAAAGGCCTAATTGAGCCTATTTTGCTGTGGGACAGTCATGTTTTCTCATATACTTTCCAAAACAACATACCCTGAGTCTGAAGTATGTTTTAGATGGCCCAAATGGGTCCTTGAAACTATGTTTAGATTTGTGTAACTCATCTCTTTGAAGAGTTGTGACTGGTTTTGCCTCTGAGGACTACTACAAGCATTTGGGGTCTAGGTTGTGAATATTGGAAGAATTGATGAATCAGAGTTTTCTGAAAGTGTTTTTGCTTTGATTCAGTCAAAATGATGATGTTTAAAGTGTATTTGGGTCTGATGAGAGTTTGAAATCCTGATTTGGTGATCTGGTGTATATGGTAGCTTTCTGAAATCAAGTTTCAATGTAGTGGATTTTGAGGAAAGTTTGATTGACCTTCTCAAGTTTGTGGTTTGGGGTTTAAGAACCCTTGAAGTTTGTAGATGGTCTTCATCAGTTTCCTTGTAGTAGTGGTTAGAATCCATAATTATTCAGACTCGATTTCTCAACACACATAGTTCCCTACTTCATATCTAACATTCAACTAAATGACATTACCTAAATACAACATTATTTGTGTTAAGTTTATGCTTGGTCTCCTTATACTCTCATAGTATGAATATCCAAAACTCGTTACCAAGTAATCACAAGGACCCATATTGCTAACTTAAATATTATTTTCCAAGTACATCCAATAGATTAATAGGGTGAATTGCATCCTTAGCCTATTAATTCAAATGGTTTATTGAATCATTGACAATTTAATTATCTTTATATTCTTTAGGAACTAGGTTAAGAGTTCACTTGGTTTACTCTCTTGGATAAGATATATCTTATGTACCCTTAGTTATCCCTATTCAATTTTACTCCACAATAGACGAGTTATTATAATAACTACAAGAAAAGAGAAAACCCTATAAATTGTTGAAATATTAAGGTTTACCTTCATAAAGTCATCTTAGTGACTTGTTTATTTTTTGTTTTAAAATAATAAGTTACATTCTTGTAGGTTGATTGTTCGGCAAGTTATGATGGAGAGGTTTTATAAAAGCCATATTGTAATACATTGAGAATCAACTATCAATAATACTAGACCCTAGTCATCTCCAACCATGACCATTCATGGATTCCCTTCTTCTCCCAGATTCACTTTCTTCATTCTCGGCTCCTCATACTTGATCATTTTATCCCACTCAAAGCTATGGGTTGGCATATTATCTAATCCAGCTACTCCCTCCTTGTATTCTTCATATTTTGGGGGGAACATTGAATTTGTTGTCGCTTGATCATCTTCTTCTTCAGTTTCCCTGATCTACAACATTTGGCAATTGGGTTGGAATACTTTGTATTAGTCCAATTGCCAATGAAAGAATCCATTTCAGGAACTTGTTTCATCCTTGGAAAAATGTTGGAGGTCCAAAATTCCCTTGGCATTTGGTTCCATGAACCATCTTTCTTCTTCCATTCCTAATTCTCCTCCTTCTGACTCTTAATTAGAGGAAGCAATCTCTTCACTTACTACTTGATTCCTCAAATCAACGACATATTTCCTCCCTTTGTTTTCTATTGAGGGTGTTTCATTTCCAATTGTGATCTGCCTTGCCATCCTCTCCCCAACAATGCATCGTATCCTTTCTTCTGCAACGGGATGACCACAAAATTCAGCAAGAACTATTTGATTCCAATCGTTACTTTTTGTGCCATTAGTGTCCCCAATGGTTTGATTCCATGTTGAACTACACTTACTAGTTGGAAGGTCGATGGGCAGAGGGTTGGCTTCTCAAGGCATTTCCACGTACCCTCTGATAGTACGTTTACTCCAAATCCTACATCGGTAATTGTGTTTGTTATAGTTTTTCCCATGATCTACATCTGTACAACCAACTTCTCTATGTTCACCATCAGCAACATCGGGTCAATGACTTGTTCTCCCTATTATGGCGGTTCTATTATCATGTTCGTACTTGTATCTTGTCTCCGATTTTAATCATCACCGACCATATTGGTGATTGCCACTCTCAATTGTGGCATAATTTGAAGAAGTATGTCAACTTGATCAACATAGTTTTCTATAACAATTCTACTATGTTCTCTGTCTCTGGCTGCGAGGAGATACTTGCAATTTCATTAAAGGTCCTTCGTTCCTTCGCCATCGCTTGCTCTACTTCTACTTTGGCTTCTCAAAGTTAATCTTTCTCTATACAAGGGTCTACTGATCGCCACAACTACCTCATCGTGTTCTTCCATACCCAACATATTAATACCTTTTTGTTTTGGGCAATCGGTGTCTTCATGGTCACCCGGTCCACACCATTTGCACAACATCCCTACTTATTCTAGTTGCTTTGGCATTCCCTAGCGAAGTGTCCCCATTCATTACATTTACGACATTGGATCATTAATCTTCCTTGGCATCATATTGGATTCTACTTCTTGGTCCATTATTGTTAAATCGACTATTGTTTCCCCATCTATTACAGTATTCGCCAGGAGATGCATTAGACTTATTATTTTGTGGTTTTGGTGTTGTTGTTGGTAGGGTTGCATGGGCATTCCTTGATGAAATGTCCCATACTAGGCAGATGTCACAAAATAACTTTTCTGGATAGTTTACTTTAGTGTGACCTTCAATTTTGCGGTTGGTACACCATAATACTTTACTCTCCTTTGTAGTTTCTTTCTCAACCTTGAGTTCCTTCATCATCCTCATCATATCTCTCTATAGGGCTTGAACTATCTTTGATTCATTGTTACTGTTGTCTTTTGTGCTCTCGTCATGTTCTCCCTTTCGCTTCCCTCAATCGTATGATGACAAAGACACTATTTTCATTTTCTTTCGCAATGAAGGGATCAATCCTTCAATGAACCATCTTTTCTTTAATCCATCCACTAGTTGGTTTTCCAATTTCACCAACAATTCTTTGAGCCTACAATTATAGGCTCGTATGATCTCATGTTTTCCTTAGTGTTATAAATTTCTGCTACGATCTTGTTGTCATCCCACAACAATTTAAATTCTACCTCGAATCCTTTTTTTAGTGCATCCCACGAGGTTGTGGACTATGCATCAAGTTTTGTAAACCAAACTATCGTTATGCCCCATAGCGTAGTTGTGAATGCTCTCAACCAATAATACTTATCACACTGACGACTTGCTATCCATAAAGTTGCACATGTTTTACAATGTCAAATGAGATCCTCAAACCCATTCCTCGTAAACTACGGGAGTTCCTATCTTTCCTGATGTAGAAGGAAACAACCAACCCTCAAACACGACTCTTGCAACTCATACATGCAGCAAAGGAAATACTAGAAATTAACTCAAATCTGCAGGAAATGTCTCAAACTCCTCATTCAACATCTCTTGAATTGTTACAATAACAAGGCATCAAATTAAGCACAACTGAAAATACATTCATTTGCAGCCATATGGGCTGCTTAATTCCATTACAAATCTGATACAAAACTTATAAGAAACAACAAGAAACAAATAGAAAAAGATTTTCCTTCAACCAATCTTTTGTCACAAGTTTTTGCTCCTACAACCTGCAACCTTCAACTGGAAACCACTGTTGCAATAAACCTTGGATTCACCAAACTGTTTGCTGCTGCACAAACAGTTCACATGCTTTACATTTAAAGAGTACCAAGCTGCAGTTTTTTAAGAAGTTTTGATGGGTTTTAAAATTATATTGCATTAATAACATCATAACATCAACTAGAATGGATTAATGTAAGAGCCAACTAACAGTCTTTCCCAAACTATATTAAACTCATACATTCATTACTGCACTAAACAGATTTACAGTACCTATTAATTTCAATATTCTGACTTTTTTTTAACAGCATGTTGGCATTTCAATTCGCACCTCTGGAATGCAGATTGGAAACAGGAAGCTATTGACAGTTCGACTGCTCTTCAAATTACGAGGGGAAGCTCCCTCTTTGCTGATTATGCTTAAAAAGAAATACTAAACTACTGCCAATCTTTTTATTTCTCAGCTGAGAGGACAAGGTTATAAAACACTTTGCGTTGTAGCTGAGGTTTTCTCCGGTTTTGTAACTTCAAACTACAACTAAGCCTATTCTAATAACACTTCTAATAACTCAAGTAAATTCAGAGCCTGAGAATTAGAAGTAAACAAGGAATGATTGATTTGACACAAAAGCTTAAATAAACTTGCTTCCAAAACACACTCGAAAACTCTTTGTACTTATTAGATGTAAGTTGAAATAAAGCTAACGAAAGCAAAACATAAGACAAAGTGCTGAAATAGTTTTGAGACAATAGATTAGAGCAAGGTAGGCACGTGTTTTCCTTCCTCAATTTTATAACAGCAAAAACACTTCTGGGACAGCAAATTGTAGCAAAACAGGCATAAGATATGTGATCAACCAGATTACACTTGAAACAAAAGTGAACAGACAATGAATAGCAAAATTGCATGCAAAGTAGTCACAGCAAATTTGTTATCACAACAACCGTTAAAAATAAATGGGAAAGGCTGCCCTTATTTATACACAAACAAGAAGTAGGGAACCTAAAATCTCCTTGTTTTTAACAACTAGTCTTGCCAACATGCAAGCTTTATTTCTAAGACTAAACAAAAGATAACTAACAGTTAACTGATTTAAAAATAAGAAAGGCTCCAACTATACATTTAATATTTCCAAAGAATAGATATGTATGAATGAGAATAGCCAGTATAACTTGGAAAAGGCATCAAGTTAACTACTGCCTTTACTTGAGTTATATTCCTAGAAATCTTTGCATGCTTCAACTGGTAGTTCACTCATTGATAGCTTGGGAAATCATATCCTCCAAAAAGCTATTAACTGCCTCTTCATCAGGAACATTGATACTATCCAAAATGATGTACTGTTTTTCCAACATCTCCTCACCATCTACAACAAACTTAGCAATTTTTTCCTCTTTTCAGCTACTTCATCAAATTTTGTTGACACTGCGACAATATGATTCATCTTGCAAGCAATAGGATCACCATTAAAACTACCACAAACAAGGTTCTAAAACTCTATCTGTACTTCACCAAGATCAAAGTAAGTGCCATCTTCATGTCGATATTGCCAAGGGATTTGTGACACAAACGTACTTACGAACTTGAGAGTATTAGCAACCTTCTGTCTATATCCATCCAATTCTACAGATATCCCTTCATAGGTTTTTACTTTGAAGAGGTGTTCTTCTCTCCAAGCAAAAAGCTTCTTCTTGTGTTCCTCTGTAATGACTAAATCATCAGCCATCCGCTATATTTTGCTCAAACTCCTGAATCCCTAAGCGAAGATCATGGGCGCTGTACCTTAATTGTTACATCTTTGCAAGTATAAATCTGCCCCTGGTGACAAACTCTTCTACCCAATCTCTCATATGTTTTCCGTAGATGACAAACTGACTCAGTTGATGTTGATTTGCAGGTGATTCTAGAATTTGTGGAAGCAACAAATTAGCCTATGAAATACCATGAAGGAGATTGGAAACATACTGTTGCAGCTATCAAATCTCAGCCTTGAGGGCTGCCTTATTTTCTCCATCCTTGAGCACTTGCTCCTTCAGATTAGCTGTTGCAACCTCAAAAATATTTACATCAGTATGTCGAGTGCTTCTTCCGAGATTGACCTTGACAACTTTGAAGTCATCAATTTCAACCTCATCAATGTTCTTGTCTTTTGGAGGTGTGGCAAACTCAAGGACAATCTCGCCTTCAGAATTCTTCTCCATATGAACTTAGTTCCTAAGTTTCTTCTCTGTTGTGTCCTAGCAGACGTTTATCAAGCTCTACAAAGTTCAAATTATAAGAAGGCTTCCTCCTCCTACCCAACAGATTCTCAAGCGAAGACAAAAAGTCTCTACTAACTTCTCTGGGAGGATTGGTTCCAACTCTAGCAACTCTTGATGGATCAATCGGTGTTGAGACGTTGCGAACTGGTGAATTTCCTTCTGAGTCTATATGAATAGGAGAAGGCCTCAGTGATGGGGGAAGAACAAGAGATGAAGGCATGGCTTCAACTTGTGGTGATGACTCAACTAGAACTTCTAGTGCATCTGCTGATTCACTTTTCCCTTTAAGCTCTTCGTCATTCTGCTAATCTTTGTATCTTCTAGAGGATTGCTCATAGCTTTCGCTCTTGGTTTTGATTTAGAAGGTAGAGAAGACTAAACTATTGACGGCTTTTCTATTGGAATAGCTATCTTCCGTGTCGTTTTACTGCTCAAGAACATCCTGTTGTTCTTGACAACTCGGCTTGTTCTTTCCTCAATTGAGGTACCCACTTTGGTGAACCAATCAACTTGTAGAAGTAACCACTGATCGACCTGATCTTGGGCATACATAGGAAGTAGGACTTCCCCATCATCATCTAAAAATCCTTCCACACCTTCTGATAAGAAATCAGCCATCTGTTGAAGAGTGAGTCTGGAGTAGTTGCGCTCACACACTTTGAACTCATCTTCACAATTAGTCCATAAATCTTTAATTGTGGGCACATGTGCATGATTCTGACCAAGACGAGTTTCGAAGACACCACGAGGATCGTATGAACGTCTCTCCTTGAAAAGATTGAGACCAAACTTTGACATTTCATCGCTCATCAACTTAGCATCAGCTGTCGATCTACATTTGTATATACTCATCTCAAACATGAAGCTAAATACAGGCTTGTGTTTGTTACGCAAAAAAGTGTGCACTTCGTGTACTTGCCTTAGAAATTCCATGAACACAACCTCATCCGTTGGATATCTAGAAAGCATGATCTGATCACCTGAGAAACCATATACTCTTATGTAGGCGAATGTGGGGAATTGGATAAACTAATCAGCCCACTCTGCCATTGTCAATCTGGCATACACTGAAATCCCTATATGCAACTCATTATCAAGATCTTGCACCGTATGCATCAGGAATAGTTCATTCACCTACTTGTAACGCCATTCAGATTTTGAAAACTCTAACTGTGGGTAATGTTCATACACATGTTGAACACCTAGAGTTCCAACGACAGTCAAACCTCTAAACTTGCCTTGACAGGCCATTAGATATACGAGGTAGGATATCATGTGGAATTCATGGGCCTTGAAGAACTTTGTCATTCGACAGTGGAGAGTATCACTGATCAATGTCGGCCAGCCATAGCGTTTTGTTCTGTCAACAATCTGGGAGATGATGTAAAACATCCAACGCTGAAATTTATTGGCTTCTACTTGACCTATGACTCGGTTAAGCAAAGTAATCATCACAACAAATTCATCCTTGAACTCACTGCACCCAACATTCCTTGGCAAGCTATTCAACTTCTCTTTCAACCACTTATGAGCCATTCTTTTTCGGTACTTGTCCTTTTGCGCATACCACACTTTTTCACCTTCTTCAATAAATATAATGAAGTTTTTCGTCCATGGTGGTATTGCAAAACACTTTTCAATATCTTCCAGCTTGAGGCTATAAATAATATGCCCATTTGCTAATATGATTCCTCATGAAGTTGAATTGTAATGCTTGACACAAGCAATTACGAATTCAAGGCTTTGCACTGAGATGGGAATAGAAGCTGCCGCAAACAACCTGGAATGATCAAGATTTTTTACTACAATATTTCTTGTGTCTTCTAAAGCACACATATCAAACACTGGAGGCACATGATGCAAATCGGTTTCGAATGTTCTTAGAAAATCGTGAAGCAACATTTATGTAGTCCTGATTTCTGTTGGAGAGTATTGCAAGTTGAAAAACTTGACTTTTGATTGTGAACACGCTTATGCTTGGAAAAGTTCTGCCCAAGACCTAAAAATAGATCGCTGATTTTTCTTTAGAAAAAGGTAGATTTTCGAAAAAAAACTGAGGTCTGGATTTTGTAGATAATTTTATTCTGAAGAGACCCAACTCGTCAAATTTTGAAAAAGCTGATTTTTTCGTTAGCTATGAAGAGACCCAGATCATTAGATTTTCAAAAATCTGAGTTTTTCCCCAAAAAAGAAAGATCTAAAACATAGGGGCCAACATGTAAAATTTTTGAGAAAAAGTTGAGGTTTGGGTTTTGTAGACAATCTCATTCTAAAGAGACCCAAATCGTTAGATTTTCAAAAATTTGAAGATTTCTTGAATGTGTGAAAAGTAGATTCTCTTGAAAGTTATAAAATTTTCCAATCTTCAAGAGGAGCGAAGAACAAGTAGACCCAGATTGATGAAAGTTGAAAATTTTGACCACCTATTTTTGAAAAGTGATGCCCTAGAAAAATAGACCATGAAAATGTGTGCTTCCGTGCTTCCCAATCTCAAATCCACAAACATTGAAAACTTACTTCGTTTGAGCCTCCAAATATTGATGAGAAGAAAAATTTATGTTTCTTCCTCTGAAAGCCAACCTATAAATTACGAAAAATGAATGCTTAGAGCTTTCTTAAATATGGTTTGGAGATAAAAAGTGTTTTAATCGAAAACCCTAAAATTTTGGAGCCTGAATGCAAAAACATGACTTCGTTTCCATCAAAATGGAGAATTCCTCTTTAATAGGGCAGGAAAAGCATGCTGCAAGAAGTTTTCAAAAAAAATTTAAGTCAAGATGAATTGGGCGCCTTCCTTGAAATTAAGGCGACCATCTGCTCCAGACTAAGTTTATTTTTCGAAAATTTCAAATTTCGCTCGCTTTTGCCTCCGTTGAAGCTTGCTTCTGACTTTGACGATTTATCAAATTGGCACTATCAACTAATAATCTCTGTTTGACCATGGCAATCTCATCTTTGACCACTGTTGAAGTGATCCCCAGCTTCATTCCGACATCTGACAACGTTTGACCATGATTATTCACCCAATTAATTGTTGATGGAGGCTGAATTAAAGAAAACACGGACGAAGCGAAAAAACTTCTAAGTGTTGGAAGGTTGGGTGCCCTCCTTGAAAAGAGGTGCCTTTATTTACCAAACTTCAAATATTTTTTTGAATTTTTCAACTTTTAACTTTTGCTTCCTTCGTGACTGGTACCCCCTATTCAGGCATCATTTTTCGTCAATCTGTGAACAACTAAGACTAAAATTTAGTCAAACTAGCAAGCCTTATCAAATCTGAGAAGAATGATACCTCATACCAACCTCCATTATTGCATCTGACTGATTCTACAAAAGCTAGAACTGAGCTGATGAAAAAGTTTTAACGTTTTTCGAAAAACACAAAAAAAATTGTGTTGAAGTCTTGGGCTCCCTCCTTGAAATAAGGTGCCCAAACCTTCCAGAGATAGAATATTTTTCACGTTTTTCAACTTTTTTGTGACTTTCTTCGTTTTTTGTGTTTTTGCATCTATTTGATCGCGATTCCCGTTGTCTGATATGTCCTTTGAATTGGATGATGGATTCATTGAAGAGCCTAAACATATTTGAGTTGATCTACTTTTCAAACCTTAAAAACTGCTTTTGACTACATTTGACTAGATTTGAACTAGGCTGACGAAGTCAAATTGCACGTTTTCCAAAACAAGGCAAAAAATTCCAAGGCATGAGATCTTGGGCACTGTCCTTGAAATAAGGCGCCCAACTTCTCCAAAGTTGAATTATTTCCAAGATTTTCAAATTTCCTCGTCCATCCTTCACCACCTTCTTCGACTATGTTGACCCTCATTGCTGATGTGTTAACCGTGTTCACCGTTGTGCATGCATAATCTGCAAAAATTGAAAAAATGGCTGGCATTGACTGTCAAGCACCTCTTTGAAATAAGTCGCCCAAACGTTCTAGAAATAGAATATTTTTCACATTTTTCAACTTTTTAGATTCCCCTCCTCCGTTCACCATTTTTCAAGCATCTTTTGCCATTGATCAATCTATGTAGCGTTTGAGAATTTGAATTTGACACCTAGCAGCTAACCATCCTCCATTGATGACCTTAGAGGTCCTAATTTATCTTCTAAAAAAGGGAAATAGACCCACAAGAGAAAAACTAACTTTTTGACAATTTTGACTAGACCAACGTGATCGGGACGTATTTTCAACCAATAAAAATCAATTTGAGCCCTCCATGCAAAGATTCTATTTTTAGAAATTTTTCTAAAAAACTAGGGCCGAAGAACTGAGGTCCGGATTTTGTAGACAATTTTGTTTTGAAGAGACCCAGATCGTTAGATTTTGAAAAATTTGACGATTTCCTAAACATGCGTGATTTCTTAAAAAATAGGTGTCGACATGCAAATTTCTATGTTTAGAAAATTTTGACAACATCCTTTGGACAACAAACCCAAAAAAACCCTATGATCTGTTTATTTTTAGAAATTTCTAAAAATAGAAAATTTATATTTTTAGAGATTTTGACCTTTTTTTACTTTTGAAGACAATTTTTACAAGATTTTAACCATTTTTTTAAAATGCCTTAATGAAGCAAAAGTTTTAATTTTGGGCATTACACAACAATTTGTATTAAGCAGCTCGCTATAGAATGAATCACTTCAGTCTTCCACAAATACAATCCTCACTACCTACGCAATCTACAAGAGCTCAACAATTATTTCCACCATATATTTGGTTCAAATATATGTTGTGTTTCAAGCTCACTCATCCTTTTTATTGGTAGCTACCTATAGTAGTAGATGAAGAGGAAGTTTTGCCACCTCCTTAAGCTACGTCAGGCTTGGAATATTAAGGCGACCCCATATGACTCTGAATGACATTCAAGCTATTTGTCCTTTTCACACATCAACTTCCTAGTTAGTGGCCATGTTTTAAAAGGGGGTAGGAGGATTTTTCATAGGTTTTTCTCTAAATTTTAAAGAGGTACAAGTGCCTCTCAAATTTTCAATAAAACCCAAGAAACTTTAAATTCAAATAATGTTATGCTTTTAACCTGAAAGAAGAAAAGGCATATAAATCCAACACCAAAAATCTTTCTAATATTGAATGCAATGGAATAGAAACAATCATAACCTCCTCCCTGTTGTTCAACCGGGGCCCACTTCTACATCAACTTCCTAGTTAGTGGCCATGTTTTAAAAGGGGGTGCTTACTCCTTCCCATATTGAACTTAATAAACTCAGTGTTCCATGGGGATGCATCCTCCCGGAAAAAACACCCACACCCGAGACAAGGACGTTTCCGAGACGGGAAGATGCCTAGGAAACGTCCCTTCGCTGTCCCCCCACCGTCTCCAAGTTTCTCCGCCATTTCCTAGAAGTCTCCTCCTAGACAGAAACGTTTCCTGGAAACTTCTGGGAGACCTCTGGGAAACTTCTGAGAAACTTCTAGGAGACTTCTAGGAGACCTCTGGGAGACTTCTAGGAAACTTTTGGGAGACTGCAAGGTGTAGATTTTTAATATTTTATTTTATTTTAATTTTAATTTTTGTTTTTTTATTGATTTACCCTAGGGCATGTGCAGCTCCAACGATTTACACTGTACAGTATGCAAAATGTGGAAGCAGTGGCAAGGCACATGAGCTGCCTGATTGAATGCCTCAAAGAGTCGTCATCTCATGGAATGCAATGACTGAATTCCCATGTAGAGTGGAGCCAATTAACATGTTTGGTTTGTAAACTAAGTGTTTGGACAGAATTGTACCCAGACTATATGTTGAGTGCTTCAATATTTGGGATATCTTTCCACTCCAAATATCTTGCATATATCCTCCAACATCAAACATACATCTTGTAGGAACCTAATTTGGTCTTACATAGATGTTAAAAACTTAAAACTAATGTTAATCTATTATCTTAAAAAACATCGTAACATATATTTGAAATCAAGAATACTTTTGGATGCAACTTAGGCTTCTACAGTTATATAATTATATTGTTATACATCTTTTTATAACTAATTTTTCAAGTACTATATTTATTTCAGCCCCCCCCCCCCCCCACTCCCCTATCATCGTCCCCCTGCCGTCCCCAAACTTAGACCCCCCGTCTCCTGTCCCCAAAACATGTCCCCTGCTGTCCCCCCATCCTCATCAACGAAACTCTGTGGAACACTAAATAAACTCCAACAATCTCCATATCATCAATTCTTTGCAATATGCCTCGAGTCTTCTTTGAAATGCCACAACAACCTTCCAGAAAGGAAACAACTCAATAAGTATGTAGTTTTTATTTCACTGAAGTCCAAATGGTATGACATTGCTATTTCAATAATGAATCCACAACTTCTACAAGATATGCAATCAATAAAATATTGTCATAGGTTTGTTAAGGTGGTGACCATGATTCAAAACAATTTAAGTGTTAATAACCATTGACCAGCTTATAATCTTCACGCCTAGCCAAGGAGAAATCCACAATATGCAAGCTGAAATCCACGCCTTTTTCAAACATCAAAATTGCCCTTATTACACCTTATTTCTATCATGGCATCCAACTACCAAGTGTTTAGTGTTCTATCTAATAAATTAAATACATGAATTAATAATAGAGATGACAATGCATACTAGATACGTGCATAAAATATATCTTTATTTGCACATGAAATTACTACAAAAGAAGACCAGAGATGGTCAGCCAAGGATCAAAGTCGATCCGACTAGATCATCCTACTTTCCTTGACGATACACAATTTATTTGAAGGACCTGACAATTGCCAAAAAGAACACAACCGTCAACCAGCTAACGCTTATAATTACCTAAAGCCGACAACGAATTAATACAAACAATTAATACATAGTTCGATAACCAATATTATCGAAGCATAATAATAGGCATTATACACTAACTACCTCATTCCCCCGCACCCCCCCAAGAAAAGAATGCCTCCTAGACGACAAGTAAACATCAAGTAACATTAGGAAAGAATTGCCAAACGGATGACGATATTATAGACAAGGTCTTGTAGACAAACTTTGAAGTGTACTTTGCAAACTTAGACTTGAAATGTACTTGGCAATTTAAATGAGTGCAATGGGGTTCTTGGGCAACGCCCCTAGTAAGGTCAAGGGGCAGCACCCCTTGTGGGGGTTTGGGGGCAATGCCCCTAGAGGGGTCAAGGGACAAAGCCCCTACCTCCAAGCCCAATTGAAGACTTGCAAAACCACACAAATCCTCATGGAGTACATCATTTTCATGATTTTTTAACAGGCAAAACAATGCTGACGGAGAAAAAAAATAGAGATTTTGGAGTGCTTAACTAATGTATGATTGCTTAAAACTAATGTATGATGTCAACCAAGGAAGGACGTTGTATGATGGTTGATGGCCATACAATGTCAACCACCAAAACCTTGCAATTTTGAATTGTTGGTCATACCAAAAGGAAATGATACAATCGTACAATAAGGAAATGCAACTAAGATGTAATATCCCCTACCAAGATATTTTAAACCCATTGGCAATCTTCACAATTTTAAGCTTACTAGCATTTCGTCAAATAGTTTTCATGTGGTTGTTTTGAATAGGCTTTTGATGTTTCTCTTCGGAAAATGAATATTTGTGAATACTTTGCAAAATATGCATTTACTCATAATAGATCATTCATAGAATGTATACATTCCTAAATACTTGCGACTTGAAAGTCAGGGACATTACATAAGAGACCTCAAAAAATGAAGTGATCAGTCCATACCTAGCAGATGGACCATGTCGTGCAATGAGAATGTTGTACGATGTACCTTGATGTCATTTATCAAATGAATGAATGTATTTCCTGTATGATGTGATAAAATCTTGATTGTAAGATGGGAGAATATCTTGACCATACAATGGAAGAATCCTTTGACAAAACAATGGAAGAATGTTTTGACCGTACAATGGAAGAATGTTTCAGTCTTTTGTATGCTGCAATCTCTTCCAAGAAGTGTGTTATGTTTAACTGCAAGTCATATGATGTTATTTATTGTAAGTTGTATGGTATGCCGAGTGAATGGATGTGGATGCCTTTGTCATACGATGTTTGAATGCTTTCTGCCAATTTGTCATACCTTAACCTTTGTGTTGTAAATGTGATGTACCAAGGGATTAAATTTAGGTCATACATTGTGGTTGGCAAGGTGCAAATTAGACCATATGGTGTGGATAGGGGACGATGGGATCCATATGGTGCAAGCTACTAATGCCTTGTCTCTCAACCATACGATGCTCTATCTGAGTGGTTGCTTTTGCCATATGATTTGGAGGATGCACAAATGTTTCTTTCCAAGAGAATGATGTTGTACAATATATTTGATCGCTACTTTAAACTATACTTTTGACCACTGAACGTTATATCGACCAACTAAATGGTTCTACCATACGATGTAAATCTCTCCTTGAGGTTGTTGTGCAATGTGATGGAGCTGCTAACATTGTACAGTGTGGTAATTACCTTGACTTCTTTGATGTCGTACAGTGGAAATGATCTTCCGTACAGTGTGTGGAGACCAAGTGATACATTGAATGAATGATTTGTGAAACTTTACTTTATGTTTCCATATAGTGAGGAAGGGGGGCCGTACAACTTGAGAATTTCTTTATTATCAACCTCTTTATAACTTTCACTTGTAAAATTTAATTTTTTAGTATAATATTTTTGCATTTTCGATTTGACTTGAGCAATATCTATATGCTCCATGTTAATTATTTTGCTTTTCATTCTTTGCGACGTACCCTCCGTTATTTTGCATTTTTCTACAAAGTCGGATACCTCTGCTGCAACTACCATCTTTTGCCAACCATGGACTGCATCCCAACAAATAAACTATCCAACTTTCCAAAATCATTTTTCATTGATTGCTCTTCACAGAGAGTCGTAGCTTCAAGAAAATCACAAGTCAATAGAAATGCCTCACAGTCCATTTTCCAATAAAATAGGCCACAGAGAATTTGTTCCATTGTCTGAACCTAACTGTAACTCCAAAATTCCTTCATCATTCGGTTCCATTGGACCTTGACTCTTCGTCCATTCTTCTTTGGTCTGAATTTGACGAATCTAAGGAAACTAATTCCTCAATGACTACTTGGTTTTTCAAAATTATATATTTCCGACCCTTATGCTCAATGGAGAATTTATTCTTTTTCCAGTTGTCATCGAGTTTGGCTACCACCAGCCAACCCAACCTAACAATGTATCATACGCTTTCTTCCTTAATGAAATGACCACAAAGTTCAACAAAAATGCTTGGGTTTTGATAATAACCTTTTGTCCCATTAAAACTCAAAGTACCTTAATACCTTGTTGATATGCACCCACCAATTGAAAAGTTGGTGGCCAAATGGTCGTCTTACCAAGACTTCTCCAAGTGTCTTCTGGAAGTACGTTCAGCCAGACCCACCATCAACAATTGTATTGGTGAGATTCCTTCCAAGGATTCCACATTCACCACAACTGGTTTCTTTGTTGTGTTAACTGTTAGTAACATTGGGTCAATCACTTGGTCACTCGATAGCAAAGGTTCAGTTATTGGTTCCTCATTCTCACTACATTCCAATTGGGTTGTAGCATGCACTACCTCATTCACCCCCAATACAATAGTATTTCGAAGTTCAAGAATACATTGTAGTAAATCCACTACTTTGACTAGTATAGTAGCTTGAAGTAATTGTCGTGCAATATTTTTCTCGGATTGTAATTGATTTGTTGTCATACTTGCATTTGCATTTGAGTGGTGTTTGTTGTCCATAGCATTCTCCACTTCAGCTCTTGCTTCACAAAGCCTTTTTCTTTTTGGTATGTGGGTCCAAGTACACAACCTTCTTTGCTTGGTCATGAGTAATGGCCAATATGACATTATGCCTTACATCAATCATGTTGACACTAGCCTTTTACTTCGGACATCTGATGTCTTTGTGGTTTCCAAGTCCACACCATTTGCACAATAATTGCACTTTGTCTTTCTTTTTTTGGCAATCTCTCGCAAAGTGTCCCCATTTGCTACATCGATGCCATTGTATGATAAGGCGTCCTTTGGGGTCATATTGTATTTGGCTTCGTCCTATTTGATTTTGATAACCGCCTAAAGATGCATTGTGTGGCTTCAATGGAGTGGACTCCTCTCCTTGCGTAAAGAGTACTTTTGTACTTCTTGTCTTCAAGTTGTACAAGCATCCCTTAATGGAATGTCCCATTACTTGGCATATGTAACAGAACAAATTTTTTGAGCAATTTTCTTTGGTGTGACCCTCAACCTTGCACTTAGTGCACCATAATTCTTTGATTTCCCTTGTACATTCTTTCTCAGTTTTGAGCTTCGTCATCATTCTCATCATGTTTTTCTGTAAAGCTTAAACAATCTTCAATTCACTATCACTGTTGTCGTCAATGCTCTCATCATTGTTTGTCCTCCTCTTCCCCTGAGAAGTCCTATCTTCACTTTCTATATCCATTGCCCGATTGTAGGCATCGACATACGATGACAGAGCCACCACTATCATTTTCTTCCTCAATGAAGGAATCAATCCTTCGATGAACCATCTTTTTTTTGTTCCATCAAACAAGTGGCTTTCTAATTTCACCAGTAATTTCTTGAGCCTACGATTATAGGCTCACATTCTCGTGCTTCCCTTGTTTGGTATTGTAGATCTCTGCCACAATTATGTTGTCGTCTCTCAAGAGTTTGAATTCCTCTTGGAAATTTCTTTTCAATGCATCCCATGTATTTTATTAGCTGCTTCCAATTTTGTGTACCAGTCTATGATTATCCCTCTAAGAGTTGGAAATGTTGTCATCCAATACACCCTGTCATCCTGACCATTTGCAACCCAAATTGTCTAACATGTCTTGCAATGCCTCACTAGGTCCTCCGACCCATTCCAAGTGAACTTTGGAAGTTTCTGGTGTTTTACATTCGGACTTGTTGGGGGAGTCACCATCTTACCTCCCGATTGTGCCCTCTACGACGATAACTTGATTGGAGAGTTTTGATTAGTACATTCCGGTGCTTTCCTTGTACTCACAAATAAGTCAAAATCCTTCACGCATCCCTCTTCAATGTTTGTCACCCTCAAGTTATCTTTGAGATCCTTTCAATACTCCCTCCATCCTAACATTATTGGTCCAATCTTCCAATGTTTGGCTCTTCCATCGATATCAAGTCTTCAATCTAGAGTATGGTCTCCATCAAACTGTCAGTAGGTTCTCCCTCGCCTTCCCCTTTGACAGAGTTTAATGGTACGAACAGTTCTCTGATGGTTGGGTTGGCCAGTTCTTCCTCGCTCGACGATGAACCTCCATCCAATGGTGATGGTCCAAACGGTTCCCCAATTGCAATATTGGTTGGTTCTCTTTCGTTTTCTCCTTTATATGATGGTGATGGTCCAAATGGTTTGTCGATGGTGAGGCTGGTGGGTTTTCCTACACTTTCCCCTTTGTCTAACATTGGTGTTCCAGATGGTTCGCCAATGGAAAGGTTGGTGGGTTCTCCTTCGCTTTCCCTTTCGTCTAACGCTGATGGTAAAAACAGCTCTCCAACTTGGTCAGCAAGGTCAGTGTACACTTCGTTGGGGTGCAATAGGTGTCATGCTATTTCTACTCACTCTCCCTTCATATGTTCTCTTGTCATTAAAGATCTCTTTATCTCCCAACTACAACTTTTGCTCTTGGGTGGACTCAGGCTTTCCTTCAGAAACCCTTCGCCTTCTTCAACTTCACCCCTTAATCATCTCCTTTGTTCTCTTTGTTCAATTATACTTAAAGACGCCTAATCTCTTGATCTTGACCACATTGTAGTCTCTTCCTGCTTTTATTGGGGTCTAAGGGTATGAATCTCTCAAATTTGACCTGATTTCTTTAAGGCAATAGTGCCAAATGTTTGCTACTTTATCTAATAAATTAAATACATGAATTAATAATAGAGACGACAATGCATACATACGTTACATACGTAAAATATATATTTATTTACACATGAAATTATTACAAAAAACCCCAGAGATGGTCAACCAAGGATCAATGTCAATCCAACTCGATCATCTTACTTTTTTCAACAAACAAAATGTGTTCAAAGGACTCGACAATTACCAAAAAGAACACAACTATCAACCAAAAGACACTTATAACTACCCAAAGACGACAACCAGTATTATTGAAGCATAATAATAGACATTGTACATTGAATACACGAGGTAATCTTTCAACAATTTAAACTATGAAATTTGTCTTTATTAAAAGCTTCACAAATTTCATTCACTAAAGAACAATGTGAATTCTCGACTGAATCCACCAAGAGATGGTATTAGGTTTTTGTCCAATCCACTAAAACAAAAACCCAAGGATTTTCATACTCAAGCCTGTTGAACTTGCAAAACAAGCTCTCCAAATTCTCCCGAAAAGATTATTTCGTAAAAAGATGATAATAATCTTACTTCACCACCTTTTATTTTATTATATTTTGCCTTCCCAAAAGTGACTATAATTTAACAATAAGTTATTATAAGTCACTTTAATAATAAAAATCAATTAATTAAATATAAATGTCCCAAAAGTGGCTCAAGACAATTTAGTACTTAATTAATTAAATTACTCCCTTAATTTTTCCCACCTTAGCTTTTGGGAATAAAATAAGCTAGTGGACTCAGTTGGATGATCACTCAAAAAAGGGGGACATTACATATTACCTAACTAGTTTCATATTAGGACTTATTCACATTTACATATTTAAACATACTTAGGTCATTTACAGTTTCTTGCATCTCATGTCATAGGATTAAGACACTTGTATTGTGTAGTGTCCCCAATTTCGTGAGCATCAATTTTCATAGGGTTTAGCCTATTCCTGACTCTTGTAGGCGAAGGTGTTTGGTTAGAGGGTCTTTTGGAGACAGTTTCCTAACCAGTGGTTGGCTTCTTCTCCTGGATTCAATAGTTATAAGGGGGTTTCCTATGTTATGTTGAATGTTGGAAAACATAATGTGTTATCCAGATGTTGGGAAACCAATTATTTGCACTTTATGAAATTATATTTTAATATTATAATAAAGTGCAAATAAAAATAGTATTATTAATGATTTATTAGAAGCTTCTAGATAGGTCGACCTCAAGAGGAGAAAATGTATTTAAAGAGGGGGTGGGCTTGGCTTCGAATCATCCAAGAAATTAATGTTTGTTTTGATATGACTGTTTGGTGAAGGAGCCAGTTAGGGTTTCTGCCATTATTGGAACTTTGGGAATGAAACTCTCATCAGTTAAGCAATTTTGAGGTTGTGAAACTATCAACTGAGATTATTGCTAGTTGTGGGCTTCATTTCAGAAGTTCAACTTGTGCTTCATTGTGGAAAAAGTGGAATTTATCCGAGTACAATAGCTGATGTATTATTGTACAATTTCTAAGTAAGGGTTTGACAATTGCGACAGCTGATTTATTGTTGCAACCATATTCTTCATGGTGAACTATAGCTGATGTATTGTGGTTTTCCATTTAGAGGAAGAGATTATTGAAGCATCTTGGTACGAATTGGAGAGAGGATTGCATCGTATTTCTCACCAGTTGCTGGTCATAATCAGACTTATTTTCATGTTGGTCAATTTGCATAGAGGAGGGCGATTCTATTCATATCTCACTTTAGAAAGATTGAATGGTTGTGGGTATTGAAGTAATCTATTCCTTGTACCTTGGCAATCCTTCCTAGGGTCTCTTTACTGGCTTAGACAGGGAAGATTATTTTTGGTTGATAATCTTTAAGCATGTGGGAGAGAAAATTCAGTCAATAATCTTTGAAGATGGCACAAGAAAGGTGCACATATCACGTCAAAATGACTGTGAGTTTGAAGGAGAAACCTTGACACTTGAGTGTGTGGTAGAGCCCCAAAATAGTCCCTTACACTTGCATGTGATTGGTAGTGATATCAATTTGGCAATAAGAACAAAACAACAGTCTTGAATCCTAATTTGGATTCATCCAAAGAAGGTTTTGAGACTAATGAGTTCACTAATGAAGAGCATGTTGAGGGTAATTTGGGTGGTGTCATTGAATCAGCTGATGACCATTACCATAGTGATGATGTTGGCGATGATTCCAATGTGTTTGTACCCAATCATGTTGAAGATTTGGTGATAAACGGTTCTCCTCTTGTTGTCGACCCAACTCCCCAAGAGTTTTCACATGAAGAATTATGACAAGTGATCAAGAAGACCTCTTTGGTATGCATGTGAATACTAATGATGAGATCAGAAATATACCTATAGATGATGGGCTCATTGAAGGCAAAAGGGATAAAGTACTCAAAATAGCTAGCATTGATGATTCTTTAGTTCATTACAGTGATGGTGTCATGGGTGGTTTTGGGTTTGATCATCGAACCAAGCCATTGGAGAGAGATACTTATGAAGATATTCGTTTTAGTGAGTTGGGAGGTGACTTATTCAAAGAGTCAACACCCCAAGAGGGGTACGATGAGCACTTTTCTTTTGATCAAAACAATGAGCCCCTTAGCATTTGGGATACGGGTGTGGAGGCACCTAGGGATGACAAGGAACCTGTGTGGGATGAATTTCCCTTTCATCCTGACGATGCTCAAAATTCATATAACAATGCATGCTATGAGATGGCCATTGGAGGAGAAGATGTCTTTGCTAAAGAAGCTTGCAAGGAAAAGCTCCAAAATGACCCCTTTGAGATGGTTGCAGCCATTAAGGAGGAGTATGTTGCTACCGAAACTTTCAAAACAACGATCAATAATGACTCACTGATCAAGTTGGGGGTTGCCTTAACCTTTAATCAAGGAGACAGTGAGGAGGAAGTAGAGCTAGAAGACAATAGGGCTCTTGATGATGAAAAGTTTGAAGGTGTCCTTAAATAAAAATCTGATTTATCAAAGTATGAAGCTAATTGTAAGCAAAGGCTCGAAAAACTTGTCAAGTTTGATTCTCTTCGTGATATTGAGCATTCTCAACTAGTTGGTGGTGAAAGACAAGAGTCTTTGAGCAGATATGAGGGCATCGATGACAAGAAACAAAGTTCTGATTTTTACTTACAGCCTATCAATAGTATACCACCTATGCATATTCATGATTGGGAAGATCAACTCATGTGGTCCTTTGTAAATGAGGTGCGAACTCTATCTAGATTTGACTGTACACACAGTTTGATTGAAGAGCTCTATTGGAAGGCTTCATTCTTCCATCCTAGGCATCTCATCCCTCCAAGTTTCAGATTTTATGGCGAAGTTTTGGAATTTCTAGACAAGGTCGACCTCTCTTGGAGGCCACCCTATCTTGCAGCCTTGCATTGGGATTCGTGCTATCCTTTTGGGTGCTATTAGGAGGTGTCTATCTCGTGGATCATGGACGCCTAGCTCATACTGTTCATTTGCATCTAGTTTGATGATGATCAAAGATGTATTGGTGAAGTTGTGAGCTTTCTTGTGATTTCATTGCTTCCTGCTTTGATTTTCAGTTTGCTGCCTTTTATATCAGTTTTGATAATTTCAGCGTTTTGCTATATTTCTTTGGTGTTCACCTTCATATTTGTAATAAGGAATATTGCAAATCATTTAGACTGATTAGAGGGTTAAATTATCATAACATTATTGTATGAGAGCATACTTTGTAACGCTGATTTCAATAGTATTGATCAGCCTTTATATTTTTGCACTTTATATTTTGTATATCTCACTCCCGTTGAATAAGTGGTCAAGTTGTTTTACATTTCAGTCTGTTCTTTCACTCTTGTTGAATAAGTGGTTGAGTTGCTTTAAAAGGGGCACCCACTTTATGATACATATTAAAGTAAATAAAAAAGCAACATCAAATATATTTTAATGACTTAAAAGTTAACTTGGGAGTCGTGCTTTTCATGAGATGTATAAAAGGCATCCACAAAAGTAAATCAACCCATGTTTTGAGCATTTTACATTTTGCATTTGGAGAATTTGGCTTGTGAAGAGAAGGAACCAAGCATTACTGCAATTCTTGCAATTTCTTGACATTGGAGAATGTGATATCTTCATTGTTCTGCTTCCTGAGGGTGTGCAATACCATCTTAAGGTTGCATTGTGGACTAGCTTCATCCAAGAGTCAATATAGAGCAAATTAGAGAAATATTTTGCAAGGGTTTGAGGAGATTCATTCAAGAAACAAGAAAGACATTAACTGCAGTAGGAGTTTGCTGCTGTGATCACTTTTCTGGCCATACTGCTGTCCTTACCAGGCTGTACCATCCACTCACAGCCAGTCGTACTATCTCCTAAGCTGAGCGTTTGAACTTCAGGCTGAAACGCCTCTCTTTTTGGGCTGCCATCAACCCAACATTGGGCATCCAGGTTAATAAATTCATTAGCTGTGGTTTATAGGTTTGTAATGTCCTTGACAAAAATCTGACTTAATTTCCACCTTTTAATGCCGTGGACATTTCGTCAAACAGTTGTCATGAAAGCTGTTATATGCTGATAAAAACTTTTGATTGCTGTGTTTTGGTTTTTGGCACTTGACAATGATGTTTGAATGCTTGGAAATGATAACAAATAAGTCTAACAACAATATAGATGATGTGCAGATATGTTTTTGCATTTTTCAATGCAAATAAATGACTTAACTTCATGAAAATGACCAACTACAGCCACGACATTTTGTCATACAATTGGAATGCAATCTAATGCGCATCTTCAGCAATAAGGAATTATGCCAAACATTTCCTATGCATCCTATTGCAAGAGATAATCACCTACAGCATGTGACATAATATCAAACACTTGACATGGAAACTAAGAGTGCAAATGATGACTTTCAACTTGTAGACATTTATACAAACAGTTGCTATGCAAAGTACTTATCAAATGAATGCAACCTTATTTCTCCTTAGTAAATGAAATAGTCTGAATACAATTGATATGCACTTAAGATGCAATGATAGCCAAGACTCTTGGCAACAAAACATATATCAGCATTACATATGATATGTCTACCATGCTGGTGCAAGTATAACAGCGATTACAAGTTGCATTATGCAATGTAAAGTTGCACCAAAAACCTGGAATAAGTCGATGAAGAGGCTGAGCTGGAAGGACGACCAACAAACAAGATGTATAGAGATGAAATTATGCTGTCATGAAGCCGCCCCTGGTTCTGATCTGAGGTGTCAGATATGGCGATTGTAGCAGCACCAAACTCCCTAATCTTCACCAATACTCATCACCATAGCTTCCTAACTGCAGCACCCAAGGTCTGATGTAGAATCGTTGCACCAATAATTTTATTTGAATTTATTTCTCCTTCAAAAGAAAGTCGCACTCCTCCAAAAGACAACTTTGCTAAGGCATGGAATGAAGCTAAGAACCCACCAATACACAATATCGAATCTCCAAGGAAAATCCGTCCTCTTCTTCTAAAGTCGACCTTCCTTCTGCCCTTGACCAAAATCTGCAATTATGCCCTCCATCGATTTATCCAATGATGCTGATAATTTTCTTCAATAAGATCTGAATATTGATCTTCAATGTGTTCTCCAAATGATTCCTTCCAAAATTGGCCAAAGGCCACTAATTCTGCCAATGAAGTCCAAAGTGAGAAATCTGAAGTAACTCCTCCACAATTCCAAAGTAGGGTTGATATTTCACAACCGAAATTGGAAGTAACCAGCTAGGTTTGGTCTTTCACAAACGAAGACTGAAAATCAACAAGCTAAGCATTCAGCTTCAGCAGTGTAGTAGAAAAAGTGTATTCAACTTTTGATGCCCGAATGCATAGCCAAAGCCTCTTTTTATACTTTTTTCAACCTCATCACCAACAGGCTTCTAGAAGATTCTTGTTTATTACTGAAGTGACTTTATTATTTTATTATTTTATTATTTTATTATTAAGTCACTTAAGTCACTTTTTATTATTAAATTAAGTAAATAATAAGTCGTCCCTTTTGATATTTTATTTTTTTGGAATAACTTAACAAATAATTAATTTAATAACACCTCTTGATTTAATTAAATCATCAATTAAGCTGTCCTCATAAAATATCAATGATTTGGACAACTTAATTAAATCACCATAACTCCAATTCGGGGACATGACAAGGTTGGAGAAACCATTAAAGGCTGCAGATCGATCTCTTCAATGTCTTGATTTTGTTGTTTAAGGTTTGAGAACTGAAGGTTGCATTGCATATTTACCATTAGGAGACAAAAGGGATATTCACTTTCACTACAGCACTATTTCTTGTCCCCAACATCTCAGGACCTCAACCCATATTGTCTACAAATTGCAATCAAAACATTCATCCTTGATTGTCTCCACATGGTGTTTTCTTACTTCACAGAGTGCAAACCCTTCCATTTTTTTCAATCAACAGCTCAACCTCTACAAGTTGCAATTAAATACACATATTATGAGAGTTTGGTGACTTCAAAAGCTTGCAATAGAATTTCTATAGGAAATGTGTCACTATAATTTTATCTATGCATGGCCTTCACAACTCTTACACACATTTGTCAACCTTCCACAAGACTTGCCTAAATAGAAAAAAAGTATGTTGTGATTCTTCTTGACAAATCCACAAATTTAGCTTCAACTTGGATAAAATCTATTTTTTTAGTATGCTTTACTTTGCAACTTTAATGCTCCCCTCTTCCTAACCTTTCAATTCTATATAATAAGAAATGTACCCGACTAATTAGGCCTCTTCAACACATTTGAGCTTTGATATCAATTTTTGAAAAAACCAATTATATGATATTGAGAGAAATCAACGTATCTCGCATTGAGAGAGTACCATATTATTGTTGAAAATGGTGTAAATATAGAATGTAGTTACATACTCAAAATAGATGACAATCACAAAAGCCTATTGTTACAACATCCTCATTAATAGCCACTAGCTACTTATTACATACAAGCGTAAAAAAACACATTATTATATCATTATTCTAGTATTCTAATATCAGTAGCCCATTGGGTTAGAGTTCACTAAGGGGTAGTCAATACAAAAAATTCATGAGGAATGAACCAAATCATAACAAAATTTCTAACAAAGCTTGATCACAATGATAGATTCATGAATGATCTACAACAATTTAACAATCCTTCAAAGCATCCTAATACCATTACCAAACTTAAGAAAGGTGAATGAATCTTAAGTAGGAACAAGGAAAGCTCACAAATAGGTAATCATGAAATAATAACATTCAATTAAGGATCAAAAGCATAATAAGCATGGGATATGTCCAAGATAAGGATCATAATTTCCTATTCACAACATTAAATCCTTGAGAGGAATTATAGATTTAACATAGCATAGCATGATATCACAAAGGATAAGCAACATGTGGTTAGTAAGCATCATAAGATGGAAGCATCAGAAGCACTAGATCACAAGTGTCACTTCATAGCCATGGGTGATTATTAGGATTAAGAAAAATTGCACATAATACCTTAGGAGCTAAATATCCTAGAAGTATCAATTATAGTGGACCATTAATATCATTCTCAAAGCCCTTTGAATACTCCATTTGCATTTCCATTTGGTTTCCAGTCTTCTTATATGTCTATTAAGTGAGTTTCTTCTATTGAGATTGAATCTTTCCACTACATGCAAATTTTTGTGCTATGTGCAATTTTTTGTCGTTTGCAAACTTTTACTTGCCCAAATTTCAATTTTTTTCTACTACAATTTCCTTCTTTACCTAGGTTGTAAATTCTACCCTAAGATTTTTGATACGCAAATTGTTCCACACATGAAATCTTAATGTTCTATCATGCCCAAATGTTTCTACTACAAAAAGAATTCTTCACTTGACTCTATTTTTTGTTGTGATTTTTCTTCTCTCTAACATATGCAAACTCTACAATATGCAAATTATGTGCTAGGCTTTCTATATAACATGCACTAGGGTTTCTATAAGAACATGGAGTTCCCATTAACACAAGTGCTTAAAACTCCCCAATTGCACAAGGCCTTGTCACCACAAAACAAATACATCTATCCTTCTCGCTAAATATCTAGAGTAGAAATTCTAAGCCATTTATTTCAAGATCAATTTCCACTATTTCAAAAACAAGTACAAGAAAAAGATGACAGTATCACAATTTGTAAGCAAGGATAACTAAACTTGAACAAGTTCAAGCCAGCCCTATTGATCCCCCTACTTTCAACAACTCAAGGAAGTGATCTGCAATTGGGTCTCGAGCAATGGACAAAAATTAAAACTTAGCATTTATCGTTCTAAGTTCCAACTAGAGTATGATGTCAACATGGAAGCAACAAGTTAATGATAATGGGGAACGAGCATAGGGATGAAGTTATAACCAAGAAGTTTTGATGAGGACCCATACTTTGGAGGAATATTGTAGAAATTGAGTTTATTTGAGGACTCAAAATCAAGACAAAAGAACACAAAATGGAGCGCAAACTTAGAAAAATATAGTTTGAAAGAAAACATAAATAAAATTAATAAGAAAAATAAAGTGAGATGTGCATGGGCAAGGTACGAGAAAGACACAAACAAACAAAATGTGACCAATAGAAAATAGGTAAAATAATTAAGAGAAACAAATGAGATATAGAATATATGAATGAAAAAAGTTAACATAGGGTAAAAGAGGTAATATTAAAAAATTAAGACAAAAAAATAAAATAATAGAATGAGAAATAAATACAATACCATGAGTAATTGAAAATTATGTGACCTACAA
>VDFB02000017.1:211675893-211735746 GCA_007258455.2 Sequoia sempervirens
CTAAAACCTCCTTATGAGATAGTGAGATTTTAAGGAGTTATAATATTGATATTTGGGCTGGTATTTTCTATAGTTGATCAGCTATGTTGTACTGATTTGAAGGGATAACAGTGGTTTTAGATGTAAATCCTTTCAATATTACTTTGGATTGCCCCCTTGTTATGTTGATTGTTTGGTAATCTTTCTTTTCCGTGATTTTTATGACATTAATCTAATTGTTGGATGTGACCATGTTTGGGATCATATTTATTGGTATGATCTCATTGATTCCAATGTTATCAGTTTGATTATTAGTGTCACCCTTATTCTCAATCATAGAAATACAATGAATAGTGTTGTCATAAATGTAGATTACAACTTTACCTTTACTGTTTGCGGAAGAAGATTCTCCCTTTTCATAATTTTGTAAAGGATTTTTAAATGCACTATGATCATTTTTTGTTTGATGTCCTTCTATGAATACTATCTTATCAATCAAATCTTGTACTAGATGTTTCAACTGCATACAATCATTTGTTTTGTGTCCTTTATTTTTATAAAGTCACAATATTCTATATCATTCCACCAAGATGGCTTTACGCTTGGTTCCCAATTTCTTGCTTCAGGTAATGTGATAAGTCTATGTGTAAGAAGTTCTCTCATTTCCAAATCTAGTGTCTATCCCAACGGTGTGAATCTTCTTTGATTTGATTGTTTTTGATATGATTGTGGTTTAGATTCACCATTATTTGGATTGTTGCTTTGATTGACACTTTGATTGATGTTCTGGTCATTATTTTGATTGGTCCTTGCAATAGTTCCTGTTAAATTAAATATTGGTTTCATATTTTGTGCTTCATTTGCAACATCATTGTTACTAGTATTTATATTCTTTTTCCAAAACTTTGGTTTATCATTGTTATTATAGCAATTTGAGGAGTTTGTATTATTTGATCCTTCATTGTAGATTTTTATTACCCCTCTCTTGACCAAGGCTTCTTTGATCTTGAGCCCATTTTCAATCACTTTCTCAAATGTAGGTGGGCATTGTAGTTCAAGCTTGTAGCTCATCTCATCAGTTAGGTTTTCAATGAATAGCTCCATCTTTTCTTCTTTAGGCATGGAATGAGGATACCTAGCAAACAACCTTCGCCATCATTGTATAAATAAGAGGAATTTTTTACCCTTCTTTTGTTTTCTATTGTAAAGATCCTTTATTGTTATCTCATGTTGAATATTATAAGAGTATTGTGAGATAAAATTGTTGACTAGTTCCTCAAAAGATCGAATTCCTAGTTGTAGTTTAGAGAACCATTCCATACATTGACCTCCTAAGCTTCTTGGAAACAACCTCATCAAATAAGTTTCCTCTTGTGCAAATTCTAAACTCATGGTTCTAAGTTCCCTCACATGATCTATTGGATTAGTTTTGTACCTAGTTCAACTAGCATTAAAAGGTATTTTTCTCCATCCTTTTCCAAATTTTTTTCCATAAATTGGTGGATGTTAGGATCTTGTTGTGTAGTTTGGATGTCCTCTTCTATTATTTCCTTAGGTTCAGATCGATTGAATCTATGAAATGGATTTTCTTCAGCCATGATATTTAGAGATTCAATCTCTTTTTCTACGAGTTTCTGTCTTTGTAACCTTTTTAAAATGTGCATACAAGTGTTAGGGTTTTCACTAAAATTTTATCTTTTTGTGAAGTAGTACCAAGAATAATAACTAAGTCAAATAGAATGATAAATTCTATTGATGAGACTAAGTTATATTTTTCTTTTCTTTTTATACTATTTTGTTTTGTAATTGTAGGATGACTGATCCTGATAATGAAACTTAACTTAATAATCAAGAGTTGTGTTTGATGATAAGGAACTTTAAAAGTGTAAGATCTTGGTTTAATTTGGAAGAGTTTGGTTTGTAAGGTCCTATTTTACAAAGTTTAAGACACTGGTTTGACTAAGAAAATGTTTTTGTTCTGATAAATATCCAAATTTTGATGTCAATTGTTTGATAGGAGGTAAAAATAACTCTCTAGTTTTAAATTTTGTGGATGCGCTATAATAGATTGTCAATGCATTGGTAAAATGACTGAATGTGCTGACAAAATAGGTACATGCACTATAAAACAGGGTGTATACATTGATAGATTGGGTACATGTGCTATAAAATAGGGTGTATGCGCTGAAAGACTGGGTACATGCACTATAAAATAGGGTGTATGCACTTACAGACTAGGTACAGGTGCTAACAAACTAGTTATATGCACTATAACAGAGGTTGGTTGCATTAAAATTCTAGGTAAATGTGTTGACAGATTGTATAGATGCACTGAAACAAAGTTTTAATGTGTTGTTTAAAAAAGGTAGATGTGCTGAAATAGAGGTTGGTTGCACTAATATGGAATTGGTTAGTATTTTCATAATTTTTTCCATTTGTTCTACTTTTTCTTAGTAAAAAGATTGATTCCAGGGTGTAATTTTCTAACCAATGAAGATTTTCGAGGGGCATTTTGCTTGTAAATCTTGGAATTTGATGATCTAATTGGATGATACCTTCAAAAATGACTTTACACACACAAAAACAAGTTTGTAAATAATTGTTTCAACACTACGTATTAAACAAAGAGTGTTTATTCTAGAATGAAGTCCGATTCTTTCAATTTCCACAAGTTTAACACAAGAAAATACAATTCAAACACTCTTCTAATCTCAAAGGTTGAAAGAAAATCACAGCCCACAGCTTACAATTATGTTAGCTCACACATGCTTGTCACCCCCTAGAGGGTGCCCTTGTTTTTTCCTTTCTTGAGTCTTAACTAAAGTTGAATCCTCCACTTTTGTCTAGGGTCTTTGATAGTTATATAGTGAGTGTCTTGGGGGTAGATTCTTCCCTCCCCTTGCACTGTGATATAAAAAGTGTTTATAAACTAAAATAGTTGGATTCTACACTAAAGTTCATAGAAAGGGTTTTTGTTCGACATGACACAAATAAACTCCCTTAGGAGGCCTCCCAACCTTTAGAACAAAGGTTTTGGGAATGGTTATCTCGCACACTATTGTTGAATGTGGGTTTCCCTAGATTCACTTTTGTTTAGAATGGGTTGGAAAACCTAGCTTTGGTTGTTCCCACTTAGGTCCTTCCATAAGGTGAGTACTTTTTCCCACTACGAAATGCCTTCTAAAGATGTTAATAAAGCAGGATAGAAATTCTAGCATTCTGATCACCCAGTAAAGGGAGAGCATAAGCCTATTGATTTCAAAACACAATGGACATGGGGGTTCAAAATAAATCTTTAATTAATCTAGATTCACTATCTTAACCAAAGGAAAAGCAATGAAATAAAATTGAAACCCTATAAAAACCATTAGTAATTTGTGATATTTTTTCTTTGACCAACATAAGTGTTTTCCAGGAACTATCTTTGACCAGCGTATTTTTCCTACAGGATAGAAAACAAGGATTAATTCTAGGATTCTTTTAAAATTCTGTAATAATAGTTAGATGCACCATAACAGTCATTAGATGTGCTAAAATAGTATTTAGATACACTAAAATAGTATTTAGATGCACTAAAATAAGAGATCTATGTGCTATAGAATTTAGTAAATGCGCTAAAAGAAAAGATAGATGCATTGCAGAAAAACCCCCTTACTATGATAAAACTGGTACTGGATGCACTAGGATAGTCTTCAGATGCACTGGAATATTTTTTGAATGTGCTAGAATAGTGATTGGATGCACTGGAATATTCTTTGGATGTGTCGAAACAGTGATTAGATGCACTGATTTGGAAGTCATATGCATTATAAGAACTTTCGATTGTGCTAAAACAAAACACATCTAAACATATGAATGCACTTTTCTAGAAAATTGTTAAAATTGGAGTTTTCGGGCCCCATGGTGGGCGCCAATTTATGTGTGAGTAAAATATGCATAATGAATAAAAAACACACCTAATAAGACATTATATCAAGAGATTTAAACAACAATTAAGCTATTTAAAGCAAGAAATCTCTTAAAAGCATCCTATTGCTCTCTATATCCAAAAATTTATTAAATCACTGTGGCTCTCAGATTGTGTAAGCACTGTGATTGTTAAAATGACAATCTAGAGAATGAGATATTGTAAAATGCAGGAATCTAATCCTATGTAATGATTTCTAAATGATACGATGATGATATTGTAGCCTAAAATGACATGAAAATGATAAAACAAACTATTGTAAACTAAGATGCAGCTAAATGAAAAGCCATGATTATGATTACTATATGATTTCTAATTACTATTTGCTATTTTCTCAATTCTCAAATGCTTATTTATCTAATGCTATTCCTACAGAGTAAGATTGCACAAAGTTGGGATCCATTTCCTATGGAAAGAAGCTGTATTTATAGATTCTCGACAACATATTTGTGATGTGGCATCAAGTAAGGGTCTGGATTTGATTTGAAATATTCAATGGTGAAAGATGAAGAAGCTTGAGAAGATTATGGAGATTGTTCCTCCCTTCAAAAACATTCAACCAGAGGATAGGAATGATCAATGGAAGAAGATGAAGAAGTTTTCCTATAATTTATCTAAAATTTGTCTCCAAATTTATTTGTGAAGGTTGAGTTTGAATTAATTAGATATGAAATATCTAATTTTGTTGGTGGATATGATGAGTGAAAAGAGGAAATAGCTATAGAAATATGCTTTTATTTGAATATTTGGATTTATTCAAATTAGCAAAAGAGGATATTTAATTTAATAAAACAAACTATAGAAATCTATTTATTAAATAAACATGGAAGAAATATGGTAATCAAATATAACAAATTATTAGATTCATTTATTTAATTAAGATGAAATAATATGATAAAGATAGATGAATGAAAAGTGAACTATATAAATAAATATTTCTATTTACTTATAAGTAGATGAATTAAAGGAGTCAATTAATAAAATAAACTATATTTAATTAATTAGATTATCTAGACCATTTTTAGGTGTATACAATTACATATGTGGAAGCATGGATTTGGATGTGTGGCTACCTAGTATTATTTTTCTTGTTCACATGCAAGAATGCAACTAGGGTGCTTGATGCTTTAGAAGCTTAAATGAAGACTCTACAAGTGTATTGTAATATTGTTCTTTGAGATAGTACGTTAAATGTGTGAGTGATTTTGGAGGTTGGGATTTTTCCATGAGAAGGTTTTCCTAGATTTCATCTAGTGATAAGTTGTGGTATGTTTGTTATTATTTTATATATTATGGATTTTGAATGCTTATTTTGTATTTTTTTGGGATTTACTAGTGGCTTGGAGCAATTAAATAACCAATTATAAATATAGATAAAAAAATAAAAAAGAAATGAATTACACTGAGACATATTTTTAACATGGTTCACCCAATGTGGGCTACGTCCATAAAACAACCACCCAATATTATTTAATATCTAGAAAAACACATAGTACATGGTTAAATTAATCTGCAACAATATTCACAAATTCTATACACTCACAAAATGTATTCAAACTACGATAAAAAAACCATGTTTTTGCATTCTCATTTACCCAACACAAAAAACTATAAACTGTGTTCTATTATGTGTTACTTCACCTTCTCATGTGTGACCTTTCACCTTTCACATTTGTAGCAAAGAAAATAGTCTTTTCTGACAGTTTTTAAAACTATTTTTTGATCAAAACTATTAACAAATTCATTTAAAATATAAACATTTTTTTCTTCGGGAGCATTGTCCCAAACCCTCGACAAGGGGGTGGTCTCTTAGACCTTGCAAGAGGGAGATTTTCTCTTGCACTCCATTAATTAATTTGTGGAGAAAATGTGATTTCCAAACTCACCAATATATTAACCTAGAGCATGATTTGGTTCTACAAATGTACAATTTATCTCATGTGAGTTATGTGGAAATGGTTTATTTTGCTATTAATTTCCATTCAAGATAAATATGAAAATGCACCAAACAAGTCATTATTAACTAATACTAGAATTTATATATCTCTCCATGCCTTGCCTTTTTTAAAATTCTCTTTGAGTTACTTAACAAGGATGTAGCCCTAACACACACTATCAAAAAACTAAATAGAATGTAACCCTATAACCATACCTTATTAGTTAACCTCCTACAAGTACTTGTATTTAAGATGGACAAACCATTCATGGTAGAACTTACCTCATCAAAATGAGTGATAATTAAAGTCAAAGAAGGATTAGGAACAAAGAAAGAAAAAATAAGATTAATGATCTACTCTCCCCACTATAATTATAGAACTATTATGAAACTCACTAATAACCACAAAACCAAGAGTGGACTCAACTCACTTTTTCTAAACTAATTTGAGTGATCTAATAAATTAATGAAAGATTAGACAATAGTAAGGACACATAAAAACATCTGAAAATATCTCACCACTATGTCAACAAAACCCCTCCCACACCCCTATCATCACACATTGAAATTTTGTATATAGAAAAGACTCCAAAGATGTGAATTCATCCAAAGAAAAATCCATGTGGTTTAAATCACTTGAAGAAAAAAATTACATGGATGATGGAGATGCAATTACTATAAGGGCCTTGCTCTTTGATTTCCCCTTATTGTTAAATTTTTCCTTAGAAGAACCCTCATGAGAAAAATAATATTTTACTAAATCAAGGACATGGATGTTATTATTTATCAAAATGCATGTTATGTGATCAATCTCTTTAATTAAACTTATGTTCATCATGACCAATATATTTATAATAGGTGCATTTTACCTTCTCTTTCTTAGGCTTTTCAAATTTCAAAGAAGAGTTCTTGGATGCTACTTTGGAAGTAACTTATGTATTGGTTGGAAACTAGGGAATGTGACAAATTATTTTAGATTACCCATCTAGATGATCATATCTTTCTCCTTTGTAGGAGTTATAGCAAAGTCATCTAAATATTTCATAGTGAATTGAGTTCCTAGGGAACCATTTATGGCATAGAAGATAAAAAGAAACAAAATAATCTAAATGAAGTTTGAAACAAAATTACAAATTAAATTGGTCTTTTTAAAAAAAATATCCATATTTAAACTATAATCTCAATTTTTCAACTATAATTGAGCTTTCATCCAACTCAAGATCTAACTCTTCCTGCTGCTCCAATAAAGATTCATTCACTTCCTTTATTCTGATTTCTTGCTCCTTTTTCTTTTCAACCTTGGATTTTGCTTCAGAATTGACTTTAGGAATTTCAACTTCTACAATATGCACCTCCTTTTCCTTAGCTAGCATTTCAATAGGGACCTTAGTTACAACAGGTGTAGATCTATATCTTTTATATCAGGAGAAGTCAGAATATCCTCAAACTTTGGAGGATCAAACACATTCATGTTTTCCTCATTCACATTCTCTTCTCCTAATTCATTTACCTCCACATTCACTTCTTCATTTCTTTGAAAATTTACTTCCTTAATGTTAATCTTGTCCTTTGAAAAAAGTTATTCTAGAATTTCCTTAGTTTCACTGAAAATAGTGCTAGTTTCACCAATCATGAGCTTATTTATTCTTTTTTTTCCCCTAAATGCCTTTTTAGCCTTTTCAAGGAATAAATCCATTTCTTCAATTGTTGTTTCTAAGCACAAATATGATAGGAATCTCTTCCTCATATTTTCTTCTTCTAATAAGGTGCTTGACCTCCTAGACTCTAAAGCATTATACAGACTTGTAGGAAAACTAGAGATGATTTCCACAAGAACTTTATTGAAAACAATCACATGCTTTAAATTGCTGCTTCTTCAAGAATTTTCTTACCAGATTCATCAAAAGACTCATACCAATCATAGAGTGGCTTGATATTTCCATCTTTCGCTATTGCATTCTCAACTTCCTTAACAAACATACTAGGTTTGTCAAATTTGGCCTTTTTCTTTGCTTCTTCTCCTTTCTTGGAAGATCTTCTCTTATTCAATTTGACAACATGAGTACCAGTAGCCTTTATCTCCCTTACTATTTCTTTGAAATTAGTTTCTTTCTCTTCATCTGTAGACATAACTTTGTAAGCTCTTGTTCTTTTATTCTTCTATCTTTTTCTAGAAGCCTCGGCTTGATTTGACTGAGTTGCAGAGGAGCTTCTAGTGTGAGTAGGAGATGTTTCTGGACCAGTTGATTCTGCCTTTTCTTTCTCCTTATTTGCTTCAACTTTTTCTCTTAGTTGATGCATAGGGATTCCAAAACTCTCTGCAAGGGCTTCTGTCTCTTTTCTTACCCTTCTATATATCATGAGCTTTTTCAATTCCAAGTGAACTTCTAAGCCTTTCTCTGCATAAGTACTGAACCTTTCTTCACCCTAATCCAATGGAAATTTTAGCAGGTGTTTTGCATACATCCTTAGAATGTCTCATCTACTTCATAACCCATAGGCACGATCCAAATTGTTCTAGTATCAATAGCTACCATATGGCACTAGTCAATGTCTACCATGAAGCAAATAGAGTCTTTGTATTGCTCCATAATTGTTGTAGGAATTCATTCTCTAGCATGCATTAAATTCTGAAAAGTTTTGAAGTATCTCCATAGTATTGTATTGTGGGTCTGTTGATCACCCAATCCACATAACATATTCCATATCTAAACAAATATCAGAATATCATTACACCATTGAAATTTACTAGCTCTTGGTACTTCACCCGAGAAGTAGAAAAACAAACATATCAACAAGTTACCATACTTGAATGTATTCTTCTTATCCTTCTTGATTTTTCCAAAATTCTCCAATAATTGGCTTCTAAGTAGTTCACATAAATCATAGTCTACATTTTTTTTAACCATTTCATATGCTGCATAAATAGCTATGCTAGAAACACAATTCTCCCGGCTTGAGTGATAAATCTTATAGCTGATAATCATTGATGCAAATTTTACATCCACTATGGAAATATCATCTATTGTCATTGCCCTTCTGTCCCATTTTGAGCCTGTCACTTCAGTAACCTTATCATTCTTTACATACTTCAAGCTTTCTGGTGAAATTTAGTCATGTAACTACACATATAGCTTATTTGGTGATTTTTAATGGCACATGCAACCACATGAATTCATCATGGACACAACTCAACAAATATTAAATCCATTCATCTTCTTCAAATACGAGGAATTTTTCAAGTTGCACAAATTTATTATCTTCTAGGGTTTTGAATTTTGGTTTCACAGTAAGATCTTGAGTTATATGATGAGTGTCAAAATCCAAAAAATGTGAGGTTCCCAAATCTTCAATGTTTGTGTGTACATAAGCCCTAATATCCTCAATATGCAAGACTTCGTAAGAAACTAATGAAAATGAACCTAAGGGTTCTATATCTATAGACTTATACAAATGCCATTTGAACTTCAGATGTGGCCTATCCTTAACTTCAACTACTAGAGGAGTAGACATGATTGCAATCACACAAATTTATAGGTTTTCAATAAATACATTTTAGGGATGAAAATGGAATTTGAGTGTAGATTATCCTTTATGCTTGAGTCTCTCCACAAATTCACAATGATCACCTCAGATCTCTCCAAAATGCTTTTCTTGCAATATGAAAAATGAGGGTTGAAGCCATTCCTTTTGCTGTCCACATACCTAACTCTATTATTTTGCAATAAATGCTCTTTCCCTAACTCATCTGGTTTTCTTCCTTTCAAGCACCGAGATAGATGAATCTTATGTAGATTTCCAATATGCTTCACTAATGCTTCTAATTGGTCGAACAATATCTAAGAAGTTTCAACTCTCCTATTCGACGTATCCAGATTCTAGTATCATTCATGTGCAAGAGGGGGTTTGAAAGTTTTTCTTGATAGCTCCCCCTATTCTAGTGACCTAAAATTAATTCCCCAAGGAAATACTAGAAGTTTCTTCTGGTGCAGGTATGTTTCCTTCTATAGAGGGATTCTTCTTCACCAATTTCTTTTGCATTTTCTTTTGATCATAGTAGTAGTAACTTTTCCTTTCCTTTTAAAATCATGTTGCATGTTCTGTTTTACTAGACCTCTTTTGTTCCAATAGAATCTAGCGATGTGGCCAAATTTGTTGTAGTTGTAGCACACACCATTTCTCTATCCCAACTAATTGTTCCACTAACTTTGTCTTGATCTGCATTGGTTAGAAATATGTCAAAATCTATTGCATGCATAACATCCAACATCTCTATGAAAGTTGTTCATCACAATTCTGCATTCACTTGACTTATGACCATACTTATAGCAATTAAAACACTGACCTAAAAATGATGGTCTACTTGAGTTCACCCTACTTCTACACTGAGAATCCATATGATCAAATTTGTTGCAAACATAACAATAGCCATTAAATATTTGAGCATTTGGTTGCCTTATTGGATGTCTTTTGGTTCCTTTCATTTGACTTCCTTGTCTGAAATTCCTTTGTCTAGAGTTCTTTTGTCCAAATCCAAAACTTTCTCCTTCTTCATATCCAAGACCTCCTCTGTCACCATCAGTCCTCTATCCCTTGATTAGTTCATGAAGTTTGGTTGAGCTTTCCCTAAATTTCTCCTTATACTAATTCAATGGGGTATGTACAGAATCATGATGGGCCAAAAAGTGGCAATATGATGGGTATGTGGTTGACGACTATTTTTTTTACCCAAAATTGATGAAACAAAAAGGATTTCTAAAGGAGATTATCATCTTTCCATTGATACAAATTATGCTTTACTTTGAATTTAATGAGTAATTATTATTCATTTTCTATTCAAATTACAACTAAAGTCCTGATTGATAGGCTGATTGAAAAAAATCTATAGCTTTCAAATGGTATCACATTTTTTGAATCCAAAACATGCATCACATTCTATGCTTCGCATACTATAGGATTAAAAAAAAATGAATTTCATTAAGTTTTGACCAAGTTACGGTGGTCAGACATATGATTTTTTATATTTTTAAAAAGTTGTAATAAAAAATCATAATTAATTATTTACTTGGAAAAAAATTACAAAAAAATCCATCACATCGGGCATGAGTTCTCTACTTATATCTAAAATTTTATAAAAAATATTATCATTTTATTTTGGTTAGGGTGGTCATACAAACACCTACTTTTATTTTTTCCCTAAAATTTAAGTACCATTGCATTGAAATTTCAAATTTTCACCAAATAGATTTTTTTAAAACAAACCTAGTAGTTTAGAAACTACATTCAATTCTCTACAGATTCTATTCTTACATATTTTTGAAATAATATAGATAACTTATTCAAATTTTTACGTCAAGTTTCCTAACTCTAATTTTTCTAAATTTTTTGCCACTTAAGGGCCTATTTTTTCCATGATGATTCTGCACATACCTTTTGTTGTTGCAAGTTCATCTCTAAGGTCATTAAGTTGCTTTTCAAAATTTCTTCATTGTTCTTAGATTGCTCCAATTCATTATCTAGTTGGCTGCATTGTTCATAATTTTCTTTCAAGGATTGTGCAAGCTTTTCTTCATTTTTCTTTGTTCCCTCAAGCTCCTTGGTCATTCTCATTATGGTGGATTCCATCTCTCACTTCAAGGTAGCATTTTCTTTGGAAAATTTTTCACATTCTTTTGTTTTCTCCTTCAGATCCAGACTGAGTTGTTCATCTTCCATACCTTTGTTCTTCTATTTGAGCTAACCACATATTTCCTTTCATGTCTCTCTTGATTCATTGATCACATCTTTTAGTGATTGGATGAAATTTTCTGCATTCTCAAGATTTTCTTGTAGTTTCCAGTTCTCTTATTTTATCTGGTCAAGATCATCTAGGGCCACCATAAGTTGTTGAAGACTACTTGTATCCATTGAAAAACACCTTCCATGATCTCCTCAAGCTGTAAGACTTCTAAGGAACTAGCTCTGATACCAATTGTTGGAAACAAGCAACACTGAAAGGGGGGTGAATTAGTGTTGAGCAAAAAAAATCAAATTTATTATTCTGTAATTTAACTTGCTTAACCATTCAATAAAAGAAACATGCATTAACATAAAGAAAATAATCTCAACACCATGACACCAAAATTTTTACATGGAAACCCTACTAGGGGAAAAACCACGGTGGATGGCCAATCCACAATATAATATGAGTATACCCAAAGTAAGAAGTAAAAAATGGGAATTCACTTGCATTTAGGCTCACTTCCTAGAGCTCACTGCTTAAAATGGATGGGATCACTACCCTACAAAGATTTGGAATAAATCCAAAAGAGTGAATTGATGAAATGGAATCCATAATTCCTGATTATAGTTCCGATTTAGCTCTGATGATAATTTTCTATCCTTCAAACCGATTCAACAATTCTTCTCTACTATGTACAACTCTCACTGTAGAAATATTAATGCACAAGTGAAATTGTGCATAATCCCCTAATCTCTCTTCTTGATGATCTCAACACACCACCACTCTACTTTCTCACACACAACAAATGATATATCAAATCTCTTATATATCTACAACTAGAAATACAATCACTAAAGGTTGGCCTTAATAAAATTTGGAAATATTATTAACTGTCAGCCCAAAATTACAATTGGATTTTCAATGTGGATCTAACACCATTGGCTAGACTATAGCTGAGACCCATAATTAAATTTTTAAACATAAAGACATTTTAAATAATTCCACTTTACACATCCACAATGTGCCACATTCATTGAGTTGGCTATAACGAACAAATAGACATAAAACATCCTATTAGACCTTCAAGCTCGTACTGCCACTAATGCAACACTAAAAAATTTAGTAATAAGATAGTATATGTGCTCACTAGGAAATCCCAAGGGTCCACAACAAAAAATGATGATCCAGTGAAGTAGATAGATTGACTGACTGACCAGATACCTTGTTCTTCAGATATTCTGTCGATAACACACAATATTGCACTTTATTTTCCGGTATAACTAGATACAAATCTACAGATCATGAAGATGACTCTTTTTGCCATCAATGACAACACTGGAAGCCATATGACAACATGGTTAAGAAGGCTTGAATGATGTCAAAACTAATAGGATTCAAACCAAACTAGCTAAAGTGGTCAAGATTTTATTGGGTGAAACTAAGGAATTAATGTGAAAGAGAAGTTCAAGAGATATAAATAAACATAATAAACCATAGGCCTTATCAGATTTGTTAAACCATTTTATTTTATCTACATCTAGTTCAAGATCTACCTCTATACCCTTTGTGATTCTAAATAATTCTTTTTTTTGCATCATATGAATTTGAGGTCTCCATTCATAAAGGTTATACAATGTAAGTAGATGAACTAACAATTGATCCAAATAAATTTTAAAATGTAAAAAATCAAGAGAAAAAATGACAAGTTCATCATATTAAAATTTATCGAAATGACCCCCCAATAAATTACAAAGTTCAATACTTTATTTCAATGTGATTTATAATACAAAATTTAGTTTTCAAGGGAAAAAATGTCTATAATATTGAAAGTAAATTTTTACCTATTTGGAAATTAGGCTACTTAGTAAGATGAATATTTCTTGGCTTACCATAAAAGATAATTCTTTAAAAATAATCAAATTTCTATTAAAGACAAATCCAAATTAGAAGATCAAAAATGAATGGATGATATGTTGGATCTCTTGTCAAATTTCATTTGGATAACTTTGATCATATGTATAAAGAAGGAAATATGCTACTATTGATCTCTAAAAGTGACATTCTAGATAACAACCTCATATGAGAAGTTTCACAGATGTGCCTGACTAAATTGTGGTTTGTGAAACAACCTCTAGGATTTTAGAAGTCGACTCTTCAAAAAAGGGGGAGAAAAGGGAAGAGGGAAATACATAATTAAAATCAACTGAGAACTACTCTAAGGTGATACACCAAAATGTCTTGTGGTTCAATTTTGATGATGCATAGTGTAGTTTAAGCTTATTAAACATTTACAAAGCTTTGAAAGAGTAAATACCACATCCTCTTCACTGTTGGGAGAGAATAAATTATAAAGGCCAGAAGGGTACAATCCAAAATATTCTATCCTTCCCGTGAGGGGCACCTATTAAGGTCTAATGGAACAAAGCTCTACTATTTCTTGTTAAAAGGCTAGACTACCACAAATTCTCCTCTGAGCTCTTCCAAAATTGTGAACCCCTAAAACAAGACATAACCTCAAAATATATAGGCCTCGTAGATCTGGCCTAGTGGAGGTTACAAGATCATGGAAAGCCACTTGGAAGGCTTGGAATGCTTCTTCATCATGAGGTTGCTGCAATTGCTTCATTGAAAGAGGATTGATTTAGTTGAGGTGTGCAACCAACATGATGTAAACATTCATCTCTTCAAAACAAGGTGCAACTTCAATCTCTCTTGATTCCTTTTTTATTGAGGAGAAGCATTGAGATGATGAGTTTCCCACCCCAAAATGATCTTGTAGCTTTCACTGAATGTGAAGCCCATATTGTATAGCTAATAGTGTAGCTCAAATTCTAACAAGAAAAACCTTTTCTCAAAATGAGTGTCATGATGCCATGTGGACAAAAGAAATCCTTTCATACTTGACTGCTCTTGTGGATCCCTCTCCCTAAACCAGTCAATGGCATTGCTTCAAAACAAAAGAAACCTTCCTTGCTCTTAAAGAGTGAAGTGTTTCTATGTGGAAGCTCTATTTTTCCAAAATAGTATGTATTGTGGGCCCAATACTACTTCAACCAAAAGTGTAAAGTATGATTGAGTGAGGCTCAAGTGGTTCTCAAATTGAGCATCATCATGCCAAGTGGCATGTTGAGGGATGAGCATTGCTTAAAAGATCTATTATCTTTATTTTTTCCAATAGTATGTAAATCCACCATGTGGCTTTCTAGCATTGCTTCTTAGTGTTGGTGAGACTTTCTTTATGAAGAATGAGTGTAGGATCACCATGTGGAACCTTCTAAGGAAGCCATACTTAGCCAAAACTTAAAAAAAACTAAAGCTACTAACCCTATAAAACTTTCTCAACCTTCAAATGCTACTTACAACCAAATTCCTTTGACCAAAAATTCAAAAAGCGAATTCCATCCACAATTGTGGCGAATCACATGGGACCTTTGCTTACAGAGGTAAGAACCCAAAAATCTAGTTCAAATCAAAAAATAAAAAGTAAAAAGGGAGAACCTATGCACACCTCAAAACAATATCATTTAAAGGCCAGACTATAGGTATGACCACTCATCTTCAAAGGGTTCAACCTTTTTTTTAGAACCTCAAATACTATGTCTATGTTGATAATTTCTTTGAATAAGAAATCATCTAAACTTTGTACTACAACCCACGTTTGGTGCTCTAGCTAGGCATGTGGTTGTAGGATAGCTTTCACCTTAGAGATTTTGGGTGCTTGACTTAGACCTTGAAATACAACTTGATCTTCTTGTTTTCCCACTAGCAACTCTTTGATTTGGTCCTTAGGTAGGATTGTGTTTTTTGTAAGGAGCACCGAGGGAAACCTTAGTTGGACTAGTTGTTAAGTGTGTCCCTTAGTTTTTTGTACTACTTGTTCCAAGGCATTTAAATATGCTTGCACTTCAAAGAAGTTTTGTTATAACTCAAGAATTAATTTACTTTCACAATTTCCTATCTTCTGCCACTTATGCTTGCTTCTTGAAGGGTCTCCTTAGTTGTGCTATGCAAATTTTGTGCCAAAAAAAAATATTTTCAACCTTTTGGGAGACAAAAGAGAGGACTTAATCTATATCAACAATTACCTTTACACTCAAAGATTTAGAATCCACAATAAATCAAAGCAAGTTTGAGGTTGGAAGCTACCTCCTTTATATATTCCCAACATGACACATATAGCTCATGGATCATGGGGAGGATATAAGTGTCCTATGAGCTCTAAGCCAATTCTCCTTTTAATTGAGAGATCTATTCATCTCTAGCCTATATCTCCTACTCCAATTGTTGTTGTAAATTCATAGATTTAGAAAGGGGTTGTTGAAATTGGGTTAGCTTTGCCACCCTCTATTTTAGTCAACCCTTAATGGTGGCCGTCTTATCTTCCCTCAAGTTTTCAATTTTGGCTTAGGAATTTCTCAATTGTTTGTAGTATTTTATTTGCAACTTATTTCTCCTTCACTAGGATCTCATTCTGGGCCTTTAGTTCACACAGCTGTATGTGCCACTTTTCTCTTTGGTCTACCTCAAACTTGAAGGTTTTTTTGAGTGATGTGGTTGTGTAAATCAGTCTTTATTTTGGTGAGTTTTGCATCCTTTTCCTTTCCCTCAACACTCAAGTGGTCTAGGGTGTTTTCACCCTTGCAAGCTCTTGTTCTTTCTTCTCGATGCAACAATTGGATTTGAGATAGTTCATATTGATGGAATTCTAAATTTCCTCCATCAACTCAACCTTGTCTTGCGACCTTGCTTGGGTAAGGTTCAGGCCTACTATATGAATGGAGTAATCTCCCAATTGCATTTGTTCTTGGGGATTGATTACTATAGCTATCATACGAGAAATCATTAGGGATTGTTGGGAGGGGTTGTACAAGGACCTCATATGGAGCACCACCATGGTCCTTGTTGCTTTTCCCCTATGCTTCTCTAGTCAGGCCTTGAAGGCCTTCCTAACTATCTCCATGTGTTGATGGAATTACTCTAGGGATTGAATTATTTATCCCACAAAGGGAGATCCTGGTGGCACCCCAAAAGGAAAGGTCACTTGTTGCTATGAGGCAACAAACATTGTTCCCATCAGAATGGATAGTGGATGAACATGGTGGATTACAATAAAGGTGGAAATACATTGAGTGAAAAAGTAGGTGGTTGCATCATGAGAATAGAAGAGGAAGTTGGAATAAGAAAAGGGGTGGAAAGTGGTGGAAGTGTGGAAGATGGTTGGGTGGTGAGCATGGAGGAAGTGGAGAAAGAAGTTGGAGAGAGGGAAAAAGGAGTGAAACCTACTTGTTGCGTGATAGGTAGTTGTGGCTACATAGATGTGCCCTCCAGTTCTCCAATTTCCTCTTCTTCGTCATCTAGCCCTATAATTAGAACTCTCCTTTTCTTCTTTTTTGGCTCAGAGGGGGAGTTGGACAATAGCACCTTGGTGCTGGGTTGAACACTCTCCACTTTCTGTATGCCTTCAAGTGACTTGCTCTAGTTGCTAAGCAATAGTGTATAGGGTATTAGGCTAGGAGGTTGGCCTCTATATTTCATAGAATTCTTCCTACTCCTTCCTCACAAGGCCCTTTTCCTCTTCTTCTTCACCCCCTTCTTTTGTGAAAACTTCTTCCATGTGGTTCTCATCCCACAATTTCTCCCATTGTTCATTTGTGTCTACTTTATCAAAATTTAGATCCATTTGATAAATTTATTGCCTATATTTCTAATAGGATTTGATTTTTTTCTTTTCTTTAGTATCGTTGGAGGAGTTGCACTCATAGACCCTTGGTAATAATCTTAGAGGGATCAAAATCTTGGATTAGTTTGTAGAATGAATCCCATGGTTGGTGAGTCTCTATAGGGACCTTCAACAAATCAATGCAAACACTAATTTCATCATTCATTGGTGATTTTTTCTCCTTGAAAAATAGTTGAGGCTCATGTGCAAAGGGAGAGGTATGCCTAAGAGTAGTTGTATGATTGGCTAGGTCATAAATCCATTGATCATTATTAATTCTAAGTTGAGGTTCACCATCTTGAGCTTGATCAACCACTCTATTGAATTTTTATTTACAGTAATATCTCCTTTTGAAAAGAGATCATTTAAGGCCTTTTTTTTCATTCCAGAGCCAAAAATCGAATCAACCATGTCCATTGTTAAGTCATCTCAAGGGTAAGAGTCTGATATATAAGTGTGGTGAAGTTGTAATGACTCCTTGAAGCTATGGAAGCAGATGAAAGTGAAGTGGGATCTGAAGAACCAATCACATGAGATCTTGCAACTTGTGAGACACTCTTGTTGTGTATCCTTGAAAGTGATATCTTCCCTAGTCAGTTCAATCAAAACTGCTGAGATGAAACACTCTAATAATTCATGGTAGGCTTGTGTGGCTAACAAGACGTGGGTCCACAGGTGATGGGAATCACCATGTGGGGGTATGAATCCATCTTTGTTGCATTAATTGTGAAATAATGTGAGAAGAACCTCAAGTTTTAGTATAGCATGATATGTAGGAGGAACAAGGAGTACCTAAAAGTACCCTTTGTTACGAAGTTGACTAGATATGCATGGATACCATCAGTAATGGCATCGACAAAATCCATTTTATATGCCTTCTCACTCTTCACCATTTTTAGGTGGAAGACCACTCCCAACTGGAAATCATGGATATTTACATCTAGATATTTCCTAAAGATAAAATTGAGCATAGAAATGCATCCTTCATGTCTTGTGCCAGGGTGATCCCACAAAGCTGGTTTACAATTTTTGGGAGATTATGATTTTTGCTGAAATCACATATTTTTAGAAAATATAATGATTTAAGCCTTAAAAAATTCCATTTAAAGCATTCCAATTTAAGAGGGTTTGATCAAACTACCTTAGATCAAACCCCCTTGGATAGAACCCTGCTAGTTTTAAACCACACCTATAACAAAGTCTCCTTTACACCTATCAAAATGTTCATTAAAAACCACTTTTGATTTACCTTTTGGGGGATCAAATGAGTTAATTTAAAATTTATTTTTTGTAACTATGTAGTCCCTATTATAAGCTTCCTAAAAAGTATAATTTTAAATAAATTTAATTTAATTATTATATTTATTTTTTATTTCTTGTGAATGTAGGTTTTTCACTGAAAATCAAGCTCTCTATTCTGCATATGTGGGAAAATAGAAGATTATCCATTTTTTTTTGAAAAATATGAGTGCACTAGATATTGAAGTCCTTGATCCAACAGAAAAATGAATTTTGATACATACTAAAAAAGTTGTGTTAAATGGTTTGCCTATGTCTGAATTGTAATTGGTTTGACTTCAAAACTTGATTAAGGAAAAAAATATTCTAAAAACTATGAAACCAATTCAAAAAGCACTAGATATCATAGTTACAAACCTAAATTCAAAAAAATATAATTTTATCCTTCATGGAAAAAAATTTGCGTTATACAATGTTCGTCACTCCTTAAAAATGGTGTTTACTAAAAAAACTAGTTTTCAAATGAGAGAAAAATAAGTGCAATTTGATTCCAAAAATTTTGAAAAAATATATTTAGAATCTATAGAAAAAATGTCACAAATCAATAGTTTCCATCATCTTCAAATTCTTCACGGTTTATCCACTATAGGTGCCCGAAAGTGAAGATTTAGTTAGAAAAAATCAGTTTAGTGTCGAGTTTGGACATAAATTGTAAACTAGTATTATGGGATCACCCACCACAAAGCTTGAGAGAGCAATTAAATTTTTGAGGAATTACAACCAAGGGTTGAGTTGAGGAATTTTATTTTGTGGAACCTAGTGTCCCATGCATTTTATAGACTTTTGATTGTGCAAAAATCTAAATTGGGGTTATTTGGGAGCTAGAGCATCTCTCCCATTGTGTTGATGCTAATTTCCACCTTGAGATGTCGACCTTGAATGACACCATTATTGGTGTGGTATGACTTTGCATAGGTAGCAATGAGTTCTAGGCATGGGTTCATTAGAGGCACCATATACTGGGCCAGGGTGGAGCTCCACAACCTAAATTCAAAGGACTCATAGTTATTATTTAGCACTTTTTTGAGTATGCAGGCATGATCACCTTCCATTAAATTATTTGTGTTCTTCACTAGTTTTGAGTCGAAGATCCCATTGATGAAGTCTAGGAATCATGGCGAGTCTTTGTAGCAACCCTTTAGAAAAATTAGAATATTTGGAACCTTGGGCTTGTGTTGTGTAGGGGCCAAAGAACATGATTTAATTTCTTGATATGGAGGAGAGAGTTCTTTATGTCTACTTAGTGCTTGAGACCTTTGTCACTTAGGATTCCCACTCCTAGATAAAGACCTAGAAGGCTCCATTTGATAAATTCTTCTCAAATTGGCTTGATTTGGATCTTGGAAAGAGTAAACTCTCCGCTTCTTGCAATTCCACACAAATTCTTGTTGAAATACCTCTATCTCGCTTAGTGCTCTTAAAAATTGAGAGTACTTGAATTTATTATTTTTTCTATAGACATGCATTTATCATAAGGCATCCTAATGTGATAAGTATGCATGTTTTTTGAGTTTAGAACTTTTAAATGAAAAGGATGATACACACACTTGGGGAACCACTTGATAAATATTTGTATGATTTTCCATAAGGGTCTTGCTATTTGCATGCTTTGAGTACTAGTTACAAGAGAGGTTGATAGTTAATTGTCTTTCAGAGAGGGTTAAAAATTGGGGGACCAAGGTGATGACACTTGGAAAAAACTCAAGAGAAGCAACAAATTGTGCCAACACTTATTAATAAAAGCAATCAACAAATGGAAAATAATATAACTATATACAAAGGGACCACCAAATAGATTTAGATGAAATGTTTTAAGTAGATTCCATTTACCAAAATATCAAGGGATTTACCTTCTTCATCTTCAAGTTCAAAAGTGTTTTTCTATTTTGCAACCAATGATGTTGAAAGCTCCTCTCCACAACGTGTCATAATTCAAAATGAAATCACCTTCTTCAAAACCAAGATCTAAAGCCTTTTTATTGAACCACCACTTTAACACCTACTAGTAGTTCATCATAGCAATGTAAGTGTTTCCCCTCATTTCTTGTAGGTTGAGCGATTGTGCAAACCTAACTTTCATGGCTCCATTTTCTTGAATTTCTACACCTTTTAATAGTTTCAAGGCTAGGATCTCCATGAATATCAACAAGAAAACTTCCTTTCCATACACTAAATCATATGGAGATTCCTTGAGAATTTTCTTTGGCATGATCTAGTCAACCCAAAGGGCTCTCCTTAAATTTTTGTGCCACTCTCTTTGATGATCCAAACCAACTAGTTTGATCAACCTTATTAGATTCTTATTGATGGAATAGACTAGTCCATTTCCCTAGGGATAGTAGTTGGCTGAGGTATTGAGGGAAATTTCATTTCTAAGTGTGAAATATGAAATATTTGAGCCAAGAAAATTCCTTGCATTATCAAATATTATGGTCTTCGGAGGACCAAACCTCATGACGAGCTCTTCCATGAATCTAATGATAACATTTTCAATTGCTTCCTTCAAGGGCATAGCTTCAGAGCATCTTGTGAAATAATTTGTAGTGGTGAGTATGTATTTATAGCCTGAGCTAGATATTGGATTGATGGTCTTGAAAAAATCTAGGCCCCATTGCACGAATGGCTCATCCACCACAATTAGATTGAGAGGAATGAAAGAATTGTTTTGTTTGTAGATAAAGAAGTGGAATTTTTGGAATTGTTGGCCAATAATACCTTGCACACATAATCTTTATTGCAGTTTTTTTTGTTGAGAAGTACCCACCAAAAATTCCATTACGTATCTTGTTTAGAATTCTATCAACTTGATCCTTTTCTACACATTGGAGCAATATGTCGTTAAAATTACTCTTGGAGCAAACTCTTTGAATGAGAGAATAATTGGACTACTATAGTCTATAGAATATTTTCTTATGAAAAGGAAGGTGTTCTAGATACTAGTCAATTTCCATGAAATGGAACATATCTAAAATCCTTGAATTTGAAGCCTCATACTGGTTTACCAACACTATTTTTAAATTTTGACACACTTTCCTTATCGATCAGAATCTCTAAACCTTGGGATAAATATTCATAGAGCCCTTTCCCTTGAATCACCTTGGTTTGCCTAACTTTAATATCACACTCTAGGATCTTGTTGATCCAATTCACTCTTTTTCCTATGATTCCTCCTATAATGGATTCTCTAACGCTGGAGTGTGCAATATACAACATTATTTTGTTTTTTTCCACAAGGTGCTTGAATTTTTTAAGCCCTTTAACAATTGTGAAGTATTGTCTTTTGAAAAAATTATATTTAGCCTCATATCCTAGCAGGGTTCTTGAATATAACATGATAGGATATTCGACTTTTCCTTCATCTTCCCTTTGAGTCAACACAACTGCCAAGCTATGTTCACTCCCATGAACATACATAATCAAGTATTTAGAGAAGTTAATATTGACTAACATAGGAGTAGTGGATATCATATCTTTGATCTTTTGAAACACTACCCTCCCTTCAGGGGTCCACTTGAAAACCTTATCCTTTTTCAAGATTAATGTGATTAAACATCCTTGCAATGTTGACTATGAATTTGTTGAGGAAGTTGATAGTTCCTAGGAAAGATTGATCAACTCTTCTTGTTAATTGATAAGGTCAAGTCTTTGATGGGTTTCACTCTATTGGGATCGATAGAAATACCTTCTTTAGATACAACATATCCCAATAGCTTTCCTTGTGACACCCCAAAGACACATTTAATAAGGTTCAAAGATACCCCAAACTCTTAACACCTCCAAATTTTTTTTTGTAAATGATGAAAATGGTCCTCTTGGATTTGGAGAACACTGCGAGATCATGTAGATAGATAAGGATAATTAGGTCAATTCAACCTCATAAAGCTACATCCATTGCTCACTAAAAGATGGCTCCAACATTGGAGAGACAAAATGGAAATTTGGAATATGGAAACATTCCCCACTTGGTTGTGAATGTGGCCTTGTGTTGTTCTTCTTTATTAATCCACACCTGATTGTATTCAGAGAAGCCATCAAGCAAATAAAACATCTCTACTCCCACAACTTTTTGAAGAATTTGTTCCATAAAAGGGAGAGAGTAATGATCTTTTAGGGATGCTTTGTTCAAATCCCAAAAATACATGGATAGTGTGATCTCTCTATTCTTCTTCATCACAGGGACTAGATTAGGCACCCATGTGGAATTCGTGGTTGAGTATATAATATTTTATTCAATTAACTTTTTCAGCTCTTGAGCCATGAGAGACTCAACGTTTGGATTCATTGGTCTCTATTTTTGGAAAATTAGTTTGGCACCCTCAACCAATTCCATGGTACATGCTACATGATATATTGATTGTATCCTTTTAGATTCTCGTAGGTCCATGCCATGACTCCCTCATATTGGCTACAAAAGAATATCAATCTCTCTTTATCTTTTTGGGAAAAATATTTCCACACTTTCAACTTTTTTCCATATCCTATATCAAGCTTGAAATAATATCTCTTATTTGTGACAAACTTCCTTTTATCAATCTTCATGTCATTAGAATCAAAATATTCTCCAAATTTATTAGTTCTTTTAAAATTTTATTTGTCTTTAGTAGAATGACCTAGTCTCCATAAGCTTCTTCTATCTTTGGCTACAAATATTCTATGAATTCACATGATTGTAGTAGAAATAAATCTATCAAAGCATCACTTTCAAAGACCTATCGATGTTGGTCATTATCCAGAATAGCATGCCTAATAATCACCTTCATTGAATACTTATTACCCAACAAATTAACAGTCGGGTCAAACTAAGAACCAATCATTACCATTCTATCAGTCTTTACATTCTATGATCTTGGGATCACTAGGACATTGAAAGCTTTGAATAGTTCAATTAAGTCCCGTACTCGATGGAAATATGATGTCATTTTGATGTTCTTTTTAGGTTTTGTTTCTCTTACTTTTTTTACCACTAGTTCAGAATCTCTGAACACCTTTAGTTGCTTAACTCCTATCTGCTCGACATAGCTTAAACCGCATATCAAAGCTTCATATTTGTCCCTATTGTTCATGTAGCTAAACTAAAATTGAAAAGACCTTAAATAATTCCTCCCTAAAGGTGACACCGGACAAATGCTAGCTCTAGAACCAACCTTGCACCTCACACCATCAAAGTATAGAGTCCATACATTAGAGCTATCCTTAGAAATTTCACTTTGTAACTTCAAAATAATTTGATATTCATCATAAATCATGTAAGTCTCCAGACTAGTGACATAAAAAATTACCGAATGGTCATCCCACAATAATGGGTCCCAAACTTGGGACATCCTAATTTTTTTTCTGAAATCACATATTTTTTAGACAAACTAATGATTTAAGCTTTGAGGGATTCCATCTAAATGGGTTTAGTTGAAGAGGTTTAGATAAGATCCCCTTAGATCAAATCCCCTTGGATATAACCCTTCTAGTCTTATATCATACCTATAATGAAGTCTCTTTCACACCTATCAAAATGTTGGGAAAAAAATACTTTTTCTTTACCTTTTGAGGGATTAAACAAAGTCACTTAGAAATTTATCTTTTGTAAGTTTGTAGCTCTTATTATAATCTTTCCAAAAAGTATACTTTTAAATATTTTTAATTTTATTATTATAATTATATTTTATTTCTGTTGAATGGTATTTTTCACTAAACTTTAAGATATTTGTTTCACACACATAAAAAAATAGAAAAATAGAGAAATAATTCTAAAAAATATGTGTGCACTAGGTATTGATGTTCTTGTTTTAAAAAAAATGTAAACACTAATTTGAATACATACAAAACAAGTTATGCATGAGGATATACAACTATGTCTAAATTATAATTACTTTCACTTCAAAAATTAATTAAAAATCTATGCAACAAAAAAATGTGAAAAAATATCCATACACTAGATATTTGATGTTAAAAAATTATATTTTAAAAATTATAGTTTTATCCTTTCAATAAAAAAGTTATGCATGGTGACATAAATGCCACTTTTTAAAAACATTGTTTACTATAAAAATAAATTATTAAAAGTTAAATAAAAAGATAAACAATTTATATCTATTTTTTTCAAAAAAAAAATTTAGAATCTATACACAAATCCTTAGAAATCACTAGTTCACATTATCTCCAAAAATTTATTAATGGTTTAGTTGCTATAAGTTTCATAAAGTAAAATTTTGTAAGAAAGTGTTGTTATTAATGTCCTACTTTGGCCAAAAAGTGGGACAGAGTATTGTTGGTTGACATTGAAAGGGTCACTTTTCATAAAGCCACTAATGAGGGCCTCCTCTTAGAAGCTCATTTTTCTAGTCAATGTCTCATCCTCCAACATTTCTACACAATACATCTCATCCTTAGAGAAAGATGTATGCTCAACTTCAAAATTCATCATATCATCATCAATTATGTACTCTCGGTGTAGTGGCTCGAGAGTACTTTCATTTTCAAACTGTATTTAGTCATTAGGATCAAATGAGACCAATCCAAGGATGGATATATTCCTATCTTTGTGTAGAAATCTATTGATAGACATAGCCCAAAAACAGGAAAGATATATATCACCACAACTTCCTGGGGTACTACAATAGTGGGGCAAGAATACAGGGTCAAAGGAAGGGCCTTGATAACACCTACTATTTGAACTTTCTTTCCATCCAATTGAATCACCCCCTATTTAGAGGTCCATACCCTAGTTACAGTGAATAAACAATCTATTTGGGCATCACTATGGTACTAGCTCCCAAGTCAATAATTGAATTATGCAATAATTTATTTTCCACAATTATAGTAAAATAAAATGGGGTAGGTTTTGTTTTACTCACCCCTTCTTCAATTTGGTGAATGTGGATGGCATATGGAGCTATGTACTCCTAGCTTCCCTTGCCTTCACTTGTGTGGGATTCACAGTTACATTAGTAGGTGGATATGTGTAGGATCATCATGGAAAAAATAGGCCCTTAAGTGGCAAAAAATTCAGAAAAATTAGAGTTAGGCAACTTGACATAAAAAATTGAACAAGCTATCTATATTATTTCAAAAATATGTAGAAAATTGAATGTAGTTTTTAAAATACTAGGTTTATTTTTTAAAAAAGAAATCTATTTGATGAAAATTTGAAATTTCAATGTAGTAGTACTTAAATTTTAGGGAAAAAATATGAAGTAGTTGTCTGTCTAACCACCCTAACCACAATAAAATGATAATATTTTTTTATAATATTTTATACATAATTAGAGGACTCATGTTTGAACGTGATGCATATTTTTTTGTAATTTTTTCCAAGTAAATAATTAAATGAAATTTTTATTACAAATTTTAAAAATTATAAAAACTCGTATGTCTAACCGCCTTAACTTGGTCAAAACTTCATGAAATTCATTTTTTTTTAATCCTATAGTATGTGAAGCATATAATATGATAAATGTTTTGGATTCAAAAAATGTGATATCGTTTGAAAGCTATAGATATTTTTCAATCAGCCTATCAATCAGGACTTTAGTCATAATTCAAATAGAAAATGAATAATAATCATTTATTAAATTCAAAGTAAAGTATAATTTATATTGGTGGAAAGCTGAGAATCTCCTTTAAAAACCCTTTTCATTTCATCAATTTTGGGTAAAAAAATTTCATTAGCCACATACCCTACAAATACCCATCATATTGCCACTTTTTGGCCCATCATGATCCTACACATACCTAGGTGTAGGCTTCTCTTGATCCTTAAACACTTCTCACAATAGAGATTTTTGTTTAGGAATTGATAAGACATCCCATAGAGAGACATTAGTTGGGGCTTTCTTTAGCTTCTCAACCACATTCAAGGATCCTTGAGGTAAAAATTGAGGTTCCTTCATTTTATTTGACACTTCCTCACTCTACTTATGATACACCAGGGGTGATGGCTAAGGACCTAGATTTCACCCAAAAGTTACTTTGGGCCTTGTAATAGCTTCTTGATTCTCAATCGACCTCTTCTTTGAGAAGATATAGTAGTCTAATTGGACTTCTAAGGCTTTTAACATAGGAAATTCATTTGTGTACATTGTATCTTCACCTTCCATCCAATATAAGAGTGCATGATCTAATGTTATTTCCTCTTCTTGTTCTAAGGACATACCTTGAACTTGATCCATCAGGACAACATTCTCAACACCAAATTTTGTATTCATAAGGAGCAACATCAAGTATAACCCCCTACCTTCACTACTCTACTACCCTTTGTTGTAAGCTACCCCTAGGATAATTTTGGGGCATGTGTGCATTGTTACATGGGAAGAACCATGAATTTGAATCATCCACCAAGTTATTTTGGACTACAACCAATTCTCTATGTGAATTTGGTGGGATTGTTTTGTAAAGGAATAGGAATTGGGACAATTTGGTTCACAGGTTACACCTAATGATTTAACCTTCTCCCACCTTGATAATGATTATGTTGATATTGAGCCCTTCTACCTTGATGGATTTGATAACTTTCTCCTTGTTGAGATTAATAATTGCATTTGATAAGTTTCACAAGATTCTCTTCATGTAATTCATCTCTACGACTAGTGTTGACGAAGAAGACACATTGTCTAAGCAGATGGATATGCGTACATGGGCGGAGTCACCTGTGAGGTACTTGAGATTTCATCTTGTAACAATGTTGATATTTCTAGAAACATAAACATAGGAAATCATTGGGGAAGCTTCCTAGCATCGATCAAATTATTCTCTACTTTGATAGCCAATTCATACATGTCAAGTAGTGTTTGTCCTTCGAGAGATTAAATCATTACAATAATAAATGAGTTGAAAGATTTAAGATAGAAGATAATGACCATAATTACTAGTAGCCAGGCCTCCATTGGAATTCTCTACTACATCTTGTGGAATTTAGTATTAAATTCAATAACAACCTCTTGTGAGGCTCTTTTGATAGTGACTATTTGTAGGAGAAATTACTGATCTCCTATTTCATTGAATCGGTTGAAGAATCTATTGCCCAATTCATCCTAGGTGGTGATGGAGTTGGGAGATAAGGATCAATACCAACCAAGGGTTCTTCCTTTAAAAGAGGTAGCTAGTAACCTCAAAGACATGTTCTACTTTGTGACATGGTGCACCATGCAGACATTGGTGACATATTAAAGATGTTTTGCAATTTTAAAAAAATCTTCCCCAGTGAATATAGGGAGTGCTTTCAAGGCATTAGCTGTAATAGTATCCCATGTAGTTGGAGCTATTAGAGGGATAAGGGGACTACTACTATTCCATGCTATAAATTTTTTTGGTGCTTTTGAGTAGCCATATACATTTACACTTGAGCTTGTGTTGCACCAATTATAGATGTTCTTTGGCGGACAACCACTACTAGTGAAGGAAATAATAGATTTGGGTTGTGTATTGATTGAGACCTAGTAATGAGTATTTGGCTCATACAATCTAGATTCTAATCACGATCTAAAATTTTCCCATTGAGAATTCTAGAAAAAGAACTATTGATCTCATATTTACATTCTAAATAACCTCCTATGGGAAGTTTCACAAATGTGGGACTAAATTATGATCTATAAAACAACCTCCTAGATTTTAGAAGTTGACTCTTCAAAAATGGGGAGAAAAGAGAAGAGGGAAATACAAAAATAAAAATAACCAATAACTACGCTAAGGTGATACGTCAAAATGTCTTATGGTTCACTTTTGACAATGCGTAATGTAGTTTAAGGTTATTAAGATTCATGGGAGTCTTTGGGGTTGATGTAGTTTTATTTCCTATGGAGATGGGTGGTGACTAGGTATAGATTGAACCCCTCATTGATAACATAAAAACAAAATTCATGATATAGAATATTTTAAGAAAGTGTGATATTACTAATTTCATGCAAAACATCCTTTTCCATGACACTATCCTCACTATTCAATTTACCAATGCTTGGAAGGGGAGAAAGGTTTCCAATAAAGGGGTGAAAATTAACATTTTCAAAGAATCCATTACACACATGTTACTAAATTTACCATGAAGGGACAAAAATAATTTAGGATATAAGGAGAATGAAAGGATTTTTGTTAAGTCCTTTTTAAAAGGGAAGGAGAACTTGAATCAATTTTTGGGTGAATTCAGTAAAGAATCCTTACCTAGTCCTTGGGATGAGGCAATATGCAATTTAAGATGCATCACTCTTGAAGGTAGATTCATGTGTGTTTTATTTAATAAATTCACTCTCCTACATCACTTTAGACACATAATTTTATCTATTCTCTTTTTATTTTGTAATGTCCTTAGAGTACTCGTGATAGATTCCAAGGCAGGTAAATTGGAAGAAATTATTCATCTATCCCCTTTTTTGTTCAAAAATGCATTAGATGGGAAACAATAAACTAGTATTAGTATGAAGCAAATGATATAGATACTCTTCCTCCTACCCTATTGAACCTAATAAGGAGGTTTTTTATAGTGACCTTAGTTATATCATGATCAAAATCCATAAGCCTACTCTACCTACATTTTGTTTCCATCAAGAGGTGGTTGAAGTCTCTAATAGAAGATATGTTGTTGGAGATAGATTTTAAAACTATATGAAGTGGGAAAGAATGAAGAGTGATGTCCCTCTATATAACAAGGTGAAGGTTAGGATGTCATTCACTACCAAGAAGAAGGGTGTTTGGAGTTCACCCAATGATAAAAGATTTAAAAAATGGATGTGGATTCTATCAAGTGTGAGAAGGTTGGGAAAGGAAAGTCTATGAAAAAATCCCTTAAAGAGGTTATAGTAATTTTAAAAGATGGAAACTAAATTCAAATTAGGAATATTATGGATCTCTAAAGGGGGTGGTTTCAATAATATAAGACCTAAAAAATCCTTTGATGAAGCAAAATTACTATGGGAAATTATATGGTCAATATCTACATACTAAATTCTAGTTTTGTTGAGAAGCATTAAAATAATTATGGTACCAACACTAGCAGATGCACCATGTCTCAAGCTAAGAAAAAAATTATTGTCATCAAAGACTTGAACAAAGATATTATTAAGGATCACTTGTAGGTATTGGATAAATAATGGAAGGTGATTGAAACTCTCTATGAATTTTTCATTTCCCAATGAATGGCCTGTAGTGGTTCCTTATGGTTTTTATGTTCGATGGATACCTTTTGTTATTTTCTCATAACTATATATTTTTTTTCTTACAACTCTATTTCTACCTTATGATATATGTTTTTTTGTGATACTTCTGGATTTTTAATTTTATGTTGGTGTCCTTAACTTGTCCTATGTTCTTATAATAGGGTTGGTCCTTTATAAAAACCTATCGTTTACCAATATAATTAGAAAAATGTTTAAATTAAAATGTACTATAAATTAGGAACAAAATAATTAGTACATAACTATAGATATCAAAAAATTCCCTCCAAAAGAATAGAAATAAAAAAAGGCATTTTTTTTTAGAAAGTTATGAGATTCTAAAGGTCCCAACACTAAGGTTGAATAGAAAAGTATTTGTGAAAGCTAATTTTATGGTAAAATAGGAAGTAAAATCTAAAAAATAATAGCATAGGAATATATCTAGGGAAAAAAGTACAAAAATTATACTTGAATAGGCCTTTCAATGAGTATGAAACAAACCTCCAAATTTGAAACACAAAAAAATAAAAAAATGAAGAGGGTTCCTCTTTCCACACCAGGATGTATGGTGATGTTCTTGTGGTATAAAATTCATTTGGATTGCATTAAAAGTATGTATAACTTGGCCAATAACTTAACTAGTAGCCTATTAAGTAGTTTTTACAAATGACATCAAGGCTCTATGATGGCATGGTAATCTATACAGTGACATGGTAATTATATGGAAAGTGATATGGCCATTTTTCCTAAGCTCTATGACTCTTATGATCAAATATTGCTGGAATATTAGATCAAATATTCTCTACATAAGGAACATTGTACTAGCATTTTAGGTATGATATGGTTCCATTAGTTTACAAGTGTGACACTAATAAAGTTGTGTTGAATACTCAAAATAATGAGAGGGGGGTGAATTAGTATTCCATTAAACCATTCAACTATAAACCATCCAATTATTAATGCACATTTAATTGAAAACAAGAATGAAGACATTGAAAAGAGCATGGCACCATAAGACACATCAACATCAGATTTTTGTGAGGAAAACCCAAAATGAGAAAAAATGTGGTGAGGATTAGCTCACAATATAATATATCCGAATATAGAATATTGCAAGGGATCACTACTAGGACACACTATACTTGATGGAGCATAGCTTGAAATAGTTTACAAAACAAAATATGGCTCACTGCCAAGAGATGAACTAAGATATAATGCACCTTCCTTGTGTTGGAGTTTAGTTCCAGTGAAGCACAATATATGACACACTTGTCTACAAATGCACATACAACACATTTGTCTACTCAATCACTTACACACACATCATATCTTCTACATCTCCATCTATCTAAAAAATGTTCACATATATACCATATATAGTCAAGTACATCAATTAGGTCGGCCTAATTGGAGTAACCCCATTTCAAATCAAAACTAAGTCTGTCAACATTAAATTCAAAAAAAAAATCATTTTTGCATGATATTAGTCAACATGGATCTATGATATATGCATTAATCATTTGCGACACATGTTTAAACTCCTTAATCCCATTTCATAATTAGGTCATGCAAAGTTAGACCTTAAACATCAAAAATCCAAATGTATATGCATTTCATTGAACATGTAACACAAAAAATTGTTGACACATTGAATTATCTTTTGGATGACACCAAATAAATTATCTTCAACATTGCAAAACATAATAATTAATCCCAAAAAATTTGGAATCTCCCTCATCAACGCACTATACAAAAACTCACTATAGACTTCAGAGCATAATATTGTTATTCATATCTTTTGTATTCCTTCACATATTGTTAGAAAAATTTAGTGTAAAATGAAAATTGTAATCACACTTGCTTATTTAAAAAGTATTGTAATGATATATTTCTTTGAGGTGAAATTTGGACCAAAAGATCATCATACTAAACCAATATATAAGCATAACACTATTTTCCAAATTACTGGTGATAGTATCTCTCCAGCCGTAAAGCCTAGTCAATTGAAATCTTGCCAGTCAATGCAAATGATGTCAAGATAGACCATAATATCAGTTTATAAAAGAATCTTATAAAATAAGATAATCCAAACCAAAATACTGGATCAACAAAATTTCATTACCATAGCAGCGATTGAACCATACAATTAATGTACATAAATGACAATCATCCAAATTCCATTGTTGACATAAATGAAAATCTTCCAACTTCCAATAATTTTTAGGTATGAATAGTAGAGGTTTTATCTAGCACAAGTGACAAATAGAGGAGGTGATTCCTAGGATAAATACAAGGAGAGGTGCCACCTAGTGAAATATGATTACAAGAGGAGGAATATGCAAAGGGTACAACACATACAATCATACAATAGAATGAGTAGTTACAAATAGAAAAAGTGAATCCTTTATGGGCCATGAAATCCAAAATTGATAAATTTATCATCCATATTATGGTTTTTTATGTTATCAAGTCAAACAATTTAGTCAAATTTAGGCTAGGATACCCCAAAATTCACACCACCTACAAAATTGAATCAAATAAATGTGTCAAAACCTAAAAGTGGGCATTAGCATTTCAAAATATATTTCAAGTGAAATAAAATTCTATCTTAAATTTCTTAAGCCTCTTAAATACAATGTGTGGCCCAAAAATACATGACATGCCAAAAAATATAAGTTTCCTCTTATTTTCTATGTGATAGTATTGATTGAATAACCTCTAGTAATTTAGTTATAAGTTTCCTCTTACTTTCAGTGTGATGAAATATTACAACATTTAAATATCGAAAAACATTCAAGGATTGAGAATAAATATAAAATTATCAAAACTATAATTTTTCGTTGTTCAAATTACCCATATTTTTTTCTTCCATGTTATTAAATACTATATAATTCAATAGGCAATGATTGGAAAAATCTAGGGAAATCTATAGACCCTACATATAAATTGATGCAAGAACATCCAGTGGTGTAGGGGCAATCTTGCATCACCCAAAAAATGTTTTTCCTTATTTTCTTTAGTTGTTTTGAGTCCCATGATGGCACTTAAGGGGTGTAAGACATAAGTTAGAAAAGGCAGAAAATGATCACTTACTATTTTTAGTAAGTCAAAATAAACATGCTTGTATGGACTTGAAATTTTTTCTCCAAGGAGTAGAAATGAAAAATATTTCTGACGGTGGAAGAATTGTCTCAATATCCTATATGGTTTGGGAGATATTAAAGTTTTTGTCCTGAGAAATTTCTCTAATGTAGCTTCAAACTCAATTTTGAAAATCTTAGAAGCTTACAAAAACTCAAAAAGTGGACAAAATATTTGATCATTTTGGCATTGTAGATCTCTTCAAGAGCTTTCCAACAATGTATTATAATAGTAAATCAGAGACCCAGATCAAAAGTTATGGCCCCATGAAGCTTCCTCACTAAAAAGTGAATTTCATTAAAAATATCTTCCTAGGAAAGAAATCAAATGGTGGGACTTTTGGCACCAAAACAAAAGGGAAAGTTACACTTTCTAGAACATTCTAGAGCAGTTATAGGGTAAAAATAAAAGGGTTAAGTGGAGGTTGTAGAAGGTGGCTTCATTAGCACAAATTGTGGCTTTGAACAATTCATCCTTCCTATGCTCCCTCCACACCTATCCTTCCATTGTTGGATGAGGCACATGGCATATAGCAATGGTTCAATTAGTTGAGTACTACTATGGTAACATTTTATTTTCCTCATGCGAACCTACTCACTCCTTACCTATATATTCAACCACAACAACTCTTTTGGCATGCTAGGTAGTCCAAGAACTAAAGCTACACCACTCTTAGTAATACTTTATCTAATCCATTGTATGTATTCCATTTGAGCTTATTAGGTTACATGAGAGATTCCATTTAGTGTTATTCCCTTGGAAAGAGGTCCCTAATCCTTTGGGTGCTTTTCAACAATATATTTAAAGTACAAAACCAATGGCTTTTGTTGTGCTTGATTTAGTCAACATAATATAAAGTGTGTACTTTTGGAATTCTATGCTAATATTAGGAGGAAGTTAAAAGTTTTGAGAAGAAAACCACCTCTTGGAATTTGTAATGACTTCCATGAATCAAGGTAGGCTAGAGAAAATGTGGAGATTTTAGGATATGGCTTCCAATCATAACTAATTTCATTGTCTCATTTTAGTTGGTAAATTTGTGTGAGCTTTATACTCCTTTGAGAATTATTTTAGGGATTAGTGCCTCATGTTATAAACCATGTATGAGAAACATGGATATGGAGAAGCAAAAAAAAATACCATTGATAATGAAACCTTGTAGAAGGAAACATGAAAAAAAGGATTTGATTTCAAGAATTGTTGGCTTAGAAAAATCAACATACTAAGGTTCATGCTATTAAGCATGTCGAATCTGAGAAAGAAGTGGCTTAGTTGGAGACTAGGATGGATAAGATTGTAGTAAAGTAGGAAAATGTTTGGTGAAAGCTTCAAGAGGTCTCCCACATTGTTAAGAGCTCTAGAGAACAATAAGTCATCACAACATGTCATTTGCAGTAGTCTGTGGAAGAGGTTTATAAATTCCAAACTGCAATCAAATAATCATTGATTCACTTGGGAAGATTTTTTAGGATTAGTTGGAACCAATGCACCTCAAGGTACCTATTATTCCCCGTCAACTCTTTTGTTTGATTCATCTAATATATTAATATGCTTGTTAGATGAGACTCTTACTTTTCTTTTTTTGTATGGATAATGTAGGTATAGTTTTGTGTTATGTTAATACATGTGAAGCTAGCTTATTTGTTATTTTACTTGTTAACTTAGCTATTTTTTTCTTTTTAAATTTCACCTTTTAAGTGTCACACAAAATGGAATTGATGTATGGTAGAATTGCTTTTCCAATTAGAAGGCACAACTCCTTGATATAAAAATAATTTAATCAACACATTATCATACTTTCTATTTACAATTTGTACAAGGTTTTGTTGGGTGTTTCATTCTCATGCTAAATAAAATTAAATGGGTGTCTTTTTCGATTCACTTAGGGAAAAAGGTTGACACACACTTCAACTCAAGGAAAATGGTTTATTATTATTATTTTTTGAAAGAAAACTTTAGAAATACATGCTTATGCTATTTAGCGAAATGTGTGTGTATTGAAAATGTGTTTAAATGAAGAGAAATCATAATGAAAACCCAAAAAAATGCACAATCGAAACAATAATCAAGATTAGGGCCTAAGAAATCATACCCATTCAAAAATTGATGAAATCCAAGTATGTTGATGAGCTTGATGTGGAAATTTTCTTGGTGCGATTGGATTTGATGTGTGATCAATGGAAAGTCGATAGCATAATGACATAAAATTTCTCAAAAGGTTGTGGATATTGAAAAATGATTAAGTGTTTAGTCTTTGTTGAGAGGGTGAATAGGATCAAGGGCTAGGATTGAAAGTGGGGATCAATGGTTGAGAGGAGTTGATACATCTCAACTCATGAGGTGATGGCAAGTGGCATCATGGGATGAAATAGAGGACAAATGACCTCTCAAAGCCTAGGATGGTGACAAGTGTCACCATGTGGAGGATTGAGAGGAAGATGGGTAGTTTGCAAGTATCTAGGGGGACGTGAAAGATCTTCATTAAATTATTTCTTGTCAAATCCTATAAAATTATGAGATGCAAAGGAATAAAAGGAATTAAAAAATTCCTTAGGTGTACTTTGGAGAGGTGACCCATGTGGGGTTACTTCTCCAAAAAGGGAAAGCCTTTAAGGTTGATTAGACAAGGAAAGGGGCAATAAATGGAAAGGTAATTATCCCTTTCCTAATTAAGGGATTAGGAATGTGTAAGTGATTAAGGGGGGATTAGATGGATATTTGGCTCAATGAGGAAATGAGTATGAGGTGGGTGGGAACCTCTTATCAAGGATTAAGTGTGTGCACATAATTAATGGTGGGATTAGGATTAAGATTAATGATTAATAAAAATGATGGAGGATGTGACAAGGGGAGAGAGAAAAACAAGAATCAAATATTTTGTTTAATTCTTGTGGGGGAAGAAAATGATTAAATTAAATAAATAAGTATTTATTTAATTTAAAGAGGAAGGGGGATAAAAGGTAATGCAATAAATTAATTTATTAATTATCTTAGGACTTTAAGAGGACTTAGAAAATGGACAATATTAATTAAATAATTACAATATTATTTAATTAACATATATAGGAGGGGATTTATATGAAATGATGGGGTAAAATTGACCAAAATGCAAGTGGTCAATTTAATGTGTCTACAATGTGATTTATTACCAAATTTGCAATAGATTTCATATCTTTTCAATGCTAGAGGCTCTCTCAAGTACTTTGTATGAAGTCAGATGTCAATCCAAATAATATTCAAAGTGGCTCTCCCATGTATCGATAATGCCTAAAAGCATTATACCTCACACATGTAAATACCATTAAATTCCATCTTTTTCAAAAAATTTAGTGCATTCTTTATCAAATTTTATTAATGATCAAGTGATGGGTTAAATAGGGATGGTGAGTTCAACTGAAATCATTCTTATGTCTAGAAAATGGTTTTGAGTGTAGGGTTTTGAGTTCTGATAAGTGTTTTCATTTTTTCAAATTAATAACGAATAGGATGATGTCATGGTATTATTAGGGATACTCTAAATTCTGTCACCTCTAATTATGTAGTTTTAGATTAAAAGATAGACCAATTTCCTTCAAGTTCAGGATGATTGGAATAGGAAATAAGGTCATCTAGTTCACCTAGCTCTTGAGCCAAGTTTTGAACTAGGATGACGAGCTTTGATGGAGATAAATGCTTTCACAAGGAACACAACCATTGAAATCTTTTAATCTTGTCATGTGAAAATTCATTGATTTATCTTACTCCATTTTGACAAAGGTTCTCAAAGAGGAGTTATGGACATTTAAAACCATTCTAAGCTATCTTGGTGGCTTGGATTTTCTTGAAGATGATGGTAGAAGATTTACTACCCCTTTGTCTTATGCATGGTTCTAGTTGGTATGAATGATAGCTACATTTTCTATATTCATAGCTCTCATTTCTCGAGAATGGTCAACAAGCCCTATGGTATATATGAGAATATGATCTCCATCCCAAAACAACATTTCCAATTACAACTAGCTTGGTATCAATTATGTTTGATGTAAAAGTACATGTGTCATTTATACAAGAGCTTGCATGATATACTCATCTTTAAAAAGGGATGTAACATTGTAATTCATTTGTAATAAAATACATTATATTGTTATTCTTTGTTATTCATTTGCAACAAAGAATTATTTTGTGTGTGAAGTGTCTATGCAAATCACAAGCAATTATAATTAATGATTCGATTTCCATAATCAACAATGTTATCACTTTTGCCATTTTTGAATTACCTAAGTTATATTTTGTAACTTGTAAGTGTAAAAATAAAAATAAAAAGATAATAATAATATATTAATAATACTAATTAATAATTAATTAAAATATATTAATAATAATATAGTACTAATATTAATAATAATATGGTACTAATATTAATAATAATATAATATTATCATTTGATATAACGAATAAATTTATATTTATATATTAAATCTAATATAATTATACCTTAGGTCCTCACATAATATTTGAAGTTGAGGCATTTTTTTTCATTAGTTACGTTATATCTTTAAAGTGGAAAAATAACATAAATTAAAGATTTATATGCTAGTAATAAATATTCAGAAAATAAAACTAATGTATAAAAATATCATATTCTTTCAAGCCATCATTGTTTTGTAACATGTGGCATTACATATCATATAACTATTGTGTTGTGTAGCCCCTTCACATCACAACTTTGAAACAATAGGACCACCACAATAATACTCTCATGTGCTATACTGACACATGTCTTTTCGGAGCTATTGAGTGTTCAATTAGCTTCATGTGATGACATATTGCAAGCTCTCTATATATCACAAGATCATAAAAGAAGCGTGTGGAAAAAGATGCATCAATGCAATCATTAATTTTAATTTTTTAAATATAATTTGATAACAAATAAAGTAATATAATACTAATATTAATATTAATGTAAAACAATAAAATTACTACAATATTATAATAATAATTTAAAAATTACAATAATAAAATAGAATATTATATATTTAATAATAATAAAATATATAATATGTTATTATTAGTATTTTCAATATATATAATTATAAATTTATAATATATAAATATATAAATAATATAATATTCATAAGATAACATTATTAACATATAATACAGTTACAGATTACTTATTATATTTATATTATATAATATAATATTTGTATTATTTATATTATTTTGATTATATATTTTAGGTCTTATAATCTTGCATAGCCTTGCAATTTTTTGTTTGAAGGTTAACACCCTAAAACCCTAATATTCACCTTAAGTTTTGAGTCTCTTTTGTGTTATATTTTGTTGATGAATTTCTATACATGGTTGTTAGATTTTAAGTTATGACTTTGGGTCCTTTAACAATATCCATATCTTGGCTCCATTCCCTAGCTATTAGTTTATTTTGTCTAAGTCTGATTTCCCTATTATATGGTTTGTTCTAGGGCTAACTTGAGGATGACAGTTGGTGACATAGCACGTGCTTGTAGGATCCAAAGATTAGTGCTTTGTTAGAGTCATGTTGCTATGAAATGGTGTCATTTGTTTAACAAACCATATTTCTTTGTAAGGCTAACTATGAGGATGATTCAACAAAGAAAATTTTGATTGGTCATGTGCTAGTGTGGAGAATTTGTGTCATAGATGATTGGGTGTTGTGTTATTGTAGTTTGGTACCACATTTCTTGGGCCCATAATATCTTTTAAAGGAAAGTCTTAGTTCAATTCTATGGTGTCAAAAGAGTGGAACCCTATTGTGAGTGAGATTGTAGACTGTTGACATGTGGAGCCTATTGTATGCTATGGTGGAAAGTGTTGTCTTAATTGGAGTGTAAATATTGGATCTAGTTTTCAATGAAAATAAAGGATTTTCCATATCTAGTCAAATTAACTAGAGTTGTTGATATTGTCATGCAAATTTGAAATCAATGGTCCACATTTAAACCTTTGGAATGGGTAGTTGTAGTCACTTTGATCTAGCACACAGTAAGTAATGATAAAAGTGATCATTATTGGTTGAATTATAGGTTGTTAAGGACAAATAAATAATACACCTTGATTATCTCAATTTCTACTTTCATTTGCATTAAAAAATTGCAGGCGAATTATGCTATTTGTAACATTTTCAACAAAATTAGAGTTTTCTCAAAAAATCAAGTGGCTATTCTATGCTCAAATTTATTTTAAATTTTATGCACTCTATGTCTTTGAGCTTTTATATGCCTTTATAAGTGAAATTGTGTGAAGGAAAGGAGGAATTGAAGATAATTTTAAAACCCTAATGCAAAGAAAACCCTAGCATTTGCCTTTAAGTGCAAATGAGTTCTTTAGTTAGTAAACCATCTATCTCAAAATGAGCTTTTGATGAGCAATTACTTATGCAATTCCCTGGGTCATCAAAGAGACTTGCAAATGTGTGGCTTAGGGGGAATAACATATAGAATCATTGATAGTGCTAGAGGATGTGGAGATGTAGATATACCAGTGCTTGGTTGGTCATTATTTGAACATTGGTAGAGGAATAAACAAGCCCATTTTCCTTTTGCTAATGCTTGGTATCTAGATTTGGAAAAGTTGATGGTACCAAATGTATTCATTAATGTTGATTTCATAAGAGTCATAGCCATATGGTATGCACAAACTAGGAAGGTGTTGGTAGGAAATGATGCAAAAATTATTAGTTTTTCAAAGGATTGCATTTCTAATGTGTTTGGTCTGAACCCATTTGCCAACAAAGTGATCAAATTTGATAATTTCAAGGACATGTATGAAATGCATAAGGTTGCATATAGAACAATGTTTATCCCTAGACACATTTGTTAAGGTATTAGGGAAAAGGCCTATCATAATTGCACAAAATGAGGAGCCTTTCATTCTTGAAACTTTTGAGGATTATTTCATCAAGACATATCATAACTTGTATTAGGTGATGGGTGAGGATTCCAAGCTGAAGATGCTTGTTCACCTTATGTCTATGGAAATAGATATGCAAGACCCCATGGTGAATTGTAAATTTGATTATGCCACATTTATTGTAGAGAAAATACATAGATAGATGGTGGTTATCAAGGCCAATGAGAAAAAAGTTTGAATTCAAGTGATATTCTTTTTTATGCCACATGTTTTTGTATGTAGGAATGGATTATGGTACTAAAGTATGCAAGTGAGAATTAGATGATAATAGTTTCCCTCTCCTAGTCCAATGCCAGACCTACATTTGGGACAAGCATTATGAGAAATCAAACTATGCTGTTTTTGGGAAGTTTGTGAGAAGATTGTTAAATTTATTTGATGACCAAATCAAGATAGCAAAGGAGATATTGGATTTCTTGAGTCCTACAAAGAGGACTCTTAATTTGGGAATTGTGCATAATTGGGATGATTGGTTCCTGCATACCAACACCATTTCTTTTAGAATATATGAATGTATGGTTAACCTTGATATTTTGCTGAAATTTATTCTAAAAATAATGGCTTATCTTGAAGTTACTCTACAGTTAAATGAGTCATACAAAGCTCATTTGAAAGGACAAAAGAGGGGATATTTCATCTCAAATTCTCTTAGGTTTTTTTGGATTTTTGGAATCCAATAAGGATGGATTGGATCACATCTACCCAATAATGTAGTCCTACAAAATGAGCCTTGAGGGCACAAACGGATATTTGATCCTAAGGGTTTTATACATCATGTCAAAACAACTGCACTTGTGCATAAGGTCTTGCATGAGGAAGATGTGACAAGGAATATCCTTACAATTGAGGAGGTTATTGAGATAAGAATAAAGTGGGTAAGTGTCATAAGGGGAGACAAGAAAAGAAAGAATATGAACCCTAACTACTCTCATTCATTTGTAAATGAGTAAGATCTAATCTTGAGGATTCAAAAGATGCTTACTACTGCATAGACATTGATTGTGAAAGCTCCAAGAGTTGAAGATATGCTTGTATATGTAAGAGATCCTACTATTCTAGTGAAAACCTATGTCAAAAAGAATTGAATTTAAGCCTTAGGAGCAATCTCAAGTTGTTTCTAAGGAGAAACCTACAAAAAAATAGGTCATTGACTTAGATGGCAGAGGAAAGGAGGTCAAAAGCTTGAAGATATTACAAAAGGTGTTGTAGAGCAAGAGGTTATGCAACCAATATCTTCAACTTCATGAATTTTGATGTGTGTCATGGCTAGTAGTAGAATGGATATAAATTTGAAGTATTCTAGTGATGACACAAATGATATCAAAGCTCGAGCTTGTCAACAATTAATGGCAGATGATTTATTCATCAAGACTAAGGAGTTCAAAGATTTTTTCATGAGAATAAAAAGAGATGCTTATTAGAGGAAGGTCAATGAAGAAAAATATAAGGTTGACCTCTCTAAATGGGATGAAATTTTTGAGAAAATGATAAATGAATTGGACTTCAATGTGGGTCATGAGTCTCAAAAGTTAGTGCACGATAGTTGTTTCATGCTACTTCCTTATTGGGATATTAATATTTCATTTTCTTTAGACACTATAAGAAGGTAGGATCAAGAAGTATTTTCTACTGGAGAGCAAGAAAAGCAAGCCTTCTTAGGTTCAAGGTTTAGCCCTAAATTTGAGACTTGGACAATATGGTCTATGGCTCCAAACATAAATAAGCCAAGAGTGATCAATAACATCCATGAATTGAAATGTAATTTTCTAATGAAGAGAGTTTTAGATATTCTTTCTCCCCAAGTTGCATCATTAGAAGTTAACACAACTTTATTCATTGAAGCCATAGCCAACAAGTTGTAGGCTGATTTTGATAAGTTGTAGAACCAATATATGAGGGTAGTTATAGAGTTGAATCTATTGAGGTCTTTGCAATTGGCATATAAAATTGTACTAGTTTTAATAGTTTCTAATCTATCATGCTTGGCATAATCATTTTCATTAGATAGATTAAATTTTCTTATTGAGACGAGAATTATAGGAGCAAATAAATGGAGTTAAAGAAGATAAAATGAAAATAATTGGTAAACTAGTGGCATTTAATTGATTAGAGGTTATCCATGATAATAGGAATGTTGAAAAATATAGCTAAGAGGGGGGGTGAATTAGTTGTATCAAATAACTTTCAAAAAATTCACCAGATCTTAGATTAATCATAACACTTAACTTTGCTTAAAATGATTAAACATTAAGTGCAAGTGCAAAAATTGAAAACCATCACATAAACAAAATGCCACCATATTTATGTAGAAAAATCAATGAGGGAGAAACCACGGTGAGGATTAACTCACACTATAGTGAATATCAAATAGATTACAAAGGATCACTACTTGAAGAAAAAGGCTGACTGCTAGAACAAGGACACACTATTTGGAATAAGGGCTCACTGTCCTATAGGGATAACAACTAAGAGGGCTAGCTTCCATAGAGATACAAAGAAGATAAAGAAGACTTGTTATATAGAGAATACAATCTTAATGCAATAGAGAAATACATCACAATTTGCTGAACCACTTGTAGACATGCATGAAAGATAGAGTACAACTTCAGCTCATTGATTTCAGAAACTCAACATTTAGGCTTCACATTGATCTTTCATACTCACATCATACAAAAATACTAATTCAAACTTTTATATTCTATTTGTGCTCATCTCTATTTATTTTTTGTCACTCACTCACACACCATTCCTTACTAACTCATCCTACATTTATCCCATCTTCAACTTTGAAACATATCCAAAGTCTATCATCCACTTATTAAATTCAAATTAGGTCAGCACAAAAACATCCTAGGGTGTAATTAGAATTAGGGAAACCTAGATAAATGCTTGATAAGGGCCCAAATAGATCCAATATGCTTCACCAACTTCAAAAGTAGTGTTCAACACAAGGTCAAAAAAACTAGTGCAAAACACAAAACAATTAAAAAAACACAACCCTTAGCATGATCCAATCCTTCCAAACTCCAAAATTATATTCAATAGAATCCTAGTAACTTAAATTTGGAACTAAAAGTCATAAGAATTAATAAAAGATAAATCTAGACCAATAAAATTTCTCTTAGACCTCAACCAAAACCACAAAAAACTACAGTTCACAACTGGTAAACATAAATTGCATTGTAGAATGAATGAATAGACAAAAATATGGATATAGTAGCTTTCAAAAACCACAAACAACATATATGGACGAAAAAAAATATGAGAGAAAAACCTGGAGCAAAACTTGGAGAAACCACTGAACACCTGCAACATATATTCATTATAATTTTCTCAATATCCTCAACATATACAACCAATAACTTGCATCCATGATATTCATGACAACAACAACTAGTAGATAACTAATTGACCAGTTGACATCAATGACAACAATTTCATTCTTGCAACAACTTCTTCTTCAATACTTGCAACAATCTCCCTGTTTGTCATTGATGGCAACACGTGATGTGAAAAACCATCAAATACACCATAATAGCTCTAAATATTCTTCTCAATATTTTTATTTCTATGTATCCCCCTTAGAAGATAATCTTCTTCACATTATTCCTCTCCATTTCTTTTTCTTTTTTTTTTCCCACATTCTTCCTCTCCTTTTCACATGCTTTCTCTCCCCTTTTGACATCAATGGTAAAGGAAAAATATATATTTACATTGATTTCCCCTTTGACATTAAAAAAAAACTCTCAATGACAACAGTTAACACTACTTCTTCCCCTTGAGAGGTAGCCACTAAAACATTAGTCCCAAAGAAAGTTAGATCTATAGATCCACCAGACTGATGCATCTCCATATGCATCTAGTTTAACAAGTGAGGGGCAATGGCCCCTAACTTCTCCCAGAGATACTCAAAAGTATATTTAGGAAGAGCCTTTGTGAATATATTAGCAACTTGATCCTTCTTTAGAAAATACTCAAGCTTCACTTCATTCTCCATGACCTTCTCTCTCAAGAAATGATACCTAATAGATATATACTTTGTCCTTAAGTGTATTACAAGATTGTTCAAAATGTTAACTTCACTTGTGTTATCATAGAAGATAGAAATAGGATCATCATAGACCACTGTGATATCTTTCAATGTTTGTTTCATCCATATAACTTGTGTCCAACAAGATGCAACAGTAATATACTCAGCTTCAATAGTAGATAAAAAAACTGAATCTTGCTTTCTACTCAGCCATGCTACCAATTTGCAACCACTTGTATTCTTTTTGTCATCTATGCATCCAAACCAATCTACATCTATATAAGCACTTAGTGTAAAGTAAGTATCCTTAGGATACCATAAACCATAATACATAGTACCATTCAAATATTAAAATATTCTTTTAATAGTAGCAACATGTGTTTCCATAGGATCTTCTTGAAATCTAGCCAAAAGACAAACTACATGCATTATATCTAGTCTAGTAGCAGTCAAATACAATAGTCCACCAATCATAGATCTATACTTGTTCTGATCAACCTTAGATGAGTCATCATATTTACCCAATTTTCAACTAGTCACCATAGGAGTACATATTGGTTTGGAACCATCCATCCCAAACTTCTTTAACATCTCTTTCACATACTTATATTGTGAAATAAAAATACCTTTCTCGATTTGATTAATTTGTAGCCCAAGAAAGAAATTCATCTCACCAAACATAGAGATCTCAAATTCTTTTTGTATCTCTTCCACAAATATCTTACACATAGTTTCATATTCTCCACAAATAATGTCATCAACATATATAACTACAATCAAGATTTTGTCATTTTCAATTTTGAAGTATAGATTACTGTCTACCATACCTTTGTTAAAACCTTACTGAATCAAATACTTGTCTAACCTTGAATACCGATCTTTAGGATCTTGCTTCAATCCATATAAATCCTTCTTCAACTTGTACAACATATCTGATTGATCTAATAACTAAAATATTTCTGGTTGTTCCATGTGGAGACCTCTTTTTCTAGCTCACCATTCAAAAATGTAGACTTGACATCCATCTGATAGACCTTGAAGTCTTTATAAGCATCAAACACTAAAAACATCCTTATAGCTTCCATTCTTACCATCAGAGCAAAAGTCTCCTAAAAATATATGCCTTCTACTTGTGAATAAACCTTTACACACAAGCCTCACTTTATTTATGACCACTTCTCCATTCTCATTCAACTTATTTTTGAATACCCACTTTGATCCAATAATGTTTTTATTTGTTGGTCTTGGGACCAATTCCCAAGCTTGATTCTTCTCAATCTGCATAAGTTCTTCCTTCATAGCTTCCATCCAATGTTCATCGAGCTACATGCTTCACTTGTAGTCTTTGGTTCAAACTCAGAAAGTAAACACAAATTTACTTCATCAACAGTAACTCTACTTCTTGTCAATACTACTTTTGTTTTGTCTCCAATAATTGGATTCTCTGAATGATTCTTCTACACATATCTAGGTGTCTTAAGGGACACCACCAAAGTTTTTTCTTCCCTTTTATTCTCTTCAGTCTACTTCTCTTTCTCATCCTTTTCTAGTTCTTCCACAATTTATTCATTTCTTTCACAATCATGTCCATCAAATACATATCCATCAATATCAATTGAATTATTCATTTTCTCACCAACCTTGACATTTTCACTTTCTACAATCTTTCTCAGCCTCTTATTGAAACATTTGTAAGCTTTACTTCTAGTAGAATATACAAGAAAAATTCCTTCAAAATTTCTTGCACCAAACTTTCCTAAATTTTCTTCATCTCTTTTGATATAATGTTTGCTTCCAAATACCTTGAAATACTTAATAGTAGGAATTCTTCCATACCGTAGCTCATATGAAGTCTTTGTACTATTTATTCGTTCTTGAACTCAATTGGATACATAAACAACAATGTGAATACCTTCTTTCTAGTTAAAATTCTGGTAAACTAGCTTCAATAATCATTAATCTAGCAGTCTCTTGAATTGTTTTGTTCTTTCTCTCAACAATTCCATTTTGTTGAGGAGTTCTCAGGGAAAATAATTGTATTCTTATTACATTCACTTCACAAAACATATTAAACTCATGGGAGGTGAACTCACCACCTCTATCAGACCTTAAACATTTTATCCTCAAATTCACTTCTTTTTTAACCATAGCTTTGAATGTCTTGAATCTATCTAATGCATTTGATTTCTCTCTAAAAAATGTAACCCATATATATCTAAAATAATCATCAATAAAAAGCATAACATACCTTTCACCTTAGAAACTTCTCACTCTTGTAGGACCAAAGAGATCTATATGAACTAAATTCACTAGTCTAGTAGTAGATTGTTCCTTTGATCTGTAATGACTTCTTTCTTACTGTCCAAATTGACAATTCCTACACATGACATTGAAAAGATTCATAATTCTTGGTAAATCTCTCATGGTGTGAACTACACTAATCCTTGCCAAATTATCAAAATCCATGTGACACATTCTCCTATGCCATAAACAACTGTTATTAATCTGAGTCATAAAGCATCATCCATCAACACCATTAAGTTGATAGATATTTCCTTCAGATTTCTTTCCTGCAACAATTATTGTTCCAAATCCTTTCCAAATCTCACATCTTTCATCGTGAAATACAAGTTTATATACTTTACTACACATATTTCCAACACTCAAAATATTATACCTTAAACCTTTAGCATAGTATACATGATTAGTGTTGTGCTTGCCATCAAAACTTACTAAACCTATCCCACAAATCTTAGCACTAATATCATCTCCAAACATAACCAAGCCTCCATCATATTTCTCAAGTTTAAAAAACTTACTCTTATCAATAGTCATGTGATGTGAACAACCACTATCAACAACCCAATAGTTCTTTTCTTGTTTAGCATGTAGAGAAGAGATTACAATACCTTCATTATTCTCTTTCAACTGAGGGTATTCCTTCACCTATTTCTTAGAATTAGTAGAAGTAGGTTAATCCTTTATAGCCAAGAACAAGCATTAATTATCATCAAGATCTTCATAATCAAGATCTTCATAAGATATACTAGCATTCTCATTCACATAATATGCTCTAATGAACTTCTTACCTTTGTTTTCTTTCTCATATCTTAGTTTATTCCTCTTAGCTCTTACTAGACATCTTGCAACATAATGACCTATTTCTCCACAACTAAAGCATTTAAAGGGTAACTTAACTTCATACTTCCTAGAGCCTTTCCTCATACTACTCACAAAGTTAGCTTCAAATTCATCAATATTTTCTTCATCTGGATCTTCATCTTTTGTATCCTTAAAAGCAATCTTTGATTTGTATCCATTTCTCAAGTTTGACTTCCTCATTTCATAAGATGTTAGAGATCCCAAAAACATATCTTTAGTGTAGGTCTTATAATCTATACTCTATTCAATAGCACACACCTTCTCACTATAAGCATCAAGAAGAGTTCTAAGATTCTTCTTTATAATCTTGGTTTCATCTATAGTAGCACCAAGTCCTCTCATAGCAGCTACAATCTCATCCAATCTTTGTACATAAGATTTAACATTCTCATCTTCAAATATATGAAGAGCCTAAACTATGTTTCCAAATTTTGTAATTTTTCCTCTTTGACCCTTTCATCACCTTCGTGTGCCCTTTCCAAAGCATCCTAGAATTCCTTAGAAATCTTCAAATTTTGCACTTTAATCAGCTCTAAATGTACCAGAATATTTTGCTTCATGTGTCTTGATCTCATCAATGGTACTTAGACCATTCACCGAAGGAGTATAAGGAGTCTTGTAAGCTTTCTCCACATCACATCCGCAATATTCTAGATATTCTTCCATCAATATTTTCTAAATAACATATTCATTCCATTGAACTTCGGATAATCATAAGAAACTTTGCTAGCCATCCCAAACCTTCCTTAGGAGGTTAAGCTCTACTCCAAGGAACCAAGCTCTGATACCAACTGTTGAACAATACAATTGAGAGGGGGGATGAATCAAATGTATCAAATTAACTTTCAAAACATTCATCGGATCTTAAATTAATCACAATGCTCAACTCTACTTAAAATGATTAAACATTAAGTGCAAGTGTAGAAACTGAAAACCATCACATAAACACAACACTAGATTTATGTGGAAAACACAATGAGGAAAAAACCAAAGTGAGGATTAACTCAAACTATAGAGAATATCAAACTAATTACAAAGGCTCACTACCAGAACAAGGAATCACTGTTCAGAATAAGCACTCATTGTCCTAGAGGGATAACAACTTGAAGGGCTCACTGCCATATAGATACGAAGAAGATAAAGAAGACTTGTTATAGAGAGAAGAAAATATCAATTCAATAGAGAAATACACCACAATTTTTTCAACCACTTGCAAACATGCATGAAAGATAGAGTATAGCTTCAATTCATTGCTTCTAGAAACTCAACATTTAGGCTTCACATTGATTTTCCATACTTGCATCATACACACATGCTGATTCACACTTATTTCTATTCTCTTTGCACTCTTGTCTCTATTTTTTTTGTTCTCACTCATTCACACACCATTCATTACTAACTCATTTTGAATTTAGACCATCAAACTTTGAAACAAATCCAAAGTCAGCCATCCACTTATTAAATTCAAATTAGGTCGGTGCCAAAAAATCCTAGTGTGGAATTAGAATGAGGATGACCCAAACACACACTTGATAAGGACCCAAATAAATCCAACACACTTCATAAAATTTGAAAGTAGTGTTCAACATAAGGTCGAAAAAACTAGTGTAAAACACAAAACAATTAAGCACACACAACCCTTAGCATGATCCAATACTTCCAAACTCCAAAATTATCTTCAATAGAATCATAAGAACTTAACTTTGGAACTGAAAGTCATAAAAATTAATCAAAGAGAAACTTAGACTAACAACATTTCTCTTAGACCTCAACCAAAACCACATAAAACTATAGTTCAAAAATAGTGAATGTAACTCACACTGTATAATGAATCAATAGCCAAAAATCTAGATATAGCAGCTTCCAACAACCATGAACAACATATCTAAACTACACAAAAATGAGATAAAAACCCAGATCAAAACTTGAAGCAACCACTGAACACTTGCAACATATCTTCATTACAATTTTCTCAATATCCTCAACATATATAACCAATAACTTGCATCCATGATATTCATGACAACAACAAGAAGTAGATCTCTAATTGACTAGTTGACATCGATCACAACACTTTCATTCTTGCAACAACTTCTTTTTCAATAATTGGAACAAGGAAAAAATGATGATACATGAAAGGCATTTAGATTTGAAGCTGGATTTTTCCAAGCATGAATTTAAGGGTAACCTAGGAAATACTAGATAGTTGGATTCCTAGGGCTACAATAATAAGGAAGATGTTCAAATGTGTTGGATTTGGTCATAAGGCTCTTGTATAAATTAAGGCAGCTAAAGATATGATGTTGATACTTGAAGGAACTATTTCCTACATGATGAAACTTGAAGATGAACTATTCCTAAGGCTACAATAATAAGGAAGATGTTTAGATGTGTCGGATTTGATCATGAGGGTCTTGTATAAATTAAGGAAACTAAAGATATGATGTTTATACTTGAAGGAACTATTTCCTACATGATGAAACTTGACAAGAAGATTAAAGATAAGATGGGATCATTTGAAGCAATTGAAAATATGGTCATTCCAAATATCTTGGATGACCAAGTCAAGTCAAAACCTTGGATTAGTACAAGGATGAATTGGGTAAAGGTAGCCCTAGTCTTTCATCTTCTATATGTGCCAATGGAAAATTAAATATGAACCTATTGAACACCACATTGGATGAGTTATTTTCCTTGGGGGTAATTTTTGACAATTTTAGCAAGGAAAATAGAGAAATTTTTTATGCAAAATATACAACTCACAATGATTAGGTATCAATAATTCTCTCTTTTTAGTGGGTGTCTATTGTAGAAGATATGTGTCTTGGGAAAATAAATATACAAATTAGGAAATTTGTGTTTCAATTGGTCATCAACCCATAACTATCAGAATCTGAATCATCAAATAACTAATTTTGGTTATTTTGAGGTGGTTAAAGCATTGGAATTGGTTATCTCCATCAACAACATGAACCATTACTACCATTTCAAAATGTAAATCTTATATGTAATGGGCACAAGTCCCCAAGTGACTTATTTAATGAAAATTCCAAAATGAAACTGTTGTTATTAGGTTTTTAGGCTGGCATGTTTTTATTTTTCTATATAAGAGACTTGTAATATTGTAAAAATGATGCAGGGGCATCCAAAAGCATTGAGAAATTGAGGCAATTGACAGTGAAGTTTAGTTTAGCCATTGGAATGGCTAGCCCAATATATAGATGATTGCAGGTTGTGGATTAAAGGGTTTGTTGTTGAGTAGATTAATATTTCCATATTAAGTTTCAGAGGTCCGCATGAAGATTTGCTCGAGTTATGAATATTTGTGTTTTGATAGTTGTTCAGTTGTTCTATTTGGTGTTCCTAAAGGAAGATGATGTGATTTTGGTAACTTGATTTGTTGCAAATTTTCTTGTGGTGATTCATGATTCTTGTGGATGTTTCTACATCATGGGTTGTTGGTCCACATCAATCATTGTGCTTGTGATTGGTGATTTACTTTTGTGAGGTCATGTTTTCCATGTTCTTGGCCGAGAGGGCATTTGTAGTGTGTTGTGGATCTTTGACGAATAAATTTTGAAGGTGTTTCATGTTCAAGGATGTTGTTTTGGGTCCTTGCTTTGTTGTGTCCAACACTGGTTGGTTCACATTGTACATTTTTTGAGGCCAACCTATTTGAGTTTACACATTATCTTACTAGTTGTTATATTTAGGCCAACATGTTAAGAGATAGATGATTTTTAGATGATATAAATAGAAGAGAGATGATTTGTTATAGAGGGAGAAAGGAGAGGGGTCAATAAGGTGCTCAATAGTATGAAGTATGAAGCGCAATGATGAAGTATTTTGATCTAGAAGGATCTTAGAGCAGAATGAGTGTGGAGTAGAGCTAAAGGAGTTGGTGAAGATTGTTATTATTTGAATTTACGTAATCCCTGGGCTAGGCCCTAGAATCTATTAATCCCAAGAGGCATATGTAATGTGTTTTGAGATTATAATATAATGAGGAATGAGCTTTGAAGGTTGGTTTTTTCCCTATTAGAGTTTTCCTAGGATATATCTTGTGTTAAGTGTTCATGAATGTTATTTATCTTTCTATTTTTTAGCTGTTAATTTTCATTACATATCTGTTGTGATCATTGAGTTGGTAGTTTAGGTTGCAAGGAAGGACAATCCTTAATTGGACCCTCCTACCTTGACTACATCAAATGGTATTAGAGCTAGTTACGAGTCTATTTTCTGATTATGAATTTTTTCAGAAGGAAGACAATGCTGAAAGAAGTGTGAAACCCTAGAAGAGAGATTGAGGCAAGAATTGGTCATTTATCTGATTTTTTTCAATGGGGAAGAGTGGGAAGAGGATGAAGAGGGAAAATAAAACCCATATTTGTGAAAGGGATACTTTGGAAGAAGAATTGTGTGAAATCAAGAAGTGTAATGCAAAATTAATGGAGAGAATGAAAGAATGAGGAGGAGACAAATATGATGCTCTTGAAGAGGAACTAAAAAATTCCAGAAGGAGGAATGAAGAACTAGAAGTAGAGTTGGATATGTTTTAGGATCTTGAAAAGGAGTTTACAGAAGGATTCAAGTTGTTTAAGAGGTTGGAAAAGAGGAGTAGAGATCTAGAAGAAGGTCTAGAAGAATTGAGGAAGGGAAATAAAGACCTAAAGAAACATGCTAATAGGTTGGAGAAGGAAAATGAAAGAATGAGATCTAAACCTGAAGTGTGTGATGTTTCTTGTGATATTAATGATTTGTGTGATGGTGTAGAAGTTTCTTTAGAAGGTGAGGTTGAAGATAGCAATGTAATGAAGCCTGCAATTGTTGGTGATGGTATTGGTTTCAAAATCATGCAGAGGATGGGATATGAAGGAAAAGTATTGGGAAAGCAGCATCAAGGAATTACATAACCTATTGAACCAACAATGAGATAAAAAAAATGAAGGTCTTGGATATGACAAAGGTAATAATGTTATTGCAAGTTTGAATTAGGGAAGAAAAATTATGTATTGTTCACATTGTAATAGGTAAGGACATGAAAAGGAATTATGTTGGGATCTACATCCTTGTAAGTTATGTGGATTAAGGAATCTTTTTGAAAATATCTATTGGGATAAAATGAGAAGGAGAAAGCCTATGATAGGTTATGAGCAGATGGATTATGGATGGATTGATGGAGAAAAGTGGAAACATGTTACTTGTGTGCTTAGAAGATCGTACAAATGGAAGAACTCATATGTTGGAGGAAAATATGGATCAAGATGTAGAGAAATAAGACTTTATGTAGAGCATAGAGGAGTTTAGAGGAAGAAAGAATCAAGTGTTGAGTGTCATAAAGAACCTAATGTTAGAGAAGCTAATGAAGGAGTAATAGTAAAGAATGCAAAGATAGTTTGTGTAGATGAAGAAGAGTCTAAATTAATTTATGTAGAGGAAGGGGAACCTTTGGAGGAATTATATTTCCTTGTGGAACTAGAAGAAGGTGAAGCATTGATCTTGAGGAGAAATTTTATGTATTGGAGCAAAGTAAATGTGAATGAAGAATTAGAAAAGGACAAAGATCTTGAGGAAACTTGCAGAGAAAGCTTGCTCAGATTGTTGAACAGTGAGGCAGTGCAAGGCTTGCAAGTAGATTGCCAAACCTTGACCATGACAAGATGAAGAACCAGAGGCAACTTGTAGGGTGGGCTTGCTCAAATCACTGACCAGTGAGGTAGTGCAAGGCATGCAAGTAGAATGCCAAACCTTGGAGAGCTTGAGGTAGTTTGTAGGGTGGAATTGAATAAAACAATGAACCTGAGGTAGTTGCAAGTATTTGTGGATATATTGCCAAACCAATTCAAAGAGAAGAACTTGAGGCAGTTTTGGAGGGTGGACTTAAACATAACGTTGACCTTGAGGCAGTTGCAAGTACCTATGGATAGATCACCGAACCAATTTAAGGATGAAATATTGTATTTGATACAATATAGACCAAAGTGAAGAGGCTCACTTTTCAAATAATCTCGAGACTTTGATGCAGGGGCATCCGAAAGCATTCAAAAATTGAGGCAGTTGATAGTGAAGTTTAGTTTAGCCATCGACATGCCTAGCCCAACATATTGATGATTAGAGGTTGTGGATTAAAGGGTTTTTTGTCAAGTAGATCTAGTATTTCCATGTTAATTTTTAGAGGTTTTCATGAAGATTTGATCAAGTCATGAATATTTGTGTTCTCACAGTTGTTCAGTTGTTCTAGTTGGTGTTCCTGAAGGAAGATGATGTGATTCTGGTAACTTGATTTATTGTAGATGTTCCTATGGTGATTTTTGATTCTTGTGGATATTTCTAGATCATGTTTTGTTGGTCCACATTGATTGTTGTACTCGCGATTGGTGATTTTATTTTGTGGGGTCATGTTTTCCATGTTCTTGGTCTATAGGGAATTTGTAGCATGTTGTGGATCTTTGAGGAATACATTTTGAAGGTGTTTTATGTTTGAGGATGTTGTTTTGGGTCCTTTCTTTTTTCTAGCCAATGTTGGCTAGTTCGCATTGTACATTGTTTGAGGTCGACCTATTTGAGTTTGCATGGTATCTTACTAGTCGTTGTATTTAGGTCGACATGTTAAGGGATAAATGATTTATGAATAATATAAATAGAAGAGACATGATTTGTTATAGAGGGAGAAAGGAGAGGGAATAGTAAGGTGCTCAATAGTATGAAGTATGGAGCATGGTGATGAAGTATTTTGATTCAGAAGGATCTCATAGCAGGAGTGTGGAGCAGAGTCGAAGGAGTTGATGAAGATTGCTATTATTTGAATTTATGTTATCCCTGGGTTGCAACCTATAATTTGTTAAGCCTTTGAGGCATATGTAATGTGTTTTGAGATTATAATATAATGAGGAATGAGCTTTGAAGGCTAGGTTTTTCCTTGTTAGGGTTTTCCCAGGATATATCTTGTGTCTAGTGTTCATGAATGTCATTTATCTTTCTGTTGTTTAGCTGTTAATTTTTGTTGCATATCTATTGTGATCATGGAGTTGGTAGTTTAGGTTACAAGGTAGGATAATCCTTAATTAGATCCTACTACCTTGACTACATAAAAAAAATAATTTTTATTTTTGGATCTTGGAGATATCCTATTTGGAAGTAAATGTTTTGAGTTACAATTTTTTTTTTCATGTATGCACTTTCCTTTTAAATAAACAAATTAAGGGTTTTTGAGTTTATTTATATACATTTATTGTATTGTGTATCTTGTTAATTGCTTCTATCTAAGGAATATGTTAAACAATCCTTAATAAGACATAGAGGGTAGTGTATTACATTAGGTATTACTAAGAAGAGTTGTGGAGAATACACTTTTTTTGGATGTGTCATTGTAAGGCAATGATACTTTAAATCCTTTGAGTTTGAAGTTTGGATGCCATAAAGAGGCACTTGGATGGGATAAATTGACTCTATATCCCAAGATTAGGCATTGATCAAATATATATTTAGTCCAAGGTTTGGAATCATAAACCATAAAAAATATAAAATTATTTCAATAATTTTTAAATTTTCAATTTCTTCTCAATATTTTTAGTGTTATCGACCCTATAATGAAGACCTACTAAAGATCTAGCTAATATTGTAATAATATTATAAATCTTAGTGAAATTTGTGAGAAACCTTTTGCTTAACTAATAAAGGGATACCCCTAGGTCTAGCTAAGCCTAAAGTGCATAGGAGAGTAATATTTCTGAGAGTCTTGAACATTAAAGATAGCAACTTTATAAAGATAATTAGAAAATCACTTGGAAACACCAACAATGAAAATATACATTTTCAATTGAAATATATGAAAACATATTCCAAATAGAATATGATTCACTCTTATGAATAAAGTAAACAGGGATTTTTGAATTCATTTTCAAAAACACATGTATCAAATATTAATGACACATGACTAGTTTGGAGGGGCACATTGTTGAGATCATGGAGGATTAATGGCACATTGCATGATGAGAGGAAAAATCTTGGCATGGTGCATGAAAGATAGAGGTTTTTTAGGATTTCACCCACACCTTCCCATGTTGCAAACCTTGCATGATTATTTTCACGTTATGATAGGTATGCCTCCCATTGCTAGAGATTTAAACATTGTAGAGTTCTTAAAGAAGCTTGAATAGAGTTTTAAAGTTGTAGAGTTTCTTAAAATGTTGGAATACAAAGATATTCTTGAACAGTTTGGGAGAGATATTTGATAGAATTAAGCTTTGTTAAAAAAATGATAATTTTTATAGGTGATTTTTACGAGGTCTTTGAACTCATACATGAGTGTTAAAATGAAGATCATATAGCTCTTTTAGTTCTTACCTTTGTTGAAACCTTATGAAATTGTGTATTAATGTGGAATCCTTTAAATAATGATTAGAGGTGACATGTATAATGCTGATAGATCTTTAGGGATGCAAAAGATAATTTTTTTTGATGATAGTGTTGGAATCAAGGAACACTAAGAGGGAAAAATTTAACTTTATTAATCTGATCTTTCAACCACTTATAACATTCAACTAAGAGAAAGATCCAAATACATAAAGAAATCATTCATAACACCATAACACAAGGATTTTTACGTGGAAACCTTGTTAGGGGAAAAACCACAATGGAGGTTAATCCACAATTTGAGTACTCAAAATATAAGTGTTTTACAAAAATGGGAATGCACTTGCATTTAGGCGCACTACCTAGAGCTCATTGTTCAAAAATAGAAAGACTCACTTCCTTAAAAAGGTTTGGATTACAACTAAAAGATTTGAATTGAGAAAGTAGCATATACAAATGCTTGATTATAGTTCTAGTTAGGCTAATAGATCAAATTTTGGACCATCTATCTAATTTTCTCTTCTGCTCTACTCTACTTCAACTCGCATCACAAAATTCTTTTATGCACAAGAGAAAATGTGCATAGTCACTCAATTAACCTTATGATATTTTCAAAACACATTGAATTACATTGAACACCACTCAAAATGAAATAATTGATCACTTATATATATCCTCTACTAAGTATTTAGTCGACTTCAATAAAATAGAAAATATTTAACAACTATCAGCTCAAATCATGCATAATATTCAATGCACATCCACAAAATTCGGCCACAACATAGTGACGAACCAAAATAAAATCTCCAATATGAAAATACTCCAAAAAATTTCTCCTTGAACATCTGCAACACCCCACATTCACTTAGTTGGCCTTCTAGCACTGATGAACAAAAAATAAAATGATCATATCTCCTAACTCATACACCAATTGATGTGATGACACAAAAATCAACAATAAGACATTCTAGATGCCCAACTACCTTCCCTGAGATCTACAACCCAAACTGATAGACTGGTAATGCAAATAGATTGACAGATTCAACTTTAGTTAGATGCCCTGTTCTTCACTCTATCTTCCAATATGAATAAATAGTGAAGTGTGGACCAGATCAATGACTTAGATTTCCATCAATGATGATACCAAAAGACATATGCCAAAAATCTCCCCCTTTGGCATTGATGGCAACACTAAGTGAAAAATGACTAAGTGTTGAAACCTTCAAGACTTCAAAAAGCCATAGCTAACAAAGCTCCCCCTAAATTTGATAAGTCATTTTTCATTGCTCTCTCCTCCCATTTCACATCAATGACAAAAAGATAATAAAATATTTTCCTACAGTAACCAAAAAATTACTTATTCAAAAACTTATTCAAATTTTTTTTGAAGAAATACAACTGCTACTTGTGTTAGAAGATTATTTTGTATTTTTCTTTCATCTCCGAAATAAAATTCTTCCATGCTTCTACTACAATCCTGGTGATTATGATCATGCTATTGTTTTCATATGTCTGGTTGATAATCATGATGAGGCATTCCAGAATGGTGATGTATTCTTCTAATATTTCTCCTTTCCTCAATATCTCAATTAATTGTTCCAGCTTGCATTTTGTTATGTCCTTCACTTTCCAAAAGGTGTCAACAATCCCATCCCTAGTGTTTTGAAAATTTCTATAATCTATCTATAATTTCTAAATCCTTTTCTTAATTGCACCATCTTGATTCTGTAACATGTTAAAATCTTGTCCAATTCTGTTAAGCTCTATTTCAATTTGTTCCAGCTTGTCTTTGTACTTTCTAATTGCATGAGGCCATCGAAGACAATAATTGTATATTTTGTTTGTTGTGTCTATGCATTGCTTTAACTGATTCATGTGCCTTTTTAGCTTGGTGAGAGACAATCTATACTACTTCTTTAAGTGTAGGATTACTTCTTCTTCCTTGTTCTGAGACTCAGAGTCCATGATTTCCTTGATGCATTCAATCATCTCTTCTAGCAACATATTCTACTAACTCTCCAATTTGATATGATTGTGCACAAGATGAGCACTTAGTATGTTTAAAATCATGTCCTCCTCATATGAAGGTCTGATAGACCATATGTTTGCAATTTTCTCCATTCCATCTTCCTCATGAATAAGTTGCAATATCTCCTCTTTGGTTAAATCACCTACTTCTTCACTTTCTTCCATCATTTCCTTTTCATGTTCTAGTTCGGTTGTTTCTAGTTCTTTCCTTTGGGTTTCCTTAGTTTCCTTATCAAATTCCCCATCTGGTATGTTCACAATCACTTGTTCTTTTCCTTTCCCTTCAACTCTTGGAGTCTTGCATGCTGGTGAAGTACAAACGTCAATTTATTTTTCTCTTTTTTTCTTTCTCTCCGTCTCATTGGAAGAGGAACCAACTTTAAGTTCCCTTTGTGATACCTTGAAATGTCTACTACTCTAAGCATGCAAAATGACTAAGAAATATGAAAAACAAAACACCAAGGACACCTCAAGATGAGCCAAAAGAGAGTTAGAATAAGAAAGGAAATAGATAGACATAATGAAATAGGAACAATATCACCTTCCTTGCTGTTGATTTCTCCTTGATTGGCCCTTGTTTGGATTGTTTGTGTGCTCCTTAGATGGTTGCTTGAAGATCACTACTATGTGCTTGAATGTAAAATGCAAGTGGATGTGATTGAAAATTGGATGAGTGCATAAAATGGCAGCATGTAGTTGCAAATTGACTAAGTGTTGGAAATGCCCTTGAGGAGGGGGTATTTATAGAGGATCTTGAATTCTCTAGAGAATTCAATGGTCAAGATTGCTCCAACAAGGCCAAGATGAAGGGCTATGGTGGGTTGAGAACCCACAATCCCTCACATCTTGACATGTGGAGGGTGAAGTGGCCAAAGGGGGATGAGATGGAGATGAGGTGTCAAGAGGGTACATGAGGTGGAAATGACATGCACCTTGGGGAGAGAAAATTTTCACAAAAAGGGATTTCTTGTCCCCAAGTGGGAGTGAAAGGGACATTTGAGGAATTTTAGAATTCCTCAAAAATCTACATGGGAAAAAGAAAGGTGGTTGGGGATATAAATGTGAATTAAAAATTCACATTCTTAGGATGATCTAGAGGGTAAAAGGTGGGCTCCAAAAAGGTGGGACTTGGTCACATGTGGAGATTGTGACAAGTCCAAGGTTCTAGAAGCCTTGGAAGAATGGAATGTGAATTAAAAATCACATTTAAAGGAGAGGAATCTAGGGCAAATAAATGTGAATTAAAAATTCACATGGGAAAGGGGGTCAATGATCAAAAAAGAAAAATGGAAGAATTGACCAAAAAGTGGTGCTAAAATTAGCTAATGACTTTGATTAAGGTTGTGCAAACATTGGATTAGGCTAATTAACAGGAGATTAGAGGCAAGTGGCAAATGTAGGAGGATGTGACATTAATCTTTGATTAAGATGATGCACATCATAACCTTGAATTAATTAAATTAATTCAGATTAGGGTGAGGTTATGAAGGATGTGACAAGGAGAGAGAAAGTGTGGAATTTTAAATTGATTTTTAAATCAAAAAGGTGAAGAATGACTAAATTAAATAGATTAGTGTATTTATTTAATTTAGAGAGGAATAAGGTAAAAGACAAAGTATTAATTATTAAATTAAATACTTTACCGGTATGAGACAAAGATGTAATATTAATTTAGTAAATTAATATTAATACGATAGATGGAAAGGCAGTAATTTTAATCATATCGAAGTGATTAAATTTGGATGCCTACATTTTGCCCCTCTTCGAAATATTGTTGAAATAATGATGTTTCGAAGAAGAGTGAATGTCACGGATGAAGAAAGGAATGAGGATTGATGCCCCGACCTGACAAAGAAGAAGGAGGATGCCCCAGTGCCTGGTTTGAAATAGATGGAAGGAAGTAGTAGGGTATGCCCCCTCGAGAAGGCGGTTGGGGAATAAAGAAGGGGCCCCGGATGACATCTCGAGAGAAGGAAATGGAGGGGACCGTGGGATAGAGGGCAAAAAATTAAGCAAGTTTTCCTTTTGAACGGAGTGGATCAGACGTACGGTTGGCGAATGGCGACCTCGGGAAGTTTGGGATTAATTAGAGGAAAAGAAAATTAAATAAAAGGTAAAAAATACCTTTTTGGAGAGAGGGGGGTTAAAAAAGGTAATTTGAAAAATTACCTGGGTCATTGTCACTGTAGCAGTTGAGAGAAAGAGAGGAGAGGAGAGAAAAGCAACGAGGGATACGATGCCGACAGACAACGACACCGCGATCGTGCATCGGGCGGACGGAGTACAAGCAATGTACCGCAAGGGCGCAGGCGGACAGTAGGTGAGTAGAAAGAAAAAAAACCCCTCTTCGTGATTTACGCAGTTTTTTGTAAAAAAAATCAAAAATAAAAAAGTGGGTTTTGTCGGGGACGGGAAAAAACAAAATGGGTTACGTTATTTTTTGTTAAAAA
>VDFB02000017.1:211735846-211747481 GCA_007258455.2 Sequoia sempervirens
AGAAGGATGCGGCATAGGTACGCATTCAGAGTGAGAGGGCAACAGCAGAGGTAGAGATACAAGCCTTGTAGAGAGGGAGAGATGAGATGGTAGCAGAGGTAGCGACTCTAAAAAAGGAGAGGGATTCGGCAGAGTTACGAGCACAGGCTCTCCAGCGGGATAGAGATGCAGCAGAGGCTCGGGCACAGGGGGCTGAGAGAGATAGAGATGCAGCAGAGCTACGGATATAGACTCTTCAGGTAGAGAGGGATGATGCGATGGCTCGTGTTCTGACAGAGCAGATGTGCAGAGTATGGAGAGAGAGAGGGATCGGTTACTGGCAGAGCTGGCACAGAGTCGGTTATCTCAGGAGGCATGGGAGCGGGAGAGGCGAGTGATTAGCGCGGATCGAGATCGGTATCGGCATGAGCAGAATGTCACGAGACTGATAGCTGGGCAGAGGGATGAGTTTATGCAGTAGGCTAGCTATTGGAGAGGGGTATACGAGCAGGTCGTTCCGGATCCAGTGCAGCGCACGGCATGCTACATTAGCCAGGCTCCACAGCCACTAGGGCCATCTCAGTCTCTAGGGACACGCACTAGGGGATTCAGTGATTACTGGCGGACGCCGTCTCCATACGACGGGTATCAGGGGACACCCACCCATGAGTACCAGGGGACTCCAGCACACAGAGGGCCAACACCTGATTCTCCGTAGAGGTTAGATGTGGGTAGCTCCCAGTAGAGCAGTCAGATGCAGGACATTGGTGATTTTTGACAGTGACAGGATGGATGGGTTATGTAGGATGGATTGACAGAGATCAGGGATGTTCTATATCCTTGGATTTTGTACTTTGTCATGTGACGGATATATGTATGATGTATATGTGACACATGTTATATTATTTTGATATGAGACAGTTCTTATTGACACCATGTAGTGTGTTTTTGTTTATGATGGATGATCATATGCATGAGTATATGGTACTATATGTGTATGTGGATGGATGTACTCATGTGTTGATTTATTTTATGTTTTATGTTTATGATATGAGATGTTCATGTGGATGAATAGATGTATGTATTTATGGATAATGGATAATGTTACTTATGCGTATGTATTGATTTATGGAAATGTTTATGTGGATGATTGGAGTTATGCACTTCATGGAGTATGAATAATTTTATGGATGCAGATGGTGATATTATATGTGTACCTATGAGATTTAGGATGATTCATATAGATGGATGCCTAGTTGACTTATTTATCATGTATGTATGACAGATTTTTGTATGAACATTGTATGTATGCAAGATGTGAGATATTATGCATCTAACACTTTGTGATACAGGTGGTGATGTATGTATGGATATAACGTATGGTGATGCAGGTGGTGATGGATATAGGGTCCTAAAATGTGATGCAGGTAACACACGACCATAAGTATCAATAAGAACTGCCACGGTAATGAGAGGTGGGTGTGCAGTAATGGTGAAGATGGATGTCATTTGGCATCTGTCAAAAAGTATCAGTACCCTGAGAAGAAGGGGAAAGAATGGGGGAAGATATTTGCACAACCAAAAACCATAGGGTGAGTGTCAATGCAGTGATTATGAAAAATGCAATCCTAATTCAATTAGCCATCTTTGGAGCACTGGTTTTTGCTATAGCATAGGACACGATACACCAAGGTACAGAGGACCGAGGTAAAATTAGTGTCTAATGCATGAGACAAACACGCCAGACAAGAAGGCTATCTCAATATCACAAAGTCGCAAGGACCTTGCTCGGGTCCGGTATTGAGATAACCACAAACACAAAAGGATGCCCCAACATAACACAAGACCTCAGGGATCTTGGTGGGTACTATGTGGGACAACCAAGAAAACACAATAAAAGAAAAGATTAAGATATGCCCCTATGTGGATTAATCAAAACACGTCATAATATGATGGATTATGACGGCCTTGATTAGTGACAATAGGGAACCCAAATGATAAACAAAAACCAAAAGCAACAAAAAGATCATAATCAATTTCAAATGTCCTTTGCCATAGGATCAAGGGGATGGATGGGCTTGATGAGGTATGCTAGGAAGGATGCATCCTGTTAAGACCTATGATGGATGCTAAGCGAAAAGATCGGTATGATAAAGGATATTCAAAATTGATTAGATTCGTTGGTACGAATGGGTCTTGTTTGTTAAGAACCAACGAGATAAGGGCATGACTTGACGAGACAACCACAAAGGGGACAAGACACAACCTAAAGACCTAGGGGCTCGGGGGCCGATCAGAGATAAGCCTTGCCTACGTGAAAGCGCAGAGCCCTCGTAGTTCACAGAAAAGGACCATGGATAAAGCGGAAAGAGGACAATGGTGACCGATGATGGACACAAGACGCGACCGACAAATGCCCCAAGGGAGGATCAAATGACCAACCTTGCCTATGTGAAAGAACAGGGGCACCGTAGTTCGATAAAAGGACCATGGATAGAAGCGAAAAGGGACTAGTGGAGACGAGATGATGGAGGATCAAAACAAGGTTGATCGAAAAGTGCCCCAGGGGTAGATCGCACGATCAACCTTACCTACGTAAAAGCGCAGGGGCAACGTAGTTCGACAAAAGATGAAAGTGAGACAAAAGGATGAGATCTAGATGGAGACTGACACGATGGATGATCCTATATGATGACCCGGACCGACGAAAGAAAGACATAAGCTCAAAGTGGGATATAAGGATGCTCAGGATGAGGGATAGGTAAGGTGATTCGTCCAATGCTCAATCAACAAATACCAAGCGGCCTAGGCTGATGCGGGTGGGGATGAAAGTGTGGATGACGACATAAAGTAACTAGGATGCTAGGTAGATAATGATTAAGCCCTCTATGGACGATGCCTATTACCAGGTTTTCACCATCCATACTTATCCAAGGTGCCACCAAGAGGTTGTTTTCACCATAGGACGGATTTATTTCTCTTTACTATTTTTGGATTTTTTTGTCACTTTTTGATTTTTTTTTTTTTGGATAAGGTAGACCAAGAAGACTTTAGGTGTAGAACCTTTTTAGATGGAGAATATTGACAGGTTTGTCAAGGGGATCTCCGTCCAGAGTAGCCAACCTATAGGCTCCAGATCCATATTTGGCAGTTATGATATACGGCCCTAACCAGTTTGCTTCAAATTTTCCTTTCTTGTCACGATCTTGCTGGGTGCGGTGATTTTCCTTGAGCACAAGTTCACCAACCTGGAATTGCCTCGGGCGGACCTTTTTACTGTAATGACGTTTGAGACGATTCTGATATACTTGTAGGTGATCATAGGCCCGTATTCTGCGTTCATCAAGCAACTCTAGCTGTGCAAGCCGAGCGACGCGAGTATCTTCTTTGCTGATGAGGTTCTTCAAAGAAATTCTCAATGAGGGGAGCTCAACTTCGATTGGCAAGATGGCTTCCGCGCCATATACTAAAGAGTATGGGGTGGTGCCTGTTGGGGTACGGATAGATGTGCGGTATGCCCAAAGGGCGGGATGAATGTGAAGGTGCCAATCTCGTCCAATGTTATTGACCACCTTTTTGAGGATGCGGATGAGGGTTTTGTTGGTTGCCTCCACCTGACCATTACCCTGAGGGTAGTAAGGCGTTGACCAACGATGTTGGATGTGGAAAGTATCACATAGGTGCTTCATGGCTTGATTTTTAAATGGTTTTTCGTTATTAAAAATGATGGTGGATGGGATACCATATCTGCAGAGAATATGGTAGAGGATGAATTTAGAAATTTGAGTACCGGTGATTTGGGAGAGTGGCATTGCTTCCACCCATTTGGTGAAGTACTCAGTTGCGGTGATGATGAATGTATGGCCGTCGGATGAGGGTGGGTGAATCTTGCCAATCAAGTCGAAACCCCATTGAGAGAATGGCCATGGTGCTAATAGGGGTTGAAGATCTTGTGCCGGAGCATGGATCAAATCCACATGCTGTTGACATGGAAGAAATTTCTTTACAAATTCGCAGGCATCATGTTCCAATGTAGGCCAGTAATATCCAGCCCGCAGGATTCTTTTGGCCAGAGCCATACCATTTGAGTGGGCCCCACAAATGCCACCATGTACTTCCATTAGTACTGTTTGGGCTTCGGTCTCATTCAGGCATCTCAGGAGGATTCCATCATACCCGCGACGATAAAGCGTATCACCAATGATGATGTATCGGGATGAACGATGGATAAAGGATTTACGTTGGTTGCGTGTAAGTTCCGGGGGTATGGTATTGTCACGGAGGTAAGTATATATGTCTTGGTACCATGGGGAGGAAGGACCTACAACATCGCACACCATGTCAGTGTCAAGAACATCATATGCAGGGATTAACAGTTGTTCGACGAGAAACTCACACTCTGTCCGATCCTTGGGCATGTCAATCAAAGAGTCAATAGTGGCCATGGCATCTGCTGCTTTATTTTGCACCCGAGGGATTTGGTCAAACTATATGGAGGTGAAATATTTCTTAAAATCATCTACCGTGCGTTTATAGGGTAGCAGTTTGTCATCCTTTGTGAGGAATTCATCATTAACTTGTCTGATGACCAACAAGGAATCCCCAAAGACTCTCAAATGTGTAATGTGCCACTGCTTTGCAATTCTAAGGCCGGTGAGGAGGGCTTCATATTCCGCCATATTGTTGGTGCAGGGAAATGCTATTCTGAATGATTTTGGGATGTAGTCACCTTGAGGGGTGACTAATAGAATTCCTGCCCCAAATCCATTGTGAGTGTATGAGCCATCAAAATATAACGTCCAAGTTGGTGCTTCTGTTACTGTGTAGATCTCTTCATCCGGGAATTCAGTGTCTATTGAGTAGGCATCTACTAGTGGTGCTTCAGCCAATTGATCAGCAATAACCTGTCCTTTGATAGCTTTGCGCTCTACATACTCGATGTAAAATTCACTTAGTAGCATGACCCATTTGGCCATGCGGCCAGTCAAAGTGGTTCTAGATAATAGATATTTCAAAGGATCAATTTTAACAATTAATTTGACTGGGTGACTGAGCATGTAATGGCAGAGTTTCTGTGTACTGAAGACGAGCGCGAGACATGCTTTTTCCATAGGAGAGTAATTTAGCTCATAGCTGACTAGTGTTCTACTGATGTAGTAGATTGCTCTTTCTTTGAGTGACTCATCGTGCTGCACCAATAATGCCCCCAGTGCGACTGAGGTAGCAGAGATATAAAGCAGGAGGGGTTTTCCTGGAATAGGCGGCATCAAAATTGGTGGATGAGCTAAGTATTCCTTGATTTTATCAAAACCCATTTGACACTGTGGGGTCCATCGGAAGGTAGAATCTTTCTTCAGAAGATGGGTAAACGGCTGACATTTATCTGCGAGCTGAGCTATGAACCGTCAGATGGACTGCATTTTTCCCTGGAGGCTCCTTAACTGCTTTAGATTGCGTGGAGGCGGCATGTCTAGAATAGCCTTTACTTTGGCAGGATCAACTTCAATACCTCTGCGAGAGACTATGAAACCCAGTAATTTCCCTGATGTAACCCCAAAGACACACTTCTTTGGATTCAACCGCAACTTATAGTGCTCTAGTCGCTCAAATATCTTCTTCAGAATGGTGGGATGCTTGGCTCGCGTTCTGGATTTCCCTAATAGGTCATCAACATAGTCTTCCATGATAATGTGGATAAGGTCATGGAAGATAACTGTCATAGCTCTTTGATACGTTGCCCCCGCATTCTTGAGACCGAAGGGCATAACATTGTAATAGAAGGTGCCCCAAGGAGTTGTGAAGGCGGTTTTGTGTTGGTCTTCAGGTGCAATTTGGATTTGGTTGTAACCGGAGAAGCCATCCATGAGGGACAACATCTCGTGTCCTACTGTTAAGTCAACCAACATGTCAATATTAGGAAGAGGGAAATCATCTTTTGGGCAGGCTTTGTTGAGATCCCTAAAATATGTACAGACCCGAATGTCACCATTTGGTTTAGCAACTGGCACGATGTTGGAGATCCATTCGGAGTAGTCAATAGGTCTGATAAAACCTGCATCTAGTAACTTCTCCAACTCTTTCTTTACTAGCAATGCAACTTGCGGATGCATCTTACGAAGTTTTTACTTGACGGGTTTGGCATCTGGATGAATGTCTAAGTGGTGAACCACTAAAGCAAGGTCTAAGCCTGGCATGTCTGAATATGACCAGGCAAAATTGATGATGCCTTCTTGGAGTAGTTGCGCAAAGATCGGATACTCTTGTTCGGAGAGTGACTTTGATACATAAGTGATCTTTGGATTTTCAGCAGTTCCCAAATTAACTTCTTGCATCTCTTCGATCAGGATAGATGATCTGGCAGGTATTTGAGTTCCCATAAGGGGAAGATGAACATCACCATCTTCCGGTGCCTCTTCGAGGTTTTTGCCGTTAGATGCATCCTTTATTTTTACTTTTTCTAGGTCAGGAAGCGCCTCAGGGAGGTTTTCACTAGATGACCTCTTTTTATTTTTCTTATTCTTATTTTTGCGACTGGAGTGTTCATCCTCCCCTAATCCCATAAGGTTGACATAGGTGGCCGCAGACATACTGACAGGTGTGGTGTTGTGTAGGTCCCAATCAATGAGTTCAGGGTGACGAAGGGATAGGCTGATGGTGCAAACGGATAGGCATTCAAACATGGAGGATAAATCGGTGTGATCAACATCATCGTATTCATGTATGATGGATTCCTCCTCGGGTATGTCTTCCAATGAGCCATCATCCACGGTGATACTATTAGAAGTATTAGATGACATTGCAGGGCTTTTCTGTTTGTTGTCATACCCAAGTCCTACCATCTTTGGTAACTGTTGTGTATCAATGGGTTGCAATCACCCCTGTTCCTCTTTACCTAGGCCTCTACCTTGGTAGTTATGTTTTTCCATGAACTTTGTTGGCCAAGGATACTTTTCTTGAAAATATTTCTTTAGAGGAGTTTCTGGTTCGGGCTCTTCTCGGTAGACCCACTGACTTATGTCTTCCTCTGGTGCATCGATCTTGATACTCGGAGGTCTGAAGGTGGTAGTAGGAATGTTTTTACCACTGAAAGTGATGATCTTGTCTTCCTTTTGAACAACATGTGAAGGTTGGCCGTACTCATGTGGTGACGGTGGCATAGTGGCTACATTAAGAGCCGTATGCATCTCATACTCACTTCACCCTTTGTCAATGATCTGGACTTTAGTGACGGAAGGATTAGTGGCGGAGGATGGAGTGGTGATTGCGGTGGATGATGGATTGGAGGATGATGGATTTGAGGATGATGGATGGGAGGATGATGGATTTGAGGATGATGGATGGGATGCCCCCATTTCGACCCCTGGACAATAATGTAAATGTGGAAAAGATGCTTCTAAAGCTCGACAATACTCAAACGGTTGGGGGTTGGCATAGACGGTGATCTCCTGTCCATTGACTGGGAATTTGAGGCATTGATGGTACATGGATGGGATGGCTTGCATAGCATGGAGCCATGGGCGGCCAAGGAGGAGATTGTACGGTAAGTCCAGATCAAGAACATGACATGTAGTATATTGGAGCACAGGTCCCACTTGGATAGGAAGACTGATGATTCCTTCTGAATTTCTCTCTGCATTGTCGTAAGCTTTGATTGTAATTATCTAGTTGCTTAGGTCCGCTTGAGAATACCCTATCTGTTTTATGAATTTCAGAGTACATAGATTGAGGGCAGAGCCATTATCTACCAAGGCCCTTTTTACTTTATGGCGGACGACTATGACTTCGATATGTAGGGGACGGTTGTGATTGGCATCGATGTTGGGCATATCATCTTGGCTGAAGTGAAGGTGATGAGACAAAGCCAAGTGTCCCACCAAATCTTGGAATTGTGTGGGGTCGATGTCATTTGGTACATGGGTCTCTTGCAAGGCTCTATTAAGGATCTCTTGATGTACCGGGGAAGACTTAAGCAAATCCAAAATGGATATGTGAGCGGGGGTCTTCCTTAGGTGATCAAGAATGTTATATTGAGAGTTGACGGGAGCGGGTTGGATGGGTGTGGCAGCTGTGGGGATAGTGATACGGGCTCGTCGTGTAGTCACAACACATTGAGGGTCTTTGGCTTTAACATGTATCATGGACACTCGGGGTTCCACCTGCTCAACATAATGAATAACACCTTCATAATTGAAGGGCGTATTCTTGTAATTCACATTATTTGTGCTGTTGTTTTGGGGATGACTAGTGGAGGTGCTAGGACCTTGACTATGATTTGGGAAGGCATTTTGATAAATTTGCAGCTGAGCATTGGACGATGAAGGTTGACTGGGGTCAACCTTGATATCCCCTCGATCAATGAGATCTTGGAAATAATTTTTCAAACCTTGGCACTTATTCAAGGAATGTCCCTTGATTTTATGGAAGTCACAATACTCGTTCTCTTTAAACCATGCCGGCTTGGGTTTAGACTCATCGAATGGTTTGGTGACAGGATATGTGATGGGGTAATTGATTTGTAACAATTTGTTAAAAACAACACTCAGGGGTTCGCCCAATTGGGCATATTGACGCTTGGTATTCCCCTGATTTATTTGGTTTGACTGTTGAGGGGGACGCGGTGCCCCCTGGGGTACTGATATGGTGTTGGGTACAGACTGTTGTTGATTTTGAGATGCATTAGCCACTTGGACATGTTTGGTGTCTGTCACTCCGTCATTCACTACATTTTTGTTTTTGTTCCAAAATCGTGATTTATCTCCGAATGACCGTTCTTTATCCTGACTGTGTATTTTGATGTGCCCTTTGGCAATAAGGGCTCATTCAAGGATAGGTCCTTTTTCCACTATCTCGGCGAAAGTGGTGACACAGTGTAGTCTAAAGTTGTGGGCCATGTCAGGATGAGAATTTTCCACAAAAAGGGTGACCATGTCTTTTTCTTTTAAAGGATTTTTCATTCTACTGGCCAATGCACACCACCGTTGGAGGTAGCTGGTGAAGGTCTCTCCATCCCATTGCTTCTCTTTTAGGAGATCTAAGGTGTCCGTATCCTTCCGTAAATTGAAAGAGAAGTAGGATACAAACTTCTCTGATAAGTCTGCAAAAGTTTTTATGGACCCCTTTTCGAGAGTCATGAACCAATCTAGGGCATGGCTTGCTAGGCTTCGTGGGAACAAGCGCAAGAGATAGTTATCACTGTACATGACTTCTTGACACCGTGAATAAAACTCCTGTAAGTGAGCCTTGGGGTCTTTATCTCCCTTGTATTTGTCAAATTTTGGAATCTCGAAATGTTTAGGAAAGGGGATCAGCAAGATGGAGGGATCAAACGGATATGGGCATATATCTTCAAATTTGAATGTTTGTTTTGTAGCCCCTACTTGAAGATCCTTAAGTGCGGCTTTGATTTCCAACAAATCCGAGCTAGCTGGTGGTGGGTTGGGGGGATATTGATGGTAGAAAGATGAAGGATCTTGTTGAAAGGGCGTCGGATTGTTGAAATGCAGGTTTGGGTGATTGGATGATGATATAGCTTGTTGGTAAGGTGGGGGATTTTGCTGATATGGAGGTTGTTGTTGTGGGGGGTAATATGGATTTGTTTGGTAAACATGTGGGGTAGGTTGTTGAGGAACTTGGATAGGACGTTGTATGTTAGTTTGTTGGTATTGAGGGTATTGTTGTGATGGTTGGGAGGTCGTGTAAAGCGGTTGTTGGGGAAATTGTTGTTGGTTATGATAGTAGTAGGGTTGTGGAGGTTGTTGTGGTGGCGTCGAGTGTTGTATGGACTGAGGCGGGATATTGTGTTACGGTTGGACCTTTGGACGCAAAAGGGATGCAAGAAAGGGAGATATGGTTTGGGTAGGCGGTTGAGATGGATTGCCTTGTGATTGGTAGGATGGTTGTTGTGAAGAGGTCAAAGTATTGGGTATAGGTTGTTGCGGATGAGCCGGCGGAGGTTGCGTAGGTACATTTTGTAGAGAGGGTTGTTGGGTACCACTCGGAATGTTCAGCTGGGGTGTGCTTTGTGGTGGTATTTGAGGCAGGATAGTAGATTGGGGAACTTGTTGAGGTGGTGGATTTGTAGTCTCGGGAGGTGGAAGTGGTGTGGCAAAGGAGGTGCCCCCAACATTGATTATAGGTTGGTTCAGTGGAGGGGGTGCAATTAATGTTAATGGCAGAGGTTGTGGAATGCTTTGTGGCATGCCATAAGCAAAAAGGTTATTGGGATCAGGCACTTGGGGTCCTCCTATGGCTGAGGTGGAAGCGTGTGGGGGATAATTAACTTGATAGAGAATGACATTGCCGAATTCGGGTTGATGCCAACCCTCGATTGGAGGAACATTGGAGAAGTATGAACCTTCGGGTGCGCTTTGGGTCTCTCAGAGTACATTAGATGGGGCGCCCCTATATTTGGAGAAGTCAACATTGGAGGGGGGTTTAACACCCTTCTCAATTAGGTGGGCCAAGATTTCTTCCCCATGTTTCGCAAGCAAACGGTCAGTCATTTGCACATTGGCAGGATTACTAAAGTGTTCTTCAAGTGTGAGTTCAGGTTGATTAACCATACTCTCTTCCCCATACGGCGAGTTATTCTGATTCTCAGTATCAGAGTGCGATGAGGTACCATTGTGAGGGTCATGTGAGATGTTGGTACCCTTGTTAGGATCTGATAAGACATTGGTTGTGTTTTTGGGATCTTGGGTTTCTTTTCTTGTGAATGGGTCTGAATGGGCATGCAAATGCTAGATGAGTAGGTTAATGCCTTTGTCAAATGATTTGATTGTGACGGAGCTTGGATTGGATCCAATTGGATTTTGATTAATCGGATTGGATTTAGATTGGATTGGGATTGGGTTGGATTTGGATTGGATTTGAATTTGGCTTGGATTTGATTTGATTGGATTTGGATTGGATTGGTTTAGATTGGATTGGATTGGATTTGGATTGGATTTGATTGGATTTGGATTTGATTTGGATTTGGATTGGGTTGGATTGGATTAGATTGGATTGGATTGGATTTGATTTGGATTAGATTGGAAGAGGACTTAAGTTTGATCACGTGAGATTACCCTTAGTAACCCTAGAGCTTTGATTGATTAATAGGATGATTACAGCACTGAATCCACCTTAAGCTAGGAATGGATTGATTGGGCCGAGGATGATAACTTGCAACATTGAATTCACCTCAAGATGGAGGAAAATTGATTGGGATTGAAGTTAAAGACTAGCAATCGAATTCAAGCACTATGGTCAATTTAGGTAACCACTTTGTAATACAAGGTTAGGACGGTTTGATTATGGGTGGTATTTAGAAATGCAAATGGCAAGAAAGGATTGGTGGATTGAACGAAAATTTGGAATAAGGAGATGGGGGTTTAAAAGGGGTAAATGGAGGTTTCAAAAGTTTAAAGTGACAAAACAAAGGTTTGGAATGGTGAGGTGATGGTTGGGAATGGTTAACTGATGGTTCAAAGACTAAATGGGTCCGAATGGAGGAATTTCGGGTGTTTGGGAGGGCAAATCCACCTTTCTGCAGCAAAGATTAGGGTGTTGACAGCAAAATCAGGGGCGTAGATAGCTTTTTGCAGTAAATCAGGGGCGCTACTGCCTTTTTGCAGTAAATCAGGGGCGCTACCGCATTTCTGCAGGGGCGTAGATA
>VDFB02000017.1:211747581-211779292 GCA_007258455.2 Sequoia sempervirens
ATGTTGGAGTTGTTGATCAAGTGAGTACTACTTCGGTGCAACTTGTGGAAAAGGTTTTTGCTAATAATATTGTTATTGATGCTCAAGTTGGTGTTGTTGTAATGGCTATTGAGGACTCAGAGGTGGCTTTTGATGAGTTTAATGTGGCTAGTTCTAGTTATGGAGTCTCTAGGGTTGATGGAAGTGGGCCTATGGTTGTTGTGGAAGCAAGTTTGGTTGAGAAGAACCCTATTTTTGAGAAGGTTCTTGTGCTTTGTTTTGTTCCTAAGTTGGAGGTTTCTCCTTTGAAGGAGGTAACTAATGTTTTCCTATCGTATGGGGGAATTAAATATCCAGAGGAGGACTTGGGAGGTGCTCTAGGGGTGGTATCTCCTGGGGAGTTGAAGATGGTTGAAGAGGTTAATATGAAAGAGTCGGTTAAAGATAAGGTGCTCACCTCTTCTGTCATGGATTGCAGTTCCTCTTGGTCTTTGGGTGTAGATGTTGGGGATCTTCCTCTTTTTTCCTCCAAGCCTCAAAATAGGAAAAAATCCATCTCCCATTCTTTGGGTATGGCTATTAGAAACCACATGAAATTGGACTATGGTTTTGAGCATAGAGGCAGGGACAAACCATTGTTATAGTAGCTTTAGGAGAAGGAAAGAAAACTTGATATTGTTGATGGGTCACAGATGACTTTGCTTGAGATGGGCTTGAAAGGCTCCTCACAGAATCTTACATGAAGATCCTCTCCTAGAATATTCGAGGATTGAATAATCCTCACAAATAGGATCTCCTTGCTAATTTAGTAAGGGTATGTGTAGGATCAGGATGGGCCAAAAAGTGGTGATATGATGGGTATGTGGCTGATGACTTTTTTTTAACCCAAAATTGATGAAACGAAAAGGGTTTTTAAAGGAGATTATTATCTTTCCACCAATATAAATTGCGTTTTTACTTTGAATCTTAATAAATAATTATTATTCATTTTCTATTTGAATTAGTGACTAAAGTCCCCGATTGATAGGTTTGATTGAAAATGATTCATAGCTTTAAATAGTATCACATTTTTGAATTTGAAACATGCATCACATTCTATGCCTCATATACTATAGGTTTAAAAAAAAAAATTGAATTTCATGAAGTTTTGACCATGTTAAGGTGGTCAGACATACATTTTTTAATATTTTTTAAAAGTCATAATAAAAAATTAATAATTAATTATTTACTTGCAAATTACAAAAAATACATCACATTTTGGCCATGATCTTCCTCACGAGTATTCAAAATTGCGCAGCATTTCACTTACAAAATAGGGTTCACGTGACAAACACCTACTTCTTCTTTATTTTTTCCTTGAAATTAAGGACTAATCGGCATCGGAATTTCCAATTTTCACCAAAATAAATTTTTTAAAACTCTATTAGTTTAGAAACTACATTCAATTTGCTACAGATTCTATTCTTACATATTTTTGAAATAATATAGACAACTTATTCAAATTTTCACATCAAGTTGCCGAACTCTATTTTTTTTGAATTTTTTGCCACTTTAAGGGCCTTTTTTTCCATGATGATCCTACACACACCCGTAAGAGATCACCAACTTGACATCATTCTGATTCAGGAGACTAAAATGGGATTTTATAAAGTGGATAAAATCAAGAATAGGTTGTTTACGGATTCTAGTTATTAGGATTTTGATTTTGATGGCGCTTCTGGAGTTGTGGCTACTTTTTGGAACCCAAAGGTGGTTACAAGGTCTAATTTGTGTGGGGAAGAAAATAATATGGCTACTTCCTTTTTGATCTCTAGAGACAAGTTCTCGTGAGTTATTTCTAATATTTATGTTCCAAATTCTAAATGTGCTAGAAAGAATTTTTGATATGGTTTGAATAAGTTTAAATCTCGGTTTCCTTTTCAGAACTAGTTGGTGATGGGGGACTTCAATTCCACATTGAATGATGTTGATAAGTTTGGAGGTTCTTAGGTGGTAGAGAATTGTAGATTTGATCTTATAAATTTTAAAAAATGCCCCTAAATATAGTGTGACTCTTTAGGGTTATTCTCAACCCCGGACTCTTGATGGTTAGCATCGTTAATTTGTGGAGGATACTGTCGACATCCTCTTGGTCTTCTTGCATATTCCCAGGAGGACACTGTCGGCTTCCTCTCACGAAGAACTCTTCGGTTATCATCTCGAGGAAAAAATGCCCTCTATATATTTGTCCCTCTTTTGGGTATTTATCAGGCTGTCCTCCATATAGTGTTACTCTTTAGAGTAATTCTCAGGCTGTCCTCCACATTGCCAGACTCTCTCTACTTCAAGGCAAGGTCCAACAACAACAACAAGTCATGGTCTTGCTGTTCCAACAAGTCATGGTGATCCTGGGTTGGTCGCCGTCTCAGGAATTAAATGACTATACTTGTATGCGATCCACTCATGCAGCTGCAATACTGAGATATTTATTTTATCAACAATGAGCGCGTAAGGCAACGGGTGCAAAAATTAGTACGTCACACCTTTAAAAAGGGTTTCAACACCCCTATGACTTGACCTTTTACAAAAGGGATTAAGCAGCCCTCTGACTTGACTGGAATTGGCTCTCTATAAAATCATCCTTGATAACTAGGGAAGGGAAGGCAAGGTTCCAGGCTCAACCTCCCCGGAAATAAGGTCCCAATAGCCGGTCCCCTCTATCTGGTCATGACCATCATCTCATGACGATAGAGGGATAAACAAATCCCAGGGTATGGCAATGGGAGGGATCTATAATAGTGGGATCCTGAGAATCGCACTTCGATTGGATAATGGGCCAGTTGAAGTGCATTCATTCATATAGTTTGGCTAAGGGAGGGTACGTAGTCCGGGATCGGATATATGGCTAAGGGGAGGGTAGCTTTTTTTTTATTGCACCACTCCTTACCTTTTTTTTTTACAGACAGTTTGGCTAAGGGAGGGTACGTAGTCCGGGATCAGATATATGGCTAAGGGGGGAGGGTAGCTTTTTATTGCACCACTCCTTACCTTTTTTTATCCTCCTTACCCTTTTATCCTGGGGACCATTTTAGCCTCACCTCCATACCTGGGGACCATTTTTGCATGGGGCCCTTTTCGATTATATTCTACTCCAGACAGGTAGGGAGGGTACGTAGTTTGGCTAAGGGATGGTACGTCCCATGATACAAAAAAAATAAAAGGTAAGGAGGTTGTGATTTGATAGCAGGAGATGGTGGGTGGAAACGAGCCAATGGAGTTTTATGGTGGGGCTGTGTCGCCTTTAGTAACTAAATCGGTTTAGGTGCGCTTCGCCTCCATTCTACTATACCATACTATCAAGATGAATAGTCCAAGATGACGTAACCTAGATTTAATTAAGATGAATAGTCCAAGATGATGTAACCTAGATTTAATTAAGATGGAGGGCTTACTCTACTCTACTCCCACCTCGGGGTTGAATAGCGGTGGAACCCCCGGGAAACTCGATATCATACGGTAAGTTTGACGTCCCTTCTGGTTCGTCAAGTAAGACAAAAAGACCAGGTCAATCCCAGTTTTCCCATCGAACCCCCGGCCGGGCTTCTACGGCTTCTCGGGTTGCCGCCTCTCTAAGACGACGGACAACCCGTTCTTGCACTTCAGCGGGATCAGCTCCGTAGAGTGCATCCCATCGTTCTTGGAGATCTCTAAACATCTCCTCATATGCGGGGGTTGCTTCTGCGGTAGGATGTGTGGGTACTACCAATGGCATAGGTTCTGAGGGAAGAGTAGCTTGTAGTGCCAACCGGATACCCTCTAAATAAGTAGAGGTGGCTTCCCGTTGCTCGCGCTCTTCCTCCGCAGATGTTCTTAATACTAATATGCGATCGCTGTGTTCGAGAGGGGGTGCTGGCTGTTGGTTGGTAATGGCCTGCTCTGGCTGTTGGTTGCCAATGGCCTGCTCTGCCTGGTGGTTGCCAATGGCCCGCTACTCAGACTGGTTGGTGCCAATTGCAGGTGCATCGTTTTCCCCCTCGTCTTCCCCCAAAGAATCATTAGTTGGTCCATCTGAATCTAATAAATGTAATAAAATATATCCTATCGCGATGAGAAGGTTGGTAACCCATTTGCAGGCTTGCGCTATCAGTTGGTTTAGGAAGGATAACTTTATAGTGGAGAACAGTGAGGGTTCAGGCGAGTTCGTGAGGCCTTCACCCCCTGCGGGGGTGGAAGGTGGGCTGACATCTCCTATTATACCACCGTCGATTCTTATAAAGGGCCACCCTGAGCCGATAAAAAATCCTACTATAAGTCCAAGCACGATCCCGACAAACATGACAACACCTAGAAACTTAACTAACCAGATAAAAGCCTCCTTCCTAGACCGAGATTGCTCTAGCCCTAATTTGGTTACCATTTCAAAATTACTTCTCTCGTTTATTCCGTTCTCCTATTCTCATATGATTCTATGACTATAGTGCCGTTGTAGGTGGTAGAGGTCAACGCGAAGCTACTAGCAAAGCTACTAATATCAAATACGACTAGTCCGGGAAGAGGCTATAAGTTATGGCAAAGTCAAATCCAGTCAAGCCATAGCGGGTAGCTAGGCCTTGTACAAGGTGCGACGTACTGGAACCGCCATCCTGAATACCTCAGCGAGGATGCCGACAGTGGCCTCCAGGGAAAAGACCAATAAACCCAGAGGATGCCGACAGTGCCCTCAAGCAATGAGGAGTCCTCGAGATGATAACCGAAGAGTTCTTCGTGAGAGGAAGCCGACAGTGTCCTCCTGGGAATATGCAAGAAGACCAAGAGGATGCCGACAGTATCCTCCACAAATTAACGATGCTAACCATCAAGAGTCCGGGGTTGAGAATAACCCTAAAGAGTCACACTATATTTAGGGGCATTTTTTGGATGCTCTTATTCAGGTGAAATTGGATCATGCTTTCCTTTCTCTGGATTGCCTACTATCCTTTAGCTACTCTCTTTCAACTCTCACTAGACTTGGTTTGGATCACTTCCCTATCTCTTTCGATATGGAGTTGTTGGGTAGAAGGAAATACTTTACTTTTAGATTTGAGAAGATGTGGGTCAACCATATGAACTTAAGAGACAAAAGTATTTCCTAGTGGGGTATTAATGTGGATGGTTATGCCATTTATAAATTTTCTAAGAAGCTTACTTTTTTCAAGAAAAATATTATTCAATGGAACAAATTGTCTTTTGGCAATATTTTCAAGGAAAAAATATGTGATCAAAGCTAAGTTAGATGTCCTACAATAGAGGATTTAGGCTATTGGGAATGATCATGCAACCCTCTAGGAGGAAAGTATTATGTTGGCCAAATTGCATAATATTGTGGCTAAGGAGGAGTTTTGGAAGCAAATATCTAGGGTGATTTGGCTTCAAAGTGGGGATAAAAATACCCATTTATTCCATCTTACTACTTTGAAGCACATATCTTCTAATAGAATTGCCAAATTTTTTGTTAATGATCAGTCTTTGGAGGGGGATGGTGAGATTAGAAGTGGTTCTTGCTCTTTCTTCTCTAATTTTCCCTCTGAGGATCGATCCCCTCACCTTGTTTGTTAGCATATTTTTATAAATTTCATTCCTAATATTGTGTATGAGGAGTTGAACAAGAGGATAGCATGCATTATGTCTGATGAAGAAGTCAAGAAGGTTGTTTTCTCCTTTTAAGGTAATAAGTTCCTTGGGCTGGATAGTTTTCCTATGTTTTTCTTTCATACCTATTGGGATATTGTTGCTAAGGATGTTATCAATGCTACTAAAGAATTATTTGGTAGTAGACATCTCTTGTTTGAAATTGGAAGGTTGTCATTGATGTTAACAATGAAATTTGGATGTTTGTTAGTACTTGTATAGTTCATTACTTGCTCCATTAATGGAAGTCTATTGATTTGGTATTTTGGTATGGATTACCTTAATTTTTATGATTATTTTAGAAGCTGTCATTTTAGTCCATCTCGATATCTTTTACATCCAATAACAAGAATTTGGTTGACTAGGCCTTAAGGTTGGTAAGATGTAGCTACCAATACTTTCGGAAAATAGTATTTTGCTTATATACTAGTTCAGTATGTCAATGTTTCAGTCTAGATTTCCCCTCAAATAAAGATATCTCTACATGACTTTGTATATAGGCTTGTTACTACAAGATACATCTTACATCAAAGTTTTGTGATGTTATGTGAATGCATTTAGATGATATAAATGACAATGTTTTTCTCTAAAGTATACAGTGAGTTTTTGTACATTGCATTGATGTGGGAGATTCCAAATTTTCTTAGGATTAATTTGTTTTTTGCGGTGTTGAAGATATGTTGCTCAGTGTTGTCTAAAGAATAATTTGATGTGTCAACAAATTTGTGTTACATGTTTGATGAAACACATACACGTTTGGATTTTTGATGTTTTAGGTCTATACTACCTGACCTAATTATGAATTGGGGTTAAGGAGTTTTAAATTTATGCTATGAATGTTATATGGATCTATCATAGGTCCATGTCGACTAATATCATGAGAAAATGAATATGTTTATGAAGTTAAGGTTGAAAAATTTGGTTTTAATTAAAAATAAATTTTCTCCAATTAGGCCAACCTAATTGATGTACTTGATTATATACAGTATATATATGTGTGAACTCCTTTGAGATCAAGTGGGGTGTGGAAAAAGATAGAACGTGTATAGAGAGGATGATCAATGGAGATTTATGTGCAAAATTGTACAACCAGATGTGTTGTATACAATTGCATAGAAGTGTTTCATATATTGTGCCTCATCGAAATTGAACTCTCGCACAAGGAAGGTGCATTCCATCTCAGTACATCTCTTGGTAGTGAGCTATTTCTTGGTATTAATCCATAATCTATTTTGTAAACTATTTTAGTTTGTGAGCCTTTAAGGACAGTGTGTCCTAGCAGTGAGCACTTGTAATATTCTATATCTAGATATATTATATTGTGAGCTAATCTTCACTGTGGTTTTTCCCATTTTAGGTTTTCCACATAAAAATATAGTGTTGATGTGTCTTATGGTATCATGTTCCTTTTAATGTCTTCATTATTGTTTGCAGTTATATGTGCTTTAATACTTGGATGATTTATAGCTGAATGGTTTAATGGAATACTAATTCACCCCCCTTCAGTATTCTGGATAATCAACAACTCTTGAAGGAGTTGAATTCTACCTATATTGTTCTTATTCTGAAGAAGCCTAGGGCCTTGTCATTTGGTGATTTCAGGCCTATCATTCTATGTAATTCTATTTATAAAATACTTTCTAAAGTTTTGGCTTCAAGGTTGCAATTGGTTCTTCCTCTTATTATTTCTTCTCAGGAGAATGGTTTTGTTTGGGGAAGGTAGATTTTATACTTTTTTACTATAGTGCATGAGAATATTCACTCCCTTATGGTTAATAAGAAAGTTGGTCTTATCTTGAAACTAGATCTTGTGAAGGCCTATGATCGTGTCAATTGGAAATTCTTATCAAATTTTTTGAAGGCTTTTGGTTTCTTTGATCATGTTCTGCAGCTGACTGGCCAATTAATTTCCTCTCATTTTTTTCAGTGTTGGTGAATGGTTCTTCATCTATGTTTTTCAAAAGTTTGCATGGGTTAAAGCAGAGCAATCCTATCTTTCCTTTCCTTTTCATTATTATGGTGGAGTCATTAGCTAGATTTATTCTTCAAGTTGTCTCTAATGGTGCTTTCAAAGGACTTTCTCCTTCTTCAGTGCAAAATTCATGATCTCATCAATAATTTGTGGATGATACTATTATCCTTGTGGAAGCATCAATTCTACAGGAAAGTCTATCCAACTCATCTTAAAACATGATGAGGGCTACACTGCTCAAAACACACACAAAACATAATAATAGATACTAACATAGAATAAGTGAAACAAAAAATAACCTACTTTCAATTATTTAAAAAAAATAAATTACAAATTTAGAATTTACAATGCTATAGCCTCATGGGCTTGATTCATTACAAAAGAATCAACTTTGAAAGAAAATCTATTATTTAGAGCCACAATTTGCACTAATGGAGCCACCTTCTACAACCCCACTTAACCATTTTATTTTTCCCAATAATTTCCTTAGAATGTTCTAGAAATTGTAACTTCCCTTTTGTTTTGGTGCCAAAAGTCTTGTCATTTGATTTCTTTCCTAGGAAGATATTTTAATGAAATTCACTTTTTAGTGGGGCAACTTCTCGGAGCCATAGATTTTGATCTGACAGTTTATTTTAAATTGTAATATATCATTGGAAAGCTTGTGAAGATATCTAAAACTATCTTTTGCCAAATATAAAAGATCAAAGATTTTGTACCCTATTCTAAGGCTCCAAAGGGCCTCAATTTTTAGTTTTAAACTTCATTGGAGAAATTCCCTAGGATGAAAATTTAATAACTTCCAAATTGTATAGGATTTTGAGATTATTCTTTCACCAAAAGTATTATTTTCTAGTTTCACTCTTTGGGGACAATTTTTCATGTACACATGCCCTGAATAGGCTGACTTACTAAAAATAGGTGACTATTTTTGGTTGTTTCAAACTTCTAACTATCCCAAAGACTGCAAGAGTTGCCATGGGCCCCCAAAAAAATATGGAAACTACAAATAAATGAAAATATAATGTTTTTGGGTGATACAAGATTGCCCTTACACCACTGGATGTTCCAACAAAGAATATGTGAGACAAAAAATAACCCACTTTCAATTATTTAAAAAAATAAAATTACAGATTTAGAACTTACAATGCTACAACCTCATGGGCTTGATTCATTACAAAATAATCAACTTTGAAAGAGAATCTATTATTGACAGCCACAATATACACTAATGGAGCCACCTTCTACAACCCCACTTAATCCTTTTATTTTTCCCAATAATTTCCCTAGAATGTTCTAGAAACTATAACTTTCCCTTTTGTTTTGGTGCCAAAAGTCTCATCATTTGATTTATTACCTAGGAAGACATTTTAGTCAAATTCACTTTTTAGTAGGGTAGCTTCTTAGAGCCAAAATTTTTGATATGACCGTCTACTTTCAATTGTAATATATCATTGGAAACCTTCTAAAGAGATCTACAACTATCTTTCGCCTAATATAAAATATTGGAGATTTTGTACCCTATTTAGAAGCTCCAAAAGGCCTCAATTTTTAGTTTTAAACTTCATTAGAGAAATTCCCTAGGATGAAAATTTAATATCTTCCAAACAGTATAGGATTTTGAGATTATTCTTTCACCAAAAATCTTATTTCTAGTTTCACTCCTTGGGGACAATTTTCATGTCCATACGACCTGAATAAGTCAACTTACAAAAAATAACAGGTGACTATTCTTGGCTATTTCAAACTTCTAACTATCCCAAAGACTGCATGAGTCACCATGGGCCCCAAGACAACCAAGAAAACCAAAAAAAATGAAAATACAATATTTTTGGGTGATGCAAGATTTCACTTACACCATTAGATGTTCATGCATCAGACACCCAAGAAAATTTGAAAAGTGACCCTGTCACTCCTTAGGTGTTAGAGGGAAACCAAGATAGTTAACCCCAACTTCAAATAACCATGACTAATCTTCAATACGACTTCCTCTCCACTTCACCAATTAATCTGCATATTTCCTATTTCTTGTGCTTCTATCCACATGGCTATCCAGAATTTCATCTCTCTTCATTTTCTAACATAGGTGCCAAAATTTTCCATTGTGCCTTTGTCAATTCATTCTCCTTAACTCCTTCATGATATTGTTTCAAATCAATAATCTTAAACACAGGTGAAACATGAATTCCATTAGGTAACTCTACCTCATATGCATTTCCTAAATCATGGTTCTTCAGGATCTTGTATGGTCCAAACTTCCTCATCTTCAACTTGTTGTATGTACCAACTAGAAATATCTTCTTTCACAAATGATCCATGACTTCAACTCGTACCTAAAACTCCTTATACCTCTTTTTCTAATCTTCCTTAGCCTTATACTAATGGTTCATCTTATTGATATGTTTATTCACCTCTCCATGTAAATTCTTTAGGTGCTTAGAAAAATCTTCAAACTCAACACTACTCTTCTCTCCTTTTTCCATCTTCGTCAACTCATAAGCATTCCTCTGATTACTCCCATATATAATCTAGAATGGGGATTTACCAGTACTCCTATGATAGAATTGTTATAAGAAATTTTTTCTTGTGGTAAAATCAAATCCCATCCCTTGGGTTTATCTCCTACTAAGCATCTCAATAGGTTACCCAAACTCCCATTCACCACCTCCATTTGTCCATTAGTTTGTGGATGGTGCACACAACTAAACTTCAAAATTTTCTTCAACTTCTACCATAATTTCCTCTAGAAATAACCAACAAATTTGGTATCTCTGTCTGAAACTATACTCTTGAATAGAACATGTAGTCTCACCACCTCTTTGAAAAATAACTTTGTATTATGAACATCACTCTTATTATGACAGAATGAAATGTGCCATATTTGAAAATCTATCAACCACCACAAATATAGAATCATGCCCTCTATGTTTCATTGGAAAGCCAAAAACAAAATCCATGCTAATAACCTCCCATGGCCTCTCAAGTATAGGTAATGCCTGATACAATCCAATATTTTGACTTGTTCCTTTTGTCATCTAACATAGTCTGCTTCTTTGTACAAACTTCTTCACATCTTGATGTAATTGTGGCCAGTAGTAATTCTCACTACCATCAGAAATGGTCTTGTCTTGACCAAAATTTCCATCCAATCCTCCACTATGCTTCTCCTTGATTAGATTCTATCTCATAGAACTCCTTGGACTGCACAATTGGCTTCCTCTAAACAACATCCCATCTTGGATCAGGAAATCCAACCATCCTGTCCTATCCAATGTAACAGGTTCCAAACAATCCTTCCAAGCTTCTGCAAAGTTTGGATCTTTAGGATTCAAACTCTTGAGTTTGTTTAAGCCAAAAACCTCTATATTCATCTCTATCAACAAATGTTTCCTTCTACTTAAGGTATTTGCAACTTAGTTTGACCTTCCACTCTTATGCTTCAAAACAAAAGTATAACTCTACAAAAATTCAACCCATTTTAAGTGCCTTTGACTTAAATTTCCTTGACTATTGAGATACTGCAAAGCCGAGTGATTAGTATATAAAAAATTCTTTTAGCAATAAATAATTTCTCTTTTTCTTCAAAGTCTGAACTATAGCATAAAACTCTTGATCATAGATAGAATATTTCTTCTTAGCATCATTGAACTTCTCGCTAAAATAGGTGTGCAAGTGATTGCATCCCATTTAGTGGCTACACTACCAAATACATGGGTTATGAAGAGATATAGGGCAGCCCAACAATATTAGGAAGTCATAGTGGTGAAAAAAATATCCATTGGAGAAGAGGTCATGCACTATTGCAACCCCTGGAGAAAGCTCACAAGAACTTGCAATGAGCCAATCATTTGAGCCTACAGAAACTCGTGTATATTTCTCTCTCTCTCCCTTCTAACTTCTCAGTCTTTGGTTGGACCTATTACATCCATGTCTCTAATTACTTTGAGTTTCGGCCTTTCATTTTTTTTCTTTTGCACCCATGGGAGGTTTCTCCCAATCTCCCTTCTCTCCAATCAGTTAGGTAGCTTTTACTCCCTTATGATTTGATTCATCTTTTATTGGTGCCTAATCTGAACCCACCATTGCTAACCCCTTTTCTTTAGTTGTGTCAGATTTGACTGACCTTTCCCAATAGATGGTAACCTATGCATCTTTGATACTACCATAATTCCCTATGAGTCCTTCTGCCACTTCCCCAACTAGACCCTGGCATAACATTCCCCCTTTCTCCCCATTGATGGTCACTCTTCCAAAGAAAACATCATCCAAGAATGCAATGATTTCATTCCCTTTTTCTCTCCCTCTTGGTGTACCCTTTGCTGGTGAACTGATTATGTCACCCATATAATTTATTGGAAAAAAATATTAGGACTAAGGGAGCATGGGGTATAAGATCCCAGAAGAGAAAAGAAAAAGATACAACAAAGCCTTTCAAGCCATGTGTGTAGACCTTGATTAATGAGGTTCAGGGGTTGCTAACATTTACAACCATGAATCCTAACATCACTAAACCACAAGGGAAAATGAAACCAAAGTATTATACAATCCATGTTGTAGGGATCGACCAAAACATAGTCCGACCACAAGATAAATTTGGGCTAATGGAGGAGACTCAATGGGTGGTGACTACTAAATTTTTGAAGCATAGTTGCCAACTAAAAAAGAGAGAAGAGGAGCTCCAAAATGTTAAGGAAAGAGTGGAGATCCTACATAAAATGGAAAAGGCTAAGGATGATGAAATTGAATGTTTGAATCAACAAGTGCAAGTGGAAAGGTCCAAACTCTAGGAGGAACTTGCAAGGTTCTAGTCCCAGGATCCCAACTTGGTCACCAGACTATAGCAAAAAAACTAGGAGCTTCAAGAACATTTGGTTCAAGTGGAGATAGAAATGCAATAGAAGAATAAAGAGCTTTGAAATCAATGAGCTCAATTAGAGTAGGAAATGTAGCAAAAGGACAAGGAGCTCCAAGACCGATAGGCTCAATTCAAAAGGGAGATCCAAGAAGTAAAGCTCTCTTTGGAAAATGAATCTACAACCTAAGGTTAGGCATAGGAGCTATTGAAAAGAAAAATATAGAGTTGGAAACTCTAAAAGAAAATCTCGCCACATCTACTAGGAGAATTGATGAGTTGATGGAAGAGATTGAATCTAAAGAATTGGAGATAATTATTTTGAAACATCCTCCCCAAACCCTTCTTCCTCAATTGGATCTCCTTTTGGTAGCTCAACAGTTATATGTCTCATACTAGGAGAAGGTTAAGTATTTTTGTTTGACCTTGCAACTAACACTCTAATTCATGGCGGATGCAAAAAATTTAAGCAAGGAGGTGCATGGAATGATAGAGCATGTTCCACCGCTCATTGCTAAAAAGCTAGCCGAGGTCGAGAAGTTGCTGGAAAAATTATACACTATGGAAAATGTAGACTTGGTAAGGGAAGGGATTGATGACCAAAGGTTGGTTACCAAAAAGGTGAAGGAATTCATTTGTTGTCATGTAGCCATCCTCCATGATAGTAATTACTTGCTAATATTGAGTTGGAATATGAATAATATGTAGATGCAATTCTCCAAATTGACTCAAATGGGTTTGCCTTCCCCCTTTCTCTCTAACAATTCAGTGGCCATGGCGGAGCACATTTTAGCAAAGATCAAGGAAAAGCAATAGGATCTATCTACTTTCCAGTCATTTAGTTAGCCTCCCATGACAATGAAAATTGAAAGCACCACCCATTAGATCTAGCACAACTTATTTTTTAGCTTAACTTTGGGACAAGGATCTCTATGGAGATATTGTTCAAAGAATTTATCAATCTACATGAGGTGCAAGAGAATCTATGCACCTTATTGATGCCATCTAAGGTCGATTGGCTATCTCTATAGACCGCACTTTCAAAGCTCTAATTGTTTCCCAATGGATAAGGCTCCGATCTTCAAACCAAAAATTTTGTGTTCCCATTCTGCAAGTGAAATGCCTTTGATAGTCACCAAAAGCTATGGATTTAAAATCCTTAAATCTCCCTTTAGGTTGGTGTTGTTGGCTTTGCATGGTCTTGGCCCATGCTTCACATATTTGCATATTTTTGGGATTTATTATGGTATCACCTTTCTCCACTGGTGTTATGTTTTTGCAACACATGCCTTTGAAGGTTTTCTTCCCTTGATTCTCCTTTGAGCTCCACCCTTGCAACACATGTTTGTAGTGTGTTCCTTTGAGGATCCTCTCTCCTTTGTTTCTCCTCTGAGCTTTGTCGCTGTGCCATGTTGCATCTTTCTATGGGCACCTTTTTGGGTAGGCCCTGTAGTCAAAGCTTATGCATTTGCTACACCACATGTCTTCTCCATGAGGAATTTGATTGCAAGGGAAGGATCAATTAATGTGAAGCCCCATCATTGTGCCACGTGTCCTAACTAACTCTATGGACAAGTGGCATGTGTCATCTAGATATTTCTATTGCTTTTTCTTTCATATCATATTCATCATTGCAAGAAGGCACATTTTGTTCAAGGAAAATGAATACTCTATTTTAGAATCTTTCTATTACAACCTTAGAGAATCATTGTTCGTGCCTGGGGAATTTTTCGGTTATTGATTTTCAGGCAGTGGGGAGATCTATATATACTACTTTGTATCTCTGTAAAAGGGTTCAAAAATCATAGAAAAAATTGAAAAATATAGTAGGACTTTACATTGTTTTTTATTGTATTAGGACTCACAAATTATTCCAATTTGTTCGGCCTCTCTATTTCTTAGTTAAATTGAAAAGACATTATACTGTGTTTTTTATTGTATTGAGTAGTTTATTTGCAATATTTCTATAGTTTCAATATAAAATTTTTGATTCAAATCATGTCTTGAACTCTTCTTATTCAATGAATGCATATGGGAGTTATGTTATTTTATGAACTTCTTGCATTTTTCATCTATTCTTTTTGTTATTTTTGGACATGTAGATTGTTGAACAAGCCCTTAAATCTCATCCAAAGGGAAGATTTCCTATGCCTACTTACATCTTGGCGCATCACCTTAGGTTATCCTTTATTTTATATATCTGCTTCCTTTTCAATTTCTAACCCCCCAAATATAGGAAGAGTCGACTTTTTTAAAACTCGAAGGTCACTTAGTTTAGCGCAATTGGTCCCCCATTAACTAAGTTTACCATAAGACTGTTTGCCGAGCAATTTCAGGCATTAACATTTTCCATCAAAACTAATTGTTCCTTTTCCAACAATCTTTGCACTAGAATCATCTCCAAACATGACTAATCCACCTCATACTTTTCAAGTTGAGTAAACTTACTTTTGTCTCTGGTCATGTGATTTGAGAAGCTATTTTCAATCACCCAATAGTCTTCATCTTCTCTAGCATGAAAGGAAGTAACCAAAGTACCTTCCATCACACCCTTCTTGTTCTCCAGACCACTTTTCCTTGCACATCTTCTAGAGTTAGTAGATACTGATTTGTTCTCCAAGGATAAAAATAGACATTCATCATTATCACCCTCAAAATTAGATTCATCATCATAAATTCCAGCATCTTCTCTAACATAGTACAATCTCATGAACTTATTATCCTTTTTGTCTTTGTCATTATTCTTCTTGTCTACAACTCTATTTGGACATCTTGAAGCATAGTGACAAATATTTCCACAACTGAAACAATTAAAAGGTAACATGCCTTTGTACTTACCGATACCTTTCTTCAATTTCCTTGTAAAGTTTGCTTCCAACTCTTTTGATCCTTCACTATTTGGATCATCATCTATCTTAGTAGCTTCAAAGGTTGTTTCTGTTTTCTCCTTTTCTTTTCCAAACTTCCTTATTTCAAATATAGTCAAAGTGCCAAATAGCTATTCTTTAGTGAACTTCTTAGGATCATACACTTCCTTAATAGCTAAAAATTTATCACTGTAACTCTCTGGTAGGGTCATCAAAATATTCTCCATTACATCTTCATCTGTTAGAGTACCACCTTGATTTTTCACTTCATTCATTGCAATATCAACCCTCTGAAAATAGCTTGCAATATCTTCACCTTCCATTTTCAAGTTCTCATATTTGCACTTAGCTGTTAGCTTCTTTGAAAATTTCACTCTTTCATTTCCTTCATAGATATCTTCCAAATTTTTCCAAACTTCATAAGCAGTGCCCAAAGAAATAACTTTTGTTTGCTCAGTCTTAGATAAAGTACTATAGATTCAATACCTTTCTTTTTCATTTTCCTCATAGGTAGAAATCTCATCTACAGAAGAAGGACCACTTTTCGGTGCAACATATTTTGTCTCAATAGCTTTCCAAGTCTTGTAACCAAGAGAGATAAAGTAACCTCTCATCTGCACTTTACAATCATTGTAGTTAAATCCATGAAACACAGAGATTGACAATTTTTGTGCCATCGGATCTACCTCAAGTAGTTAATCTCTTCTTCAAGGAACCAAAGCTCTAATACCAATTCTTGAAAGGCACAAGAACAATAAGAGGGGAGTGAATCAATTGTCACCAATATTAATCACAAATATAAAACACTTATCAACTTCACATCCACTTTATTCTTCTATTAATTATGAACATGAAATGAAAATAACATAAAGCAATATCAACACTTTATTCTGCTTTTTGGGTGGCTATGGCTTTGTCTTGTTGTTTCTTTTATAGCCTCTCTGTTTATGGTGTCTTTGATAATCTTATCTTTTTTTTGTAAACTTTATGGTTTTGGGTCCCTGTAAAACCTATTTTTTCCTCTTTCAAAAACATAAAGCAATATCAACACAAGAGATGCTAGATTTAAATGGAAAACCCAATAAGGGAAAAACCATAATGAGGATTAACTCACAATATAAATTAATTCCAAAACCAATTACAAAGAGGCTCACTACTAAAGGGATCATTGCCCAAAAGGATTCACTATCTAGATACAAGGCACACTGCCTACATATAGGACTCATTGGACCCAACAAGAAGGATCATTTCCTATAGATACAAAAAGATAACAAAAAAATACACCGCAACAAATTACACGCATCCTCAACCTTGATCAGAAGATTGTTAACACCATTAGCTCACCATTTTCAAGAGTCTAACACATTAAAGTACTGCTACTTAATTCACTTTCACACACTCTTGCTTCTCACACTTGTGGCATTCTTTATACATTAATCCATAACATCTTAACTTGTATTTATACCATCTTCAACCTTAGAAACTTTCTCCAAGGTTTTCTAGACACGCTTCATTTTACAAATTCAAATTAGGTCGACAATTCAACATTCCCATAGTGGAAAAGAATGAGAGAAAACCAAACCAACACTTAACCAAGACCCAAAACAACATCTCATATCAATCACACACTTCCTTAATTGATACTTATCCTTCGCATGACTTGTAGAAACCAGGTCGGCCAAACCTAATGAAGAAACAAATGAACTTTGAAGTACACATTTCCACAACAAGAAGATAACATGTGAACCACACAACACACTTCACCAAAAAATGGAACACATCTCAGATGCCTTCTGATTCATCTACAACAAATGCAGCAATCTTCATACACATAACATTTTCCATTAGTCCATCTAGAATGTACAAACACACACAACAACTCTAAAACTTGTCTTCTGAAGCACCAAACCACAAACACCTTTGTATGACCACAAATAACATCATTACAAGCCTTCTACCAGTTTTGCAAGACCTGAAACAAATGAATTGAGGACTGCAGAGTAGAAACATTTCTCCCAGTCCATAGACAAACAACTCTACCAAATTAGTTCACACACCAATGAACACAACTTTCACCCTTCATCAAACCATAAACTAAAATCTATGAAATATCACCAACGGATTCAAATAAACAACACTTCAAATTTGTACAAGTATAGGATCAACACAAAAGAAATGTGGAGCACAAACTGGAGCACATTCTAAACATACACACAATTCTGTCTTCACTATTCCTCAAAAGCACTTGATAACTCTTCTTATCAGCACACCTGCAACACCATAAAGATATCTCCATGCACTCACAACATCTCTATAGTATCTCAACCATACATGCACAACCTACAATCACTTGATTCCTTTCTCTACAACAACCTATACTGTGTTGACATCAATGACAACATTAATGACAACACCACCATACTCATTCATACTTGCAACAGTGTTAAATATGTGTCCCCCTTATAATCTCCGAATGTAGTGAGTGGATCACACTACTAAAATTTGTAAGTGTAAAGAGACATATTATTCTTGGTTCTTATGTTTTTAAGTAAAATACTACATTTATAGTTGTCAACTAGGGGCATGCATTGATGACTAAGGAATTTTTTATTAATTAGTTGTAATATTTTACTACATCTATCCTAGAAGAGTTATCACAAAAAAAATTTCTTCTCGTATTGAATGGCCATGGTAGCCACATTGCATTCAAGATTATTAAGAAAGCAAGGCATATTGGCATTGATTTTCTCACCCTCCCAATACATACTAGCCACAAGATGTAACCAATAGATGTGAGTGTATTCTCTTTATTTATGAATTAATTTTAAAAAAGGAGAACATAATGGGTTGTGATCAATCCCAAAACTAATATTAGAAGTGAAGAGTTAGCAAACTTTGTGATTAATGCCTTTAAACAAGCACTAAAACCTTTCAATATTATTAGTAACTCGTACCTAGTAAGTGTAAGCTAATGATTCTAGTTTTAGTGGAATATGTTGGGCTTGGAAAATATCAATAAGAATGGGTACCCATTTAGGATTGGGCTCTTGAACCTAAACCCCCACCGACATGAAATGATATCCTATTTTAATTAAAACAAGCACCTATTTTAAAACAGGTACCTATTTCTATTTAGATCTGATACCCATTCCTTTTTAGAATGGGTACAAATTTTGGAGTAGGTATGTGTTTCATAAAATTTAAAATTTGAAACCTATATTTTTTATTTTGTTTTAGGCTTTGAAATTAAACCCTTTTCCTTGGACCTACAAGTAAAATGTCATTTAAACAAAAAGAGAAAAATCGAATTTAGCAATATGGTTGATGAAATTTTTTAGAATGTTTTGACATTATTAAGACCTATTATAGATGATGATGTATAGTTTTCAAATATGTAATTTTTTTTATGATTGGACATATTTTTTCTATTTATTAATTATTATTATTATTATTTTTTAGACTGCAGGAATCGGGTAGCATGACCCCCTATAAACTGCAATGTGCCTGGTAAACTTTTTAACGTGACCGGCGACGCTGGTGCGACACGCCCTCCAGTACCACGGGACAGGGGAGACTAGAACTCGTGACTAGCAGAGCCGCAACGGAATTACTTAGCCAACCAAGCTAGGGCCCTCGCCCATTATTAATTATTTTTTTAGGACTTGGTTCATAAAATTGAAATGAAAGGAACTACATTAGTATTTTTTGAATAAATTTTATATTTTAATTTTATTTTTAAATTATGTCATCAATCTATACATCATTCTTTACATAATGAAATAAAATAATTTTATGACTAGTTTAGCTCAAATTATGTTGGTTGTACACAAGGGGTTTTCAAAAATAGTAGTTACAACCTATAAAAATAAAATAAAAATAGATTAGAAAATAATTATAGAAAAATATATTGATCAAAATTCACCATAATGAAATCTTTCCCTTTGAAATAAATTATAAAAATGCTTTTACTTAGGTTAAATTATGTTGGTTGTACACATGCATGTTTTCGCCATAAAAGGTGATTTAAAAAAAAAAACTGATTTTTGTACAACCTATACGAAAATAACTTATATCATTTGGGTATTAGAATAAATTACATATTTAAAAAATAGACTCAAAATCCTACTTTTCATATATACTAGACCTTGTTAAAATTTTATCTGGAAGTGCTTCAAATTTTTGCTCCAACTATGTTGAACTTTTATTTTTAGGAAAAAGACTTCCACCATTTTTTGTATAAGTGGGTTCCACTAATGCCATGTCACAAAGGGCAGGTGCATGAAGTTGGTCACACTTTTGTGGCCAAATGGGAAAAAAATTGGAAAGACATAATGCGCTCACATTATAACACGAGCGCGTTATGTGATTTTAAAAGAAAAAAAAAGTCAAATGTGTATCATTTGCTCTTTATTGTTTCTCAGCTTTGCCCGCGGCCAAAAATCCTCACTTTCACACTCGCGTTCTAGGAGGAAGGATTTATGCAAATTTCATCAAGAACAGTTGGATTTTGTTTGCAAATATGGTGCCACGACGACAAAGAGATGCAGGAGGTAAGTATTGTTTTCCATTTGTTTTGAATTTGTTAGTTTGAAATTGATTTTATTTGTTTTAGGTTAGATTTGATTGTTTTTTTTTAAATTTGTAGGAAATCCTGCAAATCCTCAACAAGAAGAGGAAGTAAATCCTCAACAAAATCAACCTCCCCCACCATTCTCTCAATTCCTCCTAGCACTCAAGAAAATTTGAGGAGTGAAATTCAGAACAATAGAAAACAACTTGAGGATCTTATCAGTAGGTTGAGTGATCCAAATGCTTCAACCATAGAAAGAATGCTTCTAGAAAATTTATTGAAAGACATGCTAAAAAATGTAGATGCAATCACCCAACAAATATCTGGATGGCAAGATAGGAGACAGACAACCAGGGCATATTATGCAGACAAATTATCATATAAACAAGTAAAAGATTTAAAAATTACTAAAGGTGATTTGTGTTCTCTATTCATTGACCCTAAAAAAAATCAAAATATTACCCTCAATGCAAATAGGTTTCCTATTCATTGGTGCCAACATGATCTATTTAGGATCTAGACTAATTGCGTAATTGAATGCTTAATTATAACAACTTAATGGAAACACAATTCATGCATACATTATTGAAACTATGCATTAAAACTTAAGGTGAAAATTATAATGTGAGAGAGAAGGAGAGAAAAAGTGCAAACAATCTGATAACGGAGTTCGCCACAATCGTGACTATGTCTCCGGGTTCGCTCCAATAGAGTGAGACCGATCCGATTAATCTCCAAAAAAGATTACAAATGCATGATGACCATTTCTTCTAGTACTTCAGTAGTGTAACAATACTCTGATGTACAAGAATGGCTCAAAGAGCTCCTTAGAAAATATCCCTTTTTCTCTAATCACCACCTAGACTTCAAAAATCTCCATAGCTCCTAAGAGCATACCTCCCCCTTTTATACAAAAAAATTAGCATAATTAGGCTTAACAAATGAAATAAATGAATAACCCCCTTAAACAACTCGTAACAATGTTTGTTTGATTCTTTTTAACCCCCTTTACTAATTTGTTAGGTGGGTTTTTGTTTGTTTTTGGCCTTATAGGCCTTTTAGTTATGAATTCAACCTTTAACACTTAACTAAACAAAACCGATGCTAATAATATACTAAAAGCTATCGGTGGTCTGTTGGTGCTATGTCTTTTTATTATAGGGTTGGTCAGGGGTTCCAACCTCTCCGACCACCCTTTTGTCTTCATACTTCCGCTGACAACATAACTAGAAAAACACATCTTGTTTCAACAGAGGTCACAGCGGTGGTGGAACGGTAGAAACACATGGCTATTATTATCGAGGTCACAGGCTCAAATCCTTCCAAAATTTTCTTAAAACAAACAAACCAACTCGCCAATCACCGACGGTAGGATGATGGGCACATGTTGCAATGAGAGACTACCACGTGGCAGGATATAATTCACTGATAAAGCCACGCCATCCATCTAGCTGTCCGCCACGTCCACCCTGACTCGATGCCACCTGTACACTGACTCATCTGCCATACAATGTTGACTGGAGTACAAAGATGTACGGATGGGGACATGTGTTACCCTCTCATTGGTCCGTATAGTCTAGGTCATCTGCCACGTGTCATGCCAAAATTCGTACACTTGGAATCCGTACGGTACGGATTGACTGATGACGTCACCTATTGTACCATCAAGTCAACCAAACTTTGACTGTCCATATCTTGAGCATATGATGTCAGATTTTGATGATTTCTGGAATCATCTTGATGAGCTCTTCAATTTGATGTTGCTTCCCTTGATTTCTAAAACAATCTTTTTTTCACCTTTCTGGATGCCCCCTGGTGCGAGTTTGACCAAAAGTTTGATTGTTGTAACTTGTGCAAATAGACTCCTTTTTGCTCCGTTCAACTTGCGTTGGAATCAGGACAACGAGCTCTTTCTAATGGTGCAAAAATCTGGAGTATTGGAGACATTTCAATTTTCACTAAAAAATATTCCCCGGATCACATCACCAAGAGATTAAGAACTATTTTTATGAAAGATGGTATATGGTATTTGATTACCCACCGTACAATAATTGTGAAGTCCCCCAATATTTTCTTAGGAAACTATACAATGAGTTTGTATTGAACAAAATCCCAAATTATTTTGATATGAGGGATTTCTAGGGGAGAGGTGGGGGGTCAGCTTAGGATAGGCCCAGTGCACAACCAGATCCTACGCGGCAAGGGAGACGACCTTTCGCTAGGCTGCCTCGTGAGTAGATTGTGATTCCTGCCATTGCGAAGGAGAGTGCCAACATAGATACATTGCAGGCGATCACAAATTTGACCCAGAGTTTCATCCATCACACTAGCCCTACTGTATAGTGCCATCCAGGGGAGTCTTCAGGTGGTGGCCTTCGAACCCATGTGTGTCAATCTTGCGGGGTGACTTGTTCATATGATGCCACCGACACTCAAGAGGGTGCTACACAGGATCCATATGCTACTACATAGCCTGATTCATATGCATCTACGGGGATGGAGAGGACAGCTGATATTTTGCATGATGCATATGGCATTGACACTCAGGTAAAATTCAACATGTTCATTGAATGTAATTTATTAAATTTTGATTGTGAAATGCAAGATTAACTAATTTAGTTTTACTATTTTAATAAAATTGTAGGGTCACAGTGTAGAGACTAGATACACCAGTCATCCACCTACTTATTTTTGCAGTACACCTATCAGTGGGGTATGTAAAGTTAGTAAATAATTATAAATTTATTACATGTGTTAATAGCATTGTTTTACGAATGGTATTTTAATATGTGATTTTGGATGTTGAACAGGGTACTGTTGGAGGTTTCAAGGAAACACCTTTGAGTTCCAGTAGATTTGATCAAACGTTCACGAAGGTAATATAGAATTTAAAGAAAACTTAAGTAATGAATTCTAAGTTTAATAGATTTGTGTAGTTTATATTCATATTGTTGGTTACGTTGCATTACACATCATTCAAACTCAAAGCATTACTTCAAATTCGATAACTAATAATTAGAAATATATTTGTTTAATACTTGTACTCAAAATTTTGTTCATTAGATCTCATACATTATAAGTCATCACATGGATCACTATTGTAACTTTTTTGTGATTGAATAATTTGTTGTTTTATTTTCAAATTTTGGTGACAGAAACACCAAATTTTACTAGGAAATGGATATTGGTGTTTCCTCCGCTATACAATCCTGATGGCTTTGATAGGGGAGGTATGAGGCAAATTACTAAATTTAAATTTACATTCATTGTTATAGATGAACTAGTTCTATTGAAAAACAAACCATTATTGATTCGTAGTTTAATTCCTATTTGGATGGTTTATACAGGGCTTGAGCACGCCTGAGCATCGGCGTGCAAATATTTCCATCAAGGAGAGTGATCGTGAGATGGTTGTAAGTGATTATTTTGTTAAATATATTAATTTTTATAATGTAATTTCTATATATTAATGTCTTTACTTCTTATTGTAACAGTTGAAACTTCACCAGGAACTAAACCCTAGGAGGAGCAGCAGGAGCACTCCTCGAGCATAGCAGAAATGGGTGACAAAATTATCACCATCGGATCGCCCAACAAAGGGAAAGAAAATTGTATTTGAACCAGAGCATGGAGAGAAATGAATTTTGAATGCACGAGCCCTTTGTTGTATGCCTACATGGCAATTTTGTACATATTTTGTGTTGGATATATTTGACATTATATGCCTATATGGCATTCTCGTAAGCCTATATGGCTATTTTGTAACTATATTTTATACTTATATTGACATATATTGATGTATGCGTACATGGCTATTTGCTTAATACAAATAATTTTTATCGATGGTGTCCATATTTGCAAATTATAAATTCATGGTTCAATAGATATGAGTTACGTGTATTCAAGTGTATACTTTACAACTTACGCACATATACTTTTTGACTTATGTGTGAACATTGAAAAGTGTGAAAATTTATGTGTTTGGAAGTCAAATGTAAGCCAATTTTGCAATTCTCAGTTCTTACATACTTGATCTTATGGACTTATATTCCTTCCTAGCACATATATTGCGAATATTTCTCATTTGGTAAAGAAGACAGATTCCTCATTTTTCAACCACTCATAGCAAAGAGATTCACAATAAGACTTTAGCATTGGAACACTACTCCATACTTCTCTTGTCTAGACAATAAAGGATTGAAAATTCTTAGTTTGATGCAATGATAGTCGTGAGATGAGAATTTACATAACCATGCCTATTTTGAAACTTCACATCTAATACTACAACAAGAACTTAAGAAGTGTTGCATAAGAGTGTTAGGTTTGATAGGCCTTCTCTTCCCTAAGGGAGGAGAGCCTGCATCTTGAATTTTGAACAAAATTTTAAGAAGCAAACATTTTACCAAAAAGCTTCAAACCTAGATGACATATTTGGCTAAGTCTATCTTGAAAATTATCAATGCACGTTCAAACTCTAAAGGAGATTCTCCCTGAAAAGAAAACTTTACCCTTTTTCCCAAGGAAAGAAATTGCAACAAGTTGCATGTGATTTATCTTATTTCTTTCTCACAGTTCCTGGTCAATCATTCATGGCTTAGGATAGTTCCGTTCCAAGGCAAGGACACCCAAAAAATCATTGAGATTCTTCTACGATCTACAAGAAAAAGGTTTGGCTCTTTCACAATGTAAATAATTATGTAACATTGTTTTCTTGTTTGCCTTACACACAGAAAAATGTTCACACTTTTCAGATTGATCAATGATCAATAACAGCTGATTCTAAACACTTGAAATTTTTATGTTTGAACTTTAATTTATAATTTTGTATCATGACATTCAAGTAGATCACTAATATTTTAATATTTCACTATGAAAGTGGTGGTGTTTTTTTTGTATGTTATTTGACTATTAATATGGTGGTGTATTTTGAACTTGATTACTGCTGCAAATATGTATATATTTCTGATTTTTATATGTTTTTGTATTACCAAACCCAAAATGAACCCAACCCCAATTTTTTTTTTCCCAAACCGGCGAACCAGGTTTCAAACCCGATCTCAAACCCAAAACTGAACCGGTAACTTAGTAAAAAATAGGATTTTGTAGATTATATTCATAACATTGATTACATTGCATTGCACATCTTTCAAACTGAAAGCATTGCTTCACATTTCATAACTAATAACTAGATGCTGATAGATGACAAAATTTCAATTACAATATAGGTTTTACAAAGTCAACCTAAGTGGTTATGCAATTACTTCACATTGTATAACTAATAACTAGGAGCAGCTTCTAATTGCATTTGGTTTTCATGGCATTCTATGAGACCACATTTCTTTGAGGCATTTTTTCAAAGAGTTCACTACCTTGTCTATACTACCACATTTTTCATACATGTCTACCAAATCATTTTGTCAAATAGTTCAAGTGTTACCTTGGTGCTATGGTTGAAAGCCTAAAACAAGTGATTTCGAACAAGCTATGGATGCTTGGAAAAAATATATCAAAAGCATAATAGTAAGCAATATCATAGACAAGGCAATGAACTGTTTGAAAAAATGCCTCAAATAAATGTGGTGTCAATGGTGATGGAATGCCATGACAATCCACAACAATTTTCTTTTCATGGCATTCATCATGCCATTCCATCACCATGAGAACACATGTATTTGAGGCATTTTTTCAAAGAGTTCACTGCCTTGTCTATGCTAACACATTTTTCATACATGTCTATCAAAGCATTTTATCAAACAGTTCATTGCCTTGCTGCTATGACTAAAAGCCTAAAATAGGTACTTTCGAACAAGCTATGGATTCTTAGAAAAAATATATCATAGCATAATAGTAAGCAACAAGCTGATTCAATACAAAGATTTCCAAACCAATCAACAACTTAGGGGACTCTTGTCCCAAACTCATCTTGGAGAAAATCAAACAAAATTTCAACATTTCATCAGAAATCTACTTTTCATCCACTCAAATTCTCTTATCATTCATCATTCATCCTTCCACAAATCTGTATTCCAATTGACTCATTCAAAGCAAAAAAACCATTTTAGAAAACTTTGATTCAATCAATTAGATCAACATGCATTTAAAAAACACCATTTTCAACAAGGCACTCTTCCATTCAATCAATTCATTCAACTTGTCCCAAATAGTCAATCCATCATTACAATTGGATTTTAGAATTTTACCAGACCATCAAGCACTGTGAACATCATTATTACAACTAATACAAATTAGGAACTTTCTATCTTTTAACTTTGTTATGACTGAACTTACAATTTCATGTATTATTTTACACCAAGTCTCCTCATTGTCCAACTGTCAAAACAACATATCTCACTTATAAACCTTGTCCAAGACTCCATACATTCCTAACACCATCACTTAGACAACATTATCTCAAAATCAACTCACCGATCACTGTTAGGTCAGACTTATATTCTCTGAGCAGTCAAGGCACTACTTCTCAATGAGACATTCATGCCCTAAATCGGGTAAACCAAACACACATATTTCAAAACCCAAGATCCAAAACACTTTTAGATACCTCTTAATGACCATGTCCTCATATCAAAAACTTGAAATAACTTATATTGAAGAAATAAGCAGTTTTTAGTCTAAATGCTATAAAAAAGGCTATTAAAATAGGCCTAATTTTCAAAGAAGACCCCCTTCAAACATTCCCAAAACACTTAAAACCTCAAAACAATCATTAGACATAACACAAAACTCCCAATTTATCCATTTTCAGGGATTAAAAGACTCCTTTTTACAGTATATTGACAAACCCTTGTTTATAGGGTGAAAAACTCAAAAATCAATGAGGGTTTCCTGTATAGGCTACATGAAAACCTCAAAACCTCCAGCTAACCATTGGAACATGTCAAAATACATCTGAAAAGGCATTTGGAAATATCTTCTAACCCATGCACTTTTTATTTCTCCACTATCATGCTGGAGACTATTCATTTTGACTAGAAAACTCAGAATTTCCTGTGTAGCAGCAACTCCTTCAAGGTATTCTTTCTTTTTACTCCACTCAAAAACATCAAAACATAACAAATAACCTATCCCTAGCTACTCTACCAATCTACCTGACCTACATTGGTGGAGTAGTGTGGAAATGCCTTATAAGACTCAAAACTCAATGCACAGGATTTTAGACCGAGCCATAAGAAGAATGCTCAAAAAAACATTAAATTTAATGGATTCCTTCCCAAATGGATTCAAACAAATGGTGATTCCACAACCTACTATAAAAAATATAAATTTGAACCCTAAACTCTTGCACAATCTGTACAAGTTAAGAAACAACTGAAAAACATAGAAAATAAGCTAAAATAGGGAACTCTTTGTTAATTTAATTCTTCCAGAATACAATGATCTCTTTGCTCAGCCTTTACAATGCTTTTAAAGAAGTTTCCAACCATCAACTACCTCTTCATCTTCCTTGAACAACCTATGAATTGTCCTCTTCCTTGATTTTCTTGTTTTGTCTCTTCACATTCCTTCTTTTTCTCTCTTTTACATATTTATCATTTTGACAATATTACACTTTGTGATTTTTCATGCCTTGATTACATTTAATTTTAGCATTACATGGACTTAAATAAATTTTTGACAACTTAGCCTTTTGAAGGCATTACATGACCTAGGTGTTCTTGCACCGCAAGCTATGGTCTCATGGTTTTTTTCACATCAACGTGATTTGATTCACATTTTTTTCACGTGAAAATTAGCTTGAACCAGATTTTGTATTATGGAGCTATATTAAGTTGCCACTTCAAAAAATGATGTAACAATGATACAAAATAATGTTTGAGACTACAAGAAGGCATCAAAATGGCTAGTGTACTAAACAAATTATTATGATTTACGAATAATGTTGATAACTCTACTTAGTTGGTAACTCTACTCAGTTGGATTCTTTTTTCAAAATCATACAAATTGAACCCTAGCATTAATAGAATCTATTTATCAAGCTACCACAATTCAAGTTATATCAAGCCCATATCACCGAGACACAACCTGAACAATAGGAGGAATGTCCTATTTCAACATACTACACTCAAACCCTTAAGGGATCAATCCGGTTGAACATAGCTCAGAGCGATTCCACATGTTTGGGTGTGAAAGAAGACCATGCCTAGCGTAAAGATGCCTACTCAGATGCATTGGAACAGTCTGTTTGGTCACATGAGTTACAAAACAAAAATTGCACCACCTTGCAACTTTCCACTGCTTGCATTTGACACTTTTTCCATCAACTGAAAATTAGACACCACAAGAAAACCACTTCGAGATAATGAAAAATGAGAGAGGTTATTGTAGAGGGGCCCAACAAGATCCCATAGGATCAGACAAGAAGTTTATAAGCATCACGGTGTCTGAGTAAACTCATGTTGAAGTTTGCAGCCATTTTTCCCTTTGGACCCTTAAGGGATCGATCCAGTTGAACATAGCTCAGAGTGATTTTGCATGTTTGTGTGTGATAGAGGACCATGCATAGCGTAAAAATGCCAATTTGAACATGTTAGAATAGTCTGTTTGGTCACACGAGTTGCAGAACAAAAATTGAACCACCTTGCAACTTTCCACTACTTGCATTTGACACTTTTTGCATCAACTGAAAACTAGACACCACGGGAAAACCACTTTGAGATAACAAAAACTGAGAGAGGTTATTGTAGAGGAGTCCAACATGATCACATAATATTAGATGAGAAGTTTATAAGCATCACGGTGTCTGAGTAACCTCATGCTAAAGTTTACAACCATTTTGCCCTTTGGACCCTTAAGGGATTGATCTGGTTGAACGTAGCTCAGAGCGATTCCGCGTGTTTGGGTGCAAAAGAGTACCATTCCTAGCATAAAAATTCCTATTCAAACACGTTGGAGCAGTCCATTTGGTCACATGAGTTGCAGAACAAAAATTGCACCACTTTGCAACTTTCCACTGCTTCCATTTAACACTTTTTCCATCAACTAAAAACTGGAGACTACAGGAAAACCACTTTGAGATAACAAAAACTAAGAGAGGTTATTGTAGAGGGGCCCGACATAATCTCATATGATTAGACAAGAAGTTTATAAGCATCATGATGTTGAAGTAACCTCATGTTGAAGTTTGCAGCCATTTTGCCCTTTGGACCCTTAAGGGATCGATCCAGTTGAACGTAGCTCAGAGCAATTCCGCGTGTTTGGGTATGAAAGAGTACCATGCATAACATAAAAATTCCTATTCAAACATGTTGGAACAGTCTGTTTGGTCACATGAGTTGCAGAACGAAAATTGCACCACTTTGCAACTTTCCACTGCTTCCATTTGACACTTTTTCCATCAACTAAAAACTGGAGACTACGGGAAAACCACTCTGAGATAACAAAAATTGAGAGATGTTATTGTAGAGGGGCCCAACATGATCTCATAGGATCAAATGAGAAGTTTATAAGCATCATGGTGTCTAAGTAACCTCATATTGAAGTTTGCAGCCATTCTGCCCTTTGGATCCTTAAGGGATCGATCCAGTTGAACATAGCTCAGAGAAATTCCATGTATTTGGGTGTGAAAGAGTACCATGCCTAGCATAAAAATTTCTATTCAGACACATTGGAATAGTCTATTTGGTCACATGAGTTGCAGAATGAAAATTGCACCACTTTGCAACTTTCCACTGCTTCCATTTGACACTTACGAGTATAAATTAATAAGAACTGTTCTGCATATACTTACAAATTAATCCAATGAACCATCCAGGTCTTCTCTACTCTTTATTGTGTCAAGTATTTCCTCATGGTCAAGCTCACGGACCTTCCATAAGGTCTTGTTCAAAGGTCTACCCCTATATTTGCTCAAACGAACATTGGATGCCACGACAAGGTTTGAGTAATGAAGAATCTTACGATGCGTGTCAAATTCCTCAAACAACCAATGTTTAACACTCTTATGTGGGTACCTTCTCAGCCAAGACCCAAGAATAAACAACTGATCCTCAGAGGGTATTCATAATGTTTTCTCCATCTATAATTAGCTTCCACTTTTTGCCTCAACATGACACAAGTAATAGTATGTTCCCTTTTTGTTGTCTTCATCTGCAATAACTGCATAAACATGCCCTGCATTTATATGTGCGACATATCTCCTGAAATTAGTCAACATTATGAATACATTACAAAGTAAGATAACACATGGAATACTTACTAAGTAAGTAGATATATTACCTAGTTGAACTAAATCTGATACGTGGTCAAAGTTGACCAATGATTCCATATGTGTTAGTTCCAATGCCATCGGAGGGCAATACGTGTGAAGTGGGGTAAGATAACTTGTCAACCATTTGTCAACCCACTCTTTTAACTCACAATCATTCTATGCTTCTGTGCATTATATTATGAAGAACAAAAAGCATGCCATGTTATGTGTATCGATACTCCATGAACCTGCATTTGAGCTAAGGAAAGAGTGTAAATCACTCGATCCTGTTAGTGTACAACAATCCTCATATGGTGCAATGTTAGTATCATCCATCAACCAAAAAAATCTATGAACTAGAGACCTACCTTCATTACCTGGACCCATCAAACCATTACACCACTTGATGATTGATCTTGCATCTGTCAACTGTGGACTGTCTTTATATTATAACTCTTCTCATGCTAATGCTATTTTCATGTATGCTCTTGCACTGTCATGCTCCCCCTTTCCATGTATGACCTGAAAAAAGTTCCACATATGTTCAACACGTGTAGTGAGATGCATCTTGCACAACCAATAGAACACGCACACATTCTTGAACTGTGCTGCACAATTATTTGACCATATTATATGCCGACCATATGATATGCCCCTCTGAGCCAAATGATTGTAGAACATTTGGAAGCAACCTTGCATGAACTTTGGAAAATGCATGTGATCATCACTAATATAAAAGTGATACTCCCTCAATACCTTCCTTTCATCCTTTGTACTTTTAGCTACATGTATGAATGCTATGTGCAAAAATATCGAAACCTATGTGGAGTTGTAATACTGTGACTGCACCTCACACTGTGGCTATAGAGTGTAGTTCTCTACAAAGTCAACCACTGATACTATGCTACAAAGTGGAAATGTTTCCTTGCATAGCTTGAATTGTGTGTCCAACCATTGGGCTCTATGGGCATTCCTTGCATACTCATACACTAGATTCTCACAAAACATGGACATGAACTGATACACTATAATCTTCTAAATAACCAACTCACACCTTTTTGCTTTAGACCCATCATTTGTAGCATATGCCACTGTTTTATACTTCCCGAACTCTACTAGTTTTTGTCCCGCCTCATATGTGCTTTCCATATGTTGACATACCAGCATTTGTTGCAAGCCACCGCAATGCTCGCATGAACCATTCAAGCATGTTGTCCTATAGAATATTTGGCCATCCTCTATTTCACATAATTTTTTTGATAAGAACTCTCTTGAAGATTTTGGTGGGGCTTCTATGCCACAATCCTGCAAAACATCGTTAGTATGCAAATGTAAACATATAGAACAATAAACATCATAATGGTTAAAGAATTCAATATGTAGTTTATAACAAGTAGTGTGTGTGTGATTTATCTTGACATAAATTTTTTTAATCATTTCAAAAAATCTTTGAGAAATACTAATTTGAGGATAAGAATTTTGAAATTTATGAAAAAATTGGGTTTGAGTCCTATCCAAAAAATGCTTTGGATGTGGCTCATGGTTTCGACTATCGATTCTCCTTCTTACGAAATCCCTTTGATTCAGAGATGGCCTTGTATTATTATTCCAATAATCTTCA
>VDFB02000017.1:211779392-211881648 GCA_007258455.2 Sequoia sempervirens
CCTCTCCCATAAGCATAAATACATACATATAGGCATACATACATGACACACCAAAATACATACATGACACACCAACATACATATACATACAAAGATATGAAAAAACATTCAAAAAATTGGCATTTAACTAAAGGAATAAATAACACGAGTGCATTATTTGTTGTTAGAAATGTTCCACAAAGAAGAAAGAGTGAAAAATAGTAAATAACGCGCTCGTGTTATAATGTGAGCGCATTATATTTTTCTTTTGGAATCCCTAAGCTTTGGATTTTCTATTTACCTTGGAATACCAACCCAAAGGTTTGGAGGGCATTCCCAACCACTAGAGACATGTTTTTTGAAAATTCTACAATTTTTCACATAATCGAGTTCGTGCTCACCATTAGGATTGCATTTTGTTTAATATCGATGAAATCAAATAGATGGGTAATGTTAAGTTCTCTCTTAGCTTTCCAACGATATCATTTTTTTCACTTTCTGACAATGTGAGGGCTTTCATCCATAATTTATTTTGTTTGTATGGTTCATTTTTCTAAAAGCGTTGTTTTGCCTTTTTTTCATTATAAATTAACCATTCATCAAAATTTCAAATAAATTACATTTTTTAGAAACTAGACTCCATTCTATAAATTTTAAAAAAATAAAATTTAAAAATCAATTTTTTTAAAAATCTATTACTTTCCAAAATTTGTAGTGGGAGCATTGCCAAAATTCTGCTTTTTAGGAAGTACCCACTTAGAAAATTAGTAAAAAATCAAATATTCATTAAAAAATTATCAAAAAAATTGTGCACCAACTGGATACTATTAGCTAACTTTTGACTGTAGTGATTTTAAAAATACTAAAAAAAAGGTCATTGTGCTTAGGTCGTACAAGAGTTGCTATGTTATGTTTTTTCTGACAAAAGCAACACAAATTTGTGTACATAACTTTGTTGAACCCATTAATCTCAACCATTTTCAAAATAAATTAGTAGTTTAGAAAGTAGACTCATAGCACTTCGATCCTTGTTTTTGTTCCATCTCAAAATTTTGGGTGTAACTATCCTCAATTTCACGTCCAAGGTCAACATTTCTTGATTTCAGAAAAAAAGTGGCCACTTAAGCCCCCTTTTTGGGAACCATCTTGGTGCACTTACCCAAGAGTATCCAAAATTTGTATCTCAAAGATTTGGGATCCATGCTAAAATATTCAAGAGGTACCTAAAATCTTGATCTAGGCTACAAAACCAATTTTATATGGTAAGTGTAGAGCTCAAACTCTAGAAATAAATTTGTTGGAGCTACTCTAGAAATAACACTTTGAAGCCAATTATGTGTGGCACCTCAAACTATATAACTCTAGAGTTACTTCTATGAGGAAAATGCATAGTTGGAACTTAGGAGCTGGAATTTAGACCCTTCATTTTATTACTGCTCTACAACTAATTCTATGTAGGAACCCTAGAGCTAGTCTTGAGATAGTGACTCCAAAGATGGGAATCTAGACATACCTTTGGAATAGTAACTCTAGAGCTATTATTTGTGGATCTAATTTAGAGATATATTTATGAATGAACTCTAGAGCCAATTTTAAGTAGGAACTCTAGAACTAGTTTTAGACTATGAAATCTAGAGTTGAACTCAAGAGTAAGATTCCTTTTAGCTATTCAAGAGCCAATTTGGTTTAGGAATTATAGAGCTTAAAATTTTGATAATTTTTATATATAACTACTCTAGAGCTAAGACTCCAATGTTAAGAAAAATCATGAGCCAACATTGAAATAATAACTCCAAAGTTAGAAATTTTAAGCTAACTTTGTAGAGTAACTCCAAATTTGGAAATATAGAAATATCTTCTTATCCAAATCCTTCATGAAGTTTTATAGGTTAAATAATAGAAATATACAATATCATATGGCTTCTCCATATTCTAATCATGTAAATAAAATCTCAAAATAAACTAGCAAGGAAAGAAGTCTTGTAATTTATAGAAAAAGTCAATAGAGTGAATTGAAATTTTAAAACAATTCAATGAATCTTTTTCTAATTGATTATGATTATGAATCAAACCATTTACTAGACCAAGTAACCATCTATCATATACCTCATCAAATGTATATGGGAAAAATTAACAAGTAACATATTTGAGTTTAATTTGTGCTCTTATGTTTGTATCTTTAAATGCTCAACTGTGTTCTTTGGTTGTTCAATCCCTCTATGCATATATTTTGAGAATTTAGTTTTGTATATTTTTTTTAGTAATTTGTGGAAATATTCACATCTAGATCAAGAGGGAAAATTCCTCCTCCTAAAAATACATGAGCCGCAATTATTCTTGAAGGTTAAATGTTAATATCTAATGTTGTAATTGTAATTGTTGGTGATGGTATAGAAATTGCTTGAGGTGAAATTGCAATGTTTGATAATTGCTTGGATTGTTTAAAAAAGAAACACTTAGATTTGAAGGGGTGGCAAATGAAAAAATATTGAGGATTTAAAAGTGGAATAAGAAATCTTAATGGACATAATTATTATGTACATTGTGTAGATTTAGTTTACCCTTTATTATTCCTAGTTTTCTTGTTGTCCTATATTTCTTACAATTTAAATTTTTATTGAGTTGAATTAGATCTTGTTTGAATGCCCTTGGGTTTGATTTCTATCAGTTTTTTTTTTTGACATGTCAACAAGTTATAATGTTAATAATTCTTCTACTTGAAAGGTTTTCAAACCCAAGAGTCCTCTAAATCTATAAGTTAATGATATTTAAAATAAAAGAAGTTTGTGACTATTTTAATTGTTTCATTCAATGAGCTATAGTAGAATATGTAAGACTATAAACAAAAGCTAAGATAATAATATTGTAAAATTAATTATATTTATCTCAAGATTACAATTAATTATGTTCAACTCCATGCACATGAGTGCATACTGAATTTTACATTACAAATTTAAACCCCCAACAAAATTTATTGTAGAACCCATTTAAAATAAATTAAATCTTTATAGTTTGAAACACATCAAATTTCTAACCTCTAGCATAATATATGGGAGTTGAGTAAAACATTTTAATTTTTATCTTTACATGTAAATAAACTCATCATTGTACCCATTTGAAACCATGACACTAAATTTAGAAAAAATAAATGAAAAATATAGCTAACTAAACCTAGTTTAATCTTGAGAAAAAAATACAAAAAGAAAGGTAGGAGATAAAATAGTAATAAAATATATGCTTGTTGATCTTGAATTTCATACACCATTTAGATAAATAGACAAATTTGATAGCACACAATATTAAAAAAACTCACTACAAATGTTTTGATAGCAACCAACCTATTTTAGGTGTGGGTTGAAGATAACTATCAACAAGACACTAGTGATGTGAAAAATGTTTCAAATTTATCCAATATTTGTGAATCAAATGCATAAAGTATGAGATCAAAAATTTATCGATTGGAAAACCCACAAAAAATATAAAAAACATATTAAAGAAAAAAAATATTTTGTATTTTATTATAAATTGGGTTTCAAAGCCTTACAAATGAGTTGCCTTTATATATTTATAATTTTTATGGGTGTAGGAGAATATAAAAAGAAATCCCTTTAAAAAATAAGATAAGATTACAATAGAATGCCAAAAGTCACATGAATTGTACTTTTGACCTCTAATTTTATATTAATACGAGTAAAAATTTAATGATAAATTCATGTCATGATTCTTTGTCTAACCCTTTTTAATAATTCATCTTATGCTTTTGTCCATTCTCTAAATACAATTTAAAAACATGTAACAACACTCAAATATGATCTAGATTAGGGTCATTTGAATATATGAAATTGTAGGAACCTTGATCATAATATCAAACAACCTTGGGGTGAACCTGTCATGGTCAATCAATTTCTTTCTAGAATCCTTAAAAGTAGTCATTATTTTAATAAGTCAAGTGATTGATGTGACTAAAATTTAACTCTTTTAAAGATTCCCTTTTCAACACATTTTCAAATTATTCCTTAAAAGTTGCACATAATTTGACGTATAATTATTATCATATAATTGACATCTATATCCTTCTATAAAAAATAAATCATATCAACAAAATATTTTATCCCATGGAATTTAAGCTACCTTAAGCTTACCTTTTCAACTCTCAAAATGTCATCCTATAGTTAGATGCATCCCATTTTTTTTAAGTAGGTGAGGTTCCTTTCCATCCAAAATTCCCTAATCATATAAAGTTTAAAATTCAACTTTAGCTATTTTTACAAGCAGATAGTTCATATTCATAACCTCCAATTTAAGTCCAATCCTTTCTCCAATGATTGTATAAAATGAATCTCCTTCTAAATCTTCTCACATAAGACATACATATCTTTAATAATCTTGGATCATAGTTGAATTAAATCAAAATTCTATATTCTAGTGGCCCTAATAATATTTTTTAATTCCCCTAACAAGAAGATATATCCTTTTCTATTGATTGAACATACTAAGGAGTTTGGGTAGAAATTAAATAATCAAAAGGGCCCAATATGCATTGAATGTGCAAGATGTGAGATATGAAACCTTTTTTAATTTATTGATCCATATCCATGGTTTTGATGGTGATATTTATAAATAACCTTATAGTCTCTTAATTTTATTATCATGTTTTCTTTCCAAAAGATACCTTACTTGATAACTAGAAGGTTGCAAGTCTTAATTATTTTAACCTACCTCACACCTTACACATAAATGGTGATAGAAGATTTGACTCTAGATATTTTCAAAATAGAATCTAATGTCAAAAATAAGTGTTGTCATTGATTTCAACACCATTTGGGTTGTCATTAATGTCAAGATGTGTTATTGATGTACATACTCTAGAGCTAGTTGTTGCATAAGTGGATGTGAATTGAGGTATGCCTACAGAGAAATTTAAAGAAGAATGGTAAGTGCAGAGGATGATACTAATTTCCTAATGCATCTATAATATTTCTACCTTGATATCATTTTGGGTTCACGTAACACATGTTGAAGAAGTTTGGATAAGGCACTAATTGTGTGTACCTTAAGGCATTATCATGTCCTTTTGGTCCACATCCATCTACTATGCAACATTATGTATTGTGGTTCAAATGAAATGATGGAAATTCTATGAAGATGTTATATCCTAGAAATCAAGTCTTCACACTTTTCACAGTCAAATTTATACTTGGTAATGTTTTGGTATGTTCCCTAACAGTGTAATGCAATAATAAGGGTTGGTTAGAATGCTCTACATTCCTCTAAAGATGTAGGTTTGATCTTGCAGCTTCAAGGACATGATTAGTAGTTATGAATACAGATTATCTGATAGTATCAAGTGTGTTGGAGATCCGTAAGATTAATCTTCAATTAAAAATGTGTTAAAGTTGATCTAGAATGCTTTGTTTCTATATTTTCAATAAACTTCTTTAGTTGCACCAACATTTAATGATCAAATATTTCTGGAAGAGTTTGTAGGGATATTGTAGATTACCTACATTATTCATATCTTGATCTGCATGATGTTTGTAAAGTATGTCCTCGGTGGTGTGAAGTCAAGCAATACTTATAGTAATCGGGTCGACCTGACTTGTTTTCTTTATTTGTGATTGATCCTAATAAATTAACATTATTTTGGAGAATGTGTGGAAGTGATTTTAAGCCTAAAAATAGTGTGTTCTGATCCAAAACCAAAGTGATTTCATCTTGAATATTTTTTTGGAGCTGACCTGTGCATTATCCTTTGTTACATCTAAGGGTCATCTTGGAGTTGACCTAATTAGAAGTTTTATATTGTTGCAGAGGATATTTATAAAAGGATAAATAATTTGTGAAGTGTGGTGGATGATTTCAATATGAATTAAGTAGAATGTTAAACATGAAGTGTGTGAAATCTATATGAAGATGTAAATGTGTGAAAAAGGAATTGTAATATCAGCATAAGTCAGATACCTCATCTACAACAGTTCAATTTTTCTTATCATTTAACTTTCTTGTAACTTGCTCTAAGATAGTGAGTCTCATTAGGTCCTCTATATCTTTCCCCTAAATTTTCCTTTGCTTAAGTGCGTTTAATTCTATAGACAACACGATCCTTAAACTACATTGTAAAATATTTTAAGCAGTGAGCTTTTATATTGAGTTAACTCTCATTGTGGTTTATCCCTCATTAGGTTTTCCACATCCTAGTGTTATGGTGTGGTGCATGTTTTCCTTTTTGTTATTCTTTGAGTTCATGTGTTGTGGCATGTTATTTGCATATGGGAATGTTTTCATTTTAATAAATTCTAATTGACACCCCTTTCTTAGCATTGCTTTGTTTTCAACAATTGATATCAAATCCACGTGCCTTGAATAAGCCTAATAGCTAAGGTATATCTTGCACTTGAATACATGGGATTTTTTGGAAAATATCAATGATATGTTCATCATAGAACCAAACCTAGAATTAATGGAACCTAAGGGCTTGGTTATCAATTAGGAAGAATGTGATGTTGAATTTGAAGGTGAACTCAAGTTTTCTCTTGAGGTGTCAATGAAGCAAGGTTGTGAAATATCAAATACAAATGTATGCTAGATAAATCAATAAAGAAAATTGAAAAATTGAAAGAAAATACAAAAGAATCAAAAGAATAATTTAGAAAACTAAAATCTGAAATAGAAGAAGGAAATGAATTTGAGGAAGCATAATTTATGATGTCTGACTTGAAAGTTAAGATTAAGGAAGGTAAAATAATTGAAGATAGTTTGAATGCCAAGCTTTAAGATAAAACTATTGAATGCTCAAAACTTAAGGAAGAAATTGTTACTCTAAGAAAAGAACTTGAAAAGAAAAAGGAGAAAATTGATAAAGGTCTAAAATTGAAAGGAGGTTCTAAAATTCTTGATGAACTTATTAATTCTCAAAAGCCCTCTAAAGAGAAATTTGGGCTTGGATTTGAAAAGGGTAAACACACTATGTTCAAGGCATCTACAAATCTGTATGATAAATTCAAGGGATAAGGGAAATTTGAAATAGAGGATACATCCTCCAAAGATGCAAAGAAAAATCAAGACAATAAGAAATAAGGTGATTTCACAACTATATGGAACAAGAAAGTGAATTTCAAGAAGCTTTCCCAAACTACTCCTATTAGGTTGAAAGGTCACTATTATGCATGAAACAAATTTGGTCATAAGGAAATTGAGTGCAAAAGAAAGATAAGTTTGAATTTCCATAGACCTCCAAGGTATAATGGTATGAAATCTCAACCATTTAGTGGTCAATGCTATGCTTGAAATAAATTTTTCCATAAGACTAATGAATGTAGAAGGTGATAAGCAATAAACATCCTATGACCTCTCACTCTTTCTATGGTTATTTCTACTCATGCAATAGGTTCACTCATAAAGTTGTTGAGTGTAAATATAATGTGAGAAGAAAAAAATATGCTCCCCAAGACAATATAATTTTTTATAATTAAAGCAGAAAAGGACACATTGCAAGATTCTGCAAGGGAAAGAACGTAAGGTATTTTTCTCTTCATAGGAAGCCTATCATTAGTTAGAAAAATAAATAGATGATTTGGAAAAAGAAGAAATAATGTGAAGTAAGGAATGAATTTGTACCTCAACATGGTGCACATGGGTTCTCCATTAACTAAGGAGAGAATATTGATTCAAGGGGAGTTACAATTGTAAAACCTATCATAACCTTGAAATAATTGAGATGGTGAAATCTTCAACATATTGGTGAATTGTGATATAAAATTATTTTTGATAGGATATGCAACATTTATAGAGTGTTGTACACCCTTTACAAGATGAGACTCAAGGGCCAAAAAATATCAAGTCCATAGGAAAAAACAAAAACCACCAACCAAAACAAAACACAGACACAACCAACTAACAACCAACCAAAACACCCTGCAGACAGAGTAGCAGTAGACTAGCTAGAATTCTCCTAATTCTGAGAGAGGAGGTTAACAACATCCTCCCTGACCTAGTTGGGTCCTTCTTCTATATCCTTTTTATCCATCTCATCCTTAAGCACATCAGAGAGGGTTCCAGTCACACAGTGGACCAACTTGACAGTGAATTGGGTCAAGCCACTAAACTTCTTCTCAAGCTTCTCCACCTACTCTAGTAGCATATGATGATCCTACCCTTTATTCATAGTCTTCACAATGTATGCATGCTCCATATCCTAAGGGTCAGAGGACTGGGAAGCCAAATTCTCATTAAGCATTTTGTTGAAGTCGCAAAAGTGGCTAGGCCCTTCAACAAACTCCTCCTCCTCTTCCTCAGTCTCATCCTCATTCCTATTAAATTTGTTGTCACAACACTCCTCATTAGTATAAATTTCACTAATCTACACTTTCTTGTTATTTTTTTCCAACCTACCAGATCTCCTAATATTGGTATTTTCAACTCTAGTCTCCATCATAGCAACAACCATAGTATCCTCCATGGAATCTCTTCCCACCACATTCTTCCCTATGTTGTCAGTGGTCAACGTCTCCACCAAACCCTTCCCCTCATCTTTCACTTTCCTCTTAGCAATAGATTTGTTGTCAGCCTTGGCCGAGGTAGACTTAAGCTTGCAAAGACTAGACACAACACTAGATAGGGATATCCCCACACTCCCCTTTTCCTTTTTGGCAGTTAGTTTAGGCTTAGGGGTTTCAACAATCACTAGAGGATTTTTTCTTTTGGGACCCTTAGACTTAGTCGAGGAGATATTGGTTTGAATAGGGGGTTTGATTTCCTCAATGTAGATAGCAGAGATGGGTTTAGGTGGGAAAAGCACAAGATGAAAATGATAAAGCCTCAAGATGAAGCCTTGGTGGAGTGGTAGGGGAGGAGAATCCTTAGGGTTTTGGGAAATAGATTCAAGGTATTTCTCAATAGAGTTTTCCAAGTCAGTGAGTTAAGAAAAATGGGAGAAGCTCAACAATATTTTATGGCGAAGGTGATTTAAAAGAGGAAAATGATAAAAATGGAAAGTTTTATATCTACCCTCTAAGGTGACATACTTCATGAAAGCAAGACAAACCTAGTCCCACTACTACGAGAGAGTTTCTCTTTCAAAGCCAAACTAAGAGAAAATAGGTTTTTCATTACCCACAAAGAAGGCATTAAGGATTTCATTGTCTTGAGCCTTGATGTGCTTAGGGTACTTCTTCTCAGTACACAACAGCCCTGTCGCTTGAGCAATCATGTCCTCGTTCACCTCAAAGGAGATACCACCCATGGTAACCCTTCTTTCTTTCCAAAAACTTGCAAATTGCATAGACATCTTCAGATCATGAACCACTAGGCTTCCCATTAAAGGTGTTGGACCACCTTCAAAAAATATGTGCGAAACCAGTGGGTCCTTGCAAAACTCCCCAAAATTTTTGGGCTTCATCCTCACCCTATTGCCACCCATATAACCACTCTACACACTGAAAAACCAGGAAACCTGTGAGAGAAAAAGGTTAGAAATTTTGACAAAGTGAGAGCTCACCCAAACACTTTTATTTTTAAGCTAAATAAGGATGCATAGGGTAGTCAAGACTGTGTGTAGGAAACATGCTTGAAGAGTTAAATCCCAAAAGGAAATCTCCACGATCCCATTAATGAAAATCTTGCAGCCAGGTTTGCATAAAATGATGATATTGGAAGGTTTTCCTTCCATGTTGCCTTTGCACAAGTATCGATGAAGGTTGGCTATGGGGCCAAATTTAGATTTTGCTAAAATCTTTCCTTTTATCAATAGAAGCTTTTTCGCTGAGTTAATAAGACAAATCAAAAGTAGATGCTTTTTTTTCATAGAGAAAATGCTCTTTCTTCAGAGGTGTCCTGAAGGCTTATGAATTACTACAATTTCATAAACCATAAAAGTTTCTAAATAGAAAATGTATTTATTGCAAAACAACTAGGGGTGATGGCAAGAAGTTGAGTCCACTTTTTGGCCAAAAAGTGGAAGTGGTTTCCTTGATTTTTAGAATTTGTCACATTTGACCTTAAAATTTGAAGCACTTAGACATGAAATCTTAAAAAAAGTGACTATTTACTTGAAGTCTAGTTTCCAAATATGTAATTTATTTTAATACCTAGATGATACAAATCGATTTTCCATAGGTGTTTCTAAAAACCACTTTTTAAGTCACTTTTTTTTTACTATACCATGCATGTGTATGTCATCCATTTTTGAATTAAATAATCATATTTTTTTGAATCCTTTTGGGAAAATATTTGTAACTCACTTAAGCACACTTTCCATATATTTTTGTAATTTTCTATTGAATATTTTTTTTGTTAATTTTTTACTGGCCATATTTGGTGTTTTGAAAAATCATGTATGTCACGCATGAGATGACCTAAATTTATCATTTTTTTATTATGTTTTTTTTCAAATTTAAAATAATTGTTTGAAGTATGCTTTCGTAAAAAAATAAATAAAATAAATATTTGAATAAAAAGTTATTAAAATACTAAAAAACCCTGATAATTCAAGTTTATAGGCCTGTTTCCTCACAAATTAATTGAAAAATAGAAAAATAATCCAATTGGAAAAAAATTACATATTTAGAATCTACGCAATCTCATCCAAAATGGGTTTTACGTTCATAAAATAATTCTAAAAAGAAGGTCCTTGTCAACCATATTGACATAGTCACTTTTTTCACTTGATATTGCCATGACCTTGTACTTGTAGGTCTAAGGCTAAGGGTTGGGTTACCATGCCTTTTATAAGCATAAATACAAATGAGAAATATGAATTATGATTTTCAAACCTTTTGGAATGAGTACCCACTTTTAAATGGGTACCTATTCTAAAAAATGAATGACTACCTATTTTAAAGTTGAAAAATGACATTTCCACTATAAGTGGAATCAACTTATTGAACTTACCACTAGAGTTAGTATGAGGTATATTTAGCTCATTTTGATCAAATTGAATTCATTCAAACTATCCCAAGCGAGCACAAGAGATAAGGAAGTGGAGAAAGTGTTCAACAAGTTTCATGCAAACTCTAACAATAGTGTTCAATGGCATTTCTTTGGTTTTTACTTGTAAAACCCTAGCTACAGTAAGATATTTCCTAGCTACTCATGTTGTCATCAATTTTGTGGATAGACTAAGGCCAAAATTTAAGAAACACCCATATATATCAACTGTGATTGACAAGGAAGGTTTGTTCTCTCGTGTTCCAATCCATGCGATCCACTCTAAAGATATCAACATCTACATTAATTCATAGCTAAATGAATATTATCATCTAAAGATGAAAGAGTTTAGGTTCAATAATCTCCTAGGTGATGACTTTTAGGTCAAACTTGAATATGCAAATGTGGAATGAAAAGGATTGGATGTATGGAAGAATTTTCCCTACCTTGGATATGAATATGAATGGGTCATATTTGATTGAAGTTGAATTCATGAGGATATACTTTGGCTTGATCAACCCCATCTAATTAAAAATAAATCTATTAGGGTTGTGACTAGATGTACTCCACCAGATCAATACCTACACTAAAATTTGTTAATAATGAAGAAGTTATGAGGCTTATTAGAGCTAAATTTGGCAAAAGGGAACTTATTGTGAATGCCATATCTAGCCTAGGGGTCCAATATGTGACAATGGGAATTTCATACAAGATATACTAGTCAAATATAGTATAATCAACTATAGCTGCTTCCATCAATACTACTCATTAGATGGTAGAGAAAGGAAAAGATTATGATATCTATGAACTCTTGCAGCAATAACTATTGGAAAATCTAAAAAAAACCAAGGAATCTTGCTACACCTTTCATATGGTACTTTGATAATTTTTCTCATGTTCTATTTCATGAAAGAAATGTTTGGTTTTAAGAATGTGTCCTAGAAGAAGAAAATTCTTGTTGCACATCAAATAAAGGATCATATGTGTATCATTTTGAATAACACTCAATGCAACACAATGTTTTGGGGTTTCTTTAAATCCTTCTAGACTGAGATGCATAAGAGACATAATACCCTCACAATTTGTAGAGAAGTATAAAAATGAAATCACTTTTATGGTGGAAAAAGATGACTATTACATGGAAGTAGTTGAACCAAGGACTTTCTAATTAGAAGGCCACCCTATTAACTTCCTAGAGAAAATTGGATTGCCTATGCTAACATTCTTCTCAAAAAACTTAAGGATCCTTTTATTGAAAGGTTGGTACATATGATGAAATAACCAACAAATAAATTGAGAGGGTAAAAGAAAAGGAAAAGAATATTCTAGGAAAGATGGTGTCTAAGATGAAAATAATGTTTGGGACTCCTGAAGGTTCTATGGAAGCATCTAATATCATTGCTACTATGTGAACATCTAAAAGGACAAGTAGATCTACTTCTACCACTACTAGTGCTTCCGAACATACTCAAACTCCTAGAAGAAAAATACTTTCTACTAATGTTTTGGTAAAGACCAAAACTATAAAGATAAAGAATCCAAGACCTAAAAAAAAAGCAACAAGAGAAAAGATCACTCTGGTAAATGTAGTTGATGATGAGGAATTTGAAGAAAAGTTGAAATCCTATATGTTGAAGAGGAGGAAGAAGAATACAAAACAAGAATAAAAAAAAGAGATGTCAATGGAAAAGGAGTTTGAAGTAGAAACAATGAAGTGTCATCTAGAATAATCTAAACACGTGCCTCTATAACTTCAAGCTTTCATCAATGCAATTGTGAAACATGATGCTTTAAAGGAAATTATTTCTCTTTATGATGAATCATCTCATGATAACAAGAACACAATTGAAAAGGAAATCACTATATATATGAATAGTTTTAATATGGATCTTAATGAAACCATTGATCATCTTCTGGTAAGTTTACCATATGTTCTCATTAGAAAAAATAATTTTGTTGTTGTTGAAGAATCCATAATGAGGTAGCAAGCACTAGAAAAGCCTGAGATATCTATCTCCATGATGAAAGAGTTAAATTATCCCAATATTAGGCTCAAGAATTCAAAATCAAACAAAGAATAAGCATTCTAATGGGAAAGGATAGAGAAGAAATAAAAACATTAAGGAATGTTGAAATAATCAAGGATCAAACTCCTTTAGATATCTCTGATACACAAGACATGCTTGATGTAAATGCTCATATTGTGAATCTATCTACTTCTAAAGAAAAGGTAACTAAAAATGATGTGGTGGTTGTAAATGCTAAACAAGATAAGGATACTACTCCTCTGAAAAGCACAAATTCACAAGGAGTAGAGGATGAAAATAAAATGAGGTTATCACCTCCAATGAACACTAACAAATAACATAGGGTACCTTTCCTAATGAAAATAGATATGCAAGAAATGAAAGGACTTGCTGAATGCACACAAGAAAAATAAGAGGGGGTGAATCAATTGTATATTAAAACATCCAAAACCCTTATAAACATTCAGATTGACATCAACTTAATTAACCCTTAATTTGTTACAATGATTTAACATGAAAGAAAATAACATAAACTAAAATACATCAAAACCATAACAATAGAACACTAGATTTACATGGAAAAACCAAGAAGGGAAAAACCACAATGAGGATTATCTCACAATATAAAGCAATTACAACACTTAATACAAAAGGCTCACTATTAGAGGGCTCACTTTCCAAAATAAAGAAGGGATCACTGCCAAAGGCTCACTTCAAAATTATAGAAAAGAAGAAAGAATGTCACTATGAGAAATCCATCTCAATGTAATAGAAAAAATCCACCAAATCATTACCAACACATTCACAGTCCTTCTAAAGATTGTAGACACCTTTTTCTCACTACTTCTAGTAGTCTAACTCAGTAAGCTTGTTAACTCTCAAAACTACACCCTTGCTAAGTTGTTGAACTTAGCATTTTGGAGTAACATGGGAACACTCCTCGGGTGTGGGTCACCTAAACTTGGAGTGGACCTCCAGATAAGGCTAGGTCCTAAATGGTAATCACCTTAAACTATTCAACTATTTTTCCAAGGGTAAGAAAGAGTACATAAACCTAATATTGAAAACTGAAACAAAGGTGATGCACCAAAAATAATGAGGACCTGCAAACTCATATTACATACATAATTTTAACAATGATTGATTTTGGCTTACACAACTCACTTATGTATGTTTCCTGCATAAGTATTTTATAAGGAGGATTTAACGCTAAACTCTTAGAAGGAAAGAGGTTTCACAACTAAAATTTTTGGCATTCTTACATAGCTTATAACCTACAACAACATACTTTTCTACAAAAGGTGCTTAACATGAGACAAAATTACAAGGAAATGGATAAACTTCACAAGTAATTCGATCATTCAATTAGATGCACACAATATAGAACATAATGAGAAGAAAAAAAACTCAATATCATTGATATCCAAGGTACTCACTGGTATACATGTCATAAGAGTTACAAAAATATGAAAAATTTGCAAAAGGACTCCAAAAGTCACTAAGTACAAGCTAGAGCATAATCATAACTAACTTCATAAATGAAAATTGAAGTGATTATAACCTTCACCAAGAGACTCCACCAAAATAGGGATTAGAAGCTTCTTGGTGGTATGCCTCCAAAGAGCCAAAAATATAGCAACCAAATCCCCTCCAAAAGAGCTCCAAAATGTTGAAAAGGTCAAGTTTGACCAAGTCCATCATAAAGGCACCCCAAAAATGCTTCAAGTTACTCCAAAAGACCTCAAAATGATCAAAACAATCTCCTATATTCTCTCCAAATGTTTGCAAACCTCCTTCAACCTCCCCATATGCTTGCAAAAGCATCAAATAATAACTAAATCCTTTTAAAGGAATTTACATATCATAACACCTTTACTTTGCATTTAAAATAACATTTATAACTAAGTGATTTATAACTTTATCACTTAATTAATTTTTTTTACATTGAAAATCAACGTAAAACAAAAAAATAAATTCAACTTGTGTGGAGATCAAAAGGAAAAATAATATAAGTATCATACTTAGCAAGTATGGGGACATTTCATGGCATATTAGTTTGACTTGAAAAGTTTAATAAACAAGAGAAAAAATTTTCATACCTTTTAGTCAACTTGATCTAGGGTAAAAACCCTAATCACAAAATCAAACCAAAGAAATGAGAAATCATTTCATTTGATTTCATTGAAATTTCAAGAGCCTTCTATGTTGTGGCCTAAGGTTTCTTGGAGCTCTCACAAAGGATTCTTATGGTGATTTTCTTGATGTAATGGCTTCTCCTCACTGACTCTTAGAAAAGTTGACACATAAGAAAGCCTGGGTATGCACAAAAACAACATTCTTTCTTCCAGGTATCCATAAATGTATAGTATTTTCCTTTATTTTCATTAAAATAGTTAGTCCCATGGCTTGTGTGGGACACAATATATTTATGTTTATCAATAAAGACCACTTTTGAAAAAATTGTTTCACTCTCTTCTATGTTGTATGCATCTACATAATATAATAATGCAGTCTTTTGATAATTTCTTTATGCACATGGATATAACATAGTAGAGTAGAATGCACCTTTTGTTACAATTTGTAAAACATAAACAACTCTACCTATTTGAGGTAGTAGCTAAAATAGGTAACATTTTTTGTGACATCTACTATATGTTGTCCTGCTAAACATCTTGACCAGTTGCCTAAGCTTATCCATTGGGAACAAAGTCACTTAGAAAACTAACAAGACTTAAAAATAGTCTTGTATATTGTTGTAACTCATTAGACTAGTGCATGACAACTTGAAAATTTATTCCAACCACCAAAAATTCAGGACAAACCTTCCTAACTATGCAGAACAATGCTCAAGGAATTGAAAACTTGCATTTAAACATAAAATGTTTGAAGTTAGTTCTTTCTTCTTTCAACATGTATTGTAGCTTATTTTAGAGCTCTTTCAGGCAAAAGACAACATTGTGACTCAATATTAGATATATAAAGCAGTATGTAACACCATTTTATCAATTAAGTTCAGTATTTTACCTTCTTTGAAGCTATTTCATTGTGTGTAGTGTAATGATGAATGAATATTCTTGTGAGTTTTGATAATTCCTTTAATACCTTTAATATCTCATTTTAGTACCTTTAGGTAGAATCTAAAACATATATTTTTTTGTAGGTTGTAAGTTGTGTAGTGGTTCAAATAGCTACTTTAGTTGTGAAAGAACTCTTTTCCTTCAAAAGTGTTAAAGAGAACCAAGCCTCCTTACAAAATACTTATGCATTAATATATAAAAATATCTGAGTTGTGTTAAGTTAAGCCGAGCTTTTGAGAAAATTGTGTTAAACAATAGTATAGGTTTTGAGAAAAAACATTTAGGTGCATCACCGTAAGAGTTTACTTTATTTTCATGTTACCTCCTTCCCCTTTTCCCAACAAGAGAAGTAGATTAGGTGAGTACCTTAGGAGTGAGCCTTCTCTAGAGGTCCATTCCAAGTTTAAGTAACCCATAGCCTAGGAATGTTCCCATGTTCCTCCAAAGTGCTAAGTTTTGCAACTTAACAAGGGTTTAACTTTAGGAGACAACAAAGCTCATATTGAACTTTAAAAATTTGTACTTCACAACCCTATAATTCACATCACACACTTCGCTACCATATTATCCATCAACTCATCACTTATTTATACCATCTTCAACCTTGAAAACATTCTCCAAGGTTGACTATGCACCTCAACTATGCAAATTCAAATTGGGTCAGCACTAAGCATTCTCATAGTGGAAAGGAATGAAAGTAGACCACATCACACCTTAACTCAGACCTAAATACATTCGTATACACCATGTCATGCTTCCATAATCATCAAAGAAAATCCACAATTAGTGTAAACACCTGAGGTCAATTAAACCTGTATAAACACCATTAAAATTAAAGTATATGCTTCCTCAAATCCAAGGATCACTCACAGACACCAAAAATCACTTAAAAAAATTTGGAATATTGCACAAACACCCTGAAATCCAACAAATTCTATCACAAAAAATTTCACCTAAAGAATGCACACACCAAGTACACTCAGAAAACCTTCCATAGATTATAACTTAAGAAACCAAATTCTAAAGTACTAAACCATGAATAAATTTTACTATAGGTAGATATTATCATTATCAACACACTTCTAGAATTGCAAGACCAGAAACCAAATTGTAGAGAAATGCGAAGCAAAACCATTTCTCCCAAACACCACTACAATTTATAGTTCACACATTGGTGAACACAAAAAAATTTGCACAATGAACCAAACCAAGAAATTATGCATATAGAACCTCTAAACACCTCTAACAAACATATCCAAACCATACAAGTAGATATTCAACCATGAAAAAATGAGAAGCAAAAATATAACACCACACTATACACTAGAATGCCTCTGCAAGACGCTGTTTCCTCTTTTATAATTCAATTTTATAAAAAGCACTTGGAAACCAAGCATCATAGACATAATCATCATCAGTAAACCAACAACATATACAAACAAAATATTATGAAAGCAACACTAGAGGTTGACACCAGTAGCACTTACTAATCACAACATAATGCAACTAATCAAAGCATCAACACAACCATTCATCAATGAAAACACAAAAAATCTCCCCCAAGATTATTGAAATCAATGAAACACCAACTACTCATAATTTAATCATACTTGTGAAAATCTTCCCCTTTGTCATTGATTGCAACACATGATGTGAAAAACCATCAACAAAAAACAAACATCTCTAATTACCAACATACTGCTCCATACCAAAACCAACTATATCTTCCTTTCTCACATTATTCTCTCAACTACACTTTTCTCTCCCCCTTTCTAAACTCTATTTTTTTACTTTACTTTTTTCTTCCCATTTTACATCAATGGCAAAGGGAAACACATATGCACTTCTTTCTCCCTTTGACATCAATCATAAATACTTTCTCTCTTTCTGCTTTGCATACCTGTTATGAGCACATAACAAACTATCTCAACTATCAACCACTTACACATATCCTCTAACACATCTAACAAAGGAAAAAATGAACTTGCATAAATACTTACTCCCCTTAACTATAACGACCAACAAAGCCACTACCTATTCCCTTGAGAAGTAGCCTCCAATATCATTCTAGAAGAAAGAATAAATCTTGAAATATAGTAGAATGATGTATATCCTTATGGATGTAGTTCAAATAAGGAGAAGTAATGACCCCTAACTTCTCTCAGAGATACTCAAAAGTATCCTTAGGAAGATCCTTAGTGAATATAACAACAACATAATCCTTTCTAGGCACATACTCAAACTTCATTTTATTCTTTGCAACCTTCTGTCTTAGAAAGTAATATCAAATTGAGATATGTTTTGTCCTTGAGTGCATCACTAGATTCTTTGAAATGTTAATAACACTTGTATTATCAAAAAACATATGAATTGGTTCATCATATCCCTCTTTAATATCCTTCAAGGTTTGCTTCATCCACAATACCTATGTGTAGCAAGATGTTGCTACAATGTATTCTACATCTGCAGTAGATAAATATACTGAATCTTGTTTTTTTCTTAACCAATACACCAATCTACATCAAAGAAAGAATTTATCACCACTTGTACTTTTATTTTCTTCCACACAACCTACCCAATCAACATCTGTATAAGCACTCAAATAAAAACAATATCCTTTGGATACCACAAGCCATGTTCCAGAGTGCCCTTCAACTATCTGAATATCCTCTTCACTACTACAACATGTGAGTCTCTAGGATCTTCTTGAAATCTAGCCATAAGACAAATTGCATGCATGAAATCTTGTCTAGTAGTAAAACTAGATATAGCAGTCCTCCAATCATTGATCTGTACTTGCTTTGATCAACCTTATTAGATTCATCATTCTTACTCAGCTTGCAACCAATAAACATAGAAGTACATATCAGTTTATAATCTTCCATTCCAAACTTCTTCAACATTTCTTTGACATACTTTTCTTGTGAAATGAACATACCTTTCTTTTTCTGATTGATTTTTAGCCCAAGAAAGAAATTCATCTCCTCTAACATAGACATCTCAAACTCTTTTTGCATCTCTTCTGCAAATTTCTTGCACATAGCTTCATTTCCTCCAAAAATTATATCATAAACATACATAGCCACAATCAAGATTTGATCTTTTTCAACTTTAAAATAAAGATTACTATTTGTGGTACCTTTATTAAATCCTTGTTGTATCAAGTACTTATCCAATCCTTGCATACCAAGCTTTGGGAGCTTACTTAAATCCATATAATTCCTTCTTCAATCTACAAACCATATTTTATTTGTTTGATAATTGTAATCCTTTTGGTTGTTTAATGTATACCTCTTCTTCCAATTCACCATTCAAGAAAGAAGACTTCACATCCATCTAATAAACCTTGAAATATTTATGTGCTATAAAAGCCAAAAACATCTTGATATCTTCTATTCTTTCCACTGAAGAAAATGTATCCTCAAACTCTATTCCTTCTCATTGTGAGTAGACCTTACACACAAGCCTTGCCTTGTTTCTTACTACTTCTCCATTATCATTTAGTTTGTTCCTAAATACCCACTTAGTTCCAATAACATTCTTGTTTGTTAGTGTTGGGACAAGTTCCCAAGTTTGGTTCTTCTCAGTCTGCATTAGTTCTTCTTCCATAGCCTTGATCCAATACTCATCCTTTCATGCTCCAATCATTGTTTTAGGTTCAACTTTTGAAATTAGACATAGAATTATCTATTCTTTATCCATAGTAGCTTTTCTTCTTTTCAAAACACTTGTTATTTTGTCACCAATGATCTCGTCTTCCAAATTATTCTTCTACACATACTTAGGAGTCTTAGGGATCTTTTCTAGAGATTCTTCCACTTCAATCTAATCTTATTTCTCCTTGCCTTCATCTATATCATTTTCCCTGCAAGATGACTCATTTGATTCATATCCATCTATCACCACATAATTCTTATGTAATTATTTATCCAATTTGACATTTGCACTTTCAATAATCTTCTTGTAATGCCCGTCGTGCAAACCCCAGAGAACACACACAATGCAAATAATTTTTTTAATTTTTTTTTTTTTTCAATAAGCACAGAAAACAAAAACAAAATTCATTCGCCTGGTACAGAACACGGATTTTGAAAATCCCAATATAAAGATTTTTTTTTAAAACAAAACAAAACAATTTCAATAAATATAAAACTATATATATATATATATATATATAACACAAATATAAAAATAGTTATCTAAACACAGGGAACACAATTTTCTGTGTAACATACAGAATCACCATAATTTAAAATAAATAAATATATATATATATATATATTTGATGTTTAAAATAATATTTCAATTCCATTATAATGCAAAGGTTGTTCTTTTTCATAGGAATAAGAGAGAGATTGGGTATATCCAAACATAATTCAAAGAGTTTAATTTCAGTTTGTTTGCAAAACAAGATTTCTAATTTCAACATGAATTTTCTTTTCAAAGGAAAACCTATTTGTTTATTCATTTTCTAATCTTCAAAGAAATCATTTAAATCTAAATCACAAACAATTTTTTTTTATTTGCAACACAAATTCATTCAAATCATAATTTTTGTTTATTTTGCAGATTCAGAGAAATCAAAGATAGAGATGGGAACCTGGAGTCCTGCGCTTCTTTGAGAATCTGCTGAAACTGGTTCCTGATGGCCTTTATGAAGAGCTCCTCCTTCCTGCTTCAAAATCTCTTCTCCAGAATACTGTGCTCCAATCTCGAATCCAAATCCTTAATCCCAAGACTCTTCCCCAAAATATTACAACAATAGAATGGAAAAATCCTTTTCAAAAACTTAGAAGATTCAAAAATGCATCACCATTATTTTTCAACTTCTGTCTCCATAAACCTCTGAGTCTGAAAAACTCACAAAATTCCTAATTAAATAAAAGATATTGTCCATTTCTTCCAAAAAATCTAAAAATAAAAAATAAAAGAAAATAATTCTTTAAAAGCAAGCTTTTTAGTCAGATCTGAGTTCCCATTCGTTCTCACAACTTTTTTCATTCTTTTATTTATTTATTTTTCTATTTTCAATACTTTTTTGTTTTAATTTCTATTTTTACAACTTTACTTGCAAAGCACATTATCTAATTAATTTAAATAATTTATTCTAACAATTATCCTCAACAAGATAATTAATTAAAATAATAAAACACAATTTAATATTTTAATTATCATTTAATAAAACTCATGGCTTTTTTTAAAAATAAATAAAACATTTAAATATTTGAATACAAATAAATCTACCATTAAAATAAACAATTATTACCAACATTTAAATTAACTAATTCACAACTTATAAAATATCAAAATCAATTAAATATGACAAAACACAAACATGACCCACAATGAACGACAACTACAAGAACTTACAAAACCATTTAGACAAGACGGTCTGACATCATGGGACGAGATGACTTCGTTGTCACCTCTGTTTCAACTTATACCATTGGGTTATTGGTGCTCGCCCTGTCCTACCAAAGTAGGTGGAATCGAGACTTGTACCTGCAATACCTGCATACAAACGAAGTCGTGTACATGTGCATACATATATATAAAATCAAAGCATTAAATCGAAGCATTGCATTGTGAGAAGGAATCACAGCGTAACAGAGCACTCGCAAACGAGTGATGCTACACTGTCCATCACATCTATCCTAACAATTATAATATAACTGATAAAATAACATTTCTAAACAAACAATTCATCTCATGACATAATTTATTAAATCACTGCATCATAATATAATTCTAAAAATCAACTAACATAACCAATCGTAATGTCATATCAATAACCATGCTCCTCAAATGGAATAACATCATCATCAAATGCCTAACTATCCAAATCACACAATAATAGTACCATCATAATCATAAGGTAGCAAACAAATGCATAGAAAAATAATAAATTCAAACAATAAGAGTAGGGGTATTACATCCTCCCCCCCATAAAATTGGCTTACTCCTGGAAGTCGGTAAACAAAAAGGAAATAAGATTCCCAAATATATAACTAAATACGATTGTCTCAATAAGGTCCACAATCACAACTAAAGGCTAATTCTTGTCTAAAATATTTGTTTAACCAAAATAATAGTTAAACAATGCCCTGTTAAAAATATATAAAAATTACCTAATTATAAACAAAATTGAACATTTAAATCCAATACAAAATTACATTCTTAAAATGTAATAAATTAACATTAACATTAAATAATTATAATTCCATTTTAAAATAAATAATAATAAATAAAATGATTATAATTTCACTTTTTTTTAAAATAAAATACATTACAATTATATCTTAATATATATATATATAAACATAAACAAAAGAAATAAATATATATATCTTGTACCTGCAATACCTACATACAAATGAAGTCGTGTACATGTGCATACATATATATAAAATCAAAGCATTAAATCGAAGCATTGCATTGTGAGAAGGAATCACAGCGTAATAGAGCACTCGCAAACGAGTGATGCTACACTGTCCATCACATCTATCCTAACAATTATAATATAACTGATAAAATAACATTTCTAAACAAACAATTCATCTCATGACATAATTTATTAAATCACTGCATCATAATATAATTCTGAAAATCAACTAACATAACCAACCATAATGTCATATCAATAACCATGCTCCTCAAATGGAATAACATCATCATCAAATGCCTAACTATCCAAATCACACAATAATAGTACCATCATAATCACAAGGTAGCAAACAAATGCATAGAAAAATTTAATAAATTCAAATAGTAAGAGCAGGGGTATTACACTTCTTTAGCCTCTTGTTGTAACACTGATAATCTTTGCTTCTTGTAGAATATCAACAAAATATACCTTCATTAGATATTGTATCAAAATTTCCTAAGTTCTCTTCATCTTTTCTAATATAGCACTTGCTTCCAAACACTCTGAAGTACTTGACAGTAGGAATCCTTCCATACCACAACTCATAGGGAGCCTTTGCACTATTTTCTCTTGGTTGAACTTTGTTAAGAATGAAGAAAATAGTATGAATTGCTTCTCTCCAGTAGAATTTCAGCAGGTTTACCTCTTTCATCATTGTTCTTATAGCTTCTTGAATATTCATATTCTTTATAACCACTCCATTCTATTGAGGAAGCTATCAATAGAATGGATTGGTTAGAAAGATTTAAACTTATCTAGATCTTCTAATTTTTCTTTGAGAAAAGTAACCCATGTTATTCTAGAATAATCATCAATAACTAGCATGAAATACCTATCACCTTGAAAACTTCTTACTCTGGTAGGAATACAAAGTTTTGTATGTACTAGTTCTAATGATACAATAGTAGATTAAACTCATTGACTATAAAATTTTTTACTTGCTTCCCAATTTTACATTCCTTATAAACAACATTAATAGGCTTTGTAATCCTTTGCAAATCTCTTAAAACTTGGATTTAATTGATCCTCACTAGGTTATTGAAATTAATGTGACACATCCTCCTAGGCCATAACCAACTTTCACTAATCTAATTCATAAAGCAATGACCATTAGCACCTTTAATCCAATAAAAAATTCCATTTTTCCTTCTTCCAACAACCATAGTTCTAGGGCCTTTTTTGATCTCACATCCATCATCCTCAAACATAAGATTATATCCTTTGCTACAAATTTTTCCAACATTCAAGAGGTTATGCCTCAAACCATTAAAATAAAGAACATCATATGTATTATGCTCGCTATCAAAACTAATTGAACCTTTTCCACGTATCTTAGTATATGTATCATCACCAAGCTTTACTAGACCTCCTTCATATTTCTCAAGTTTAAAAAATTTACTTTTGTCATCATTCATATGATTTGTGCATCCACTATAAATAATATAGTAGTTCTTCTCCTCTCTAACATGAAAAGTAGTTACCATAGTTCCTTAAGTGTTATTACCTGCTTTTAGAGAAGTCTCCTTCACATATCTCTCAGATTTAGCATAATTAGTTACATATTTAATATCCATGAACAAGCATTGACTATCCTCATAAATGTAAACATGATCAAATTCTTTATCAGATATACTGGCATCTTCTCTATCATAATAGCTTTTCTTAATTGTTTTACCTTTGTTTTCTTTATTCTTTTCATTTAAATCTCAGTTTGGACATCTTGAAGCATAATTACCAATCTTACCACAACTGAAACATTTGAAAGGAAACTTACATTTTTTTTTTCCAATACCCTTTTTCATTTTCCTCACAAAGTTTGCTTCAACATCATCAAGATCCTCCTAATCTAATTCTTCAATATTCTATGATTTTCTAGCCTTAAAATAAATCTCAACTTTTGCATTACTGGACCAAATTCTCTCATTTCAAAAGGAGATATAGCACCATAAAATTGATCTCAAGAATATTTTCTTAAATCATGAACTTGGACTTAATAGCATAAACTTTCTAACTATAATATTTTGGAAGAATTCTCAATACTTTCTTTACCACTTCTTCTTCTTCAAGATTTCCACGAAGACCTCTGATGGAATTGACAAATTCATCCATCTTTTGCATGTAGCTTGTAACATTTTCATCTTTAGACACCCTTAGGTTATCAAATGCGATATTTAAATTTTGTATCTTAGCTTTCTTGACCTTAACATCTTCATATATATTTTCCAACTTTTCCCAAATAGCTTTAGAAAATTTCAAATGCATAACTTTCAAAGTTCAATTTGTTAGGAAGACCACTTAAAAGAGCATACCTTTCTTTACCATTGTTTTTATAAGCCTTCATCTCATCATCAATACTCATACCAATAATAGGTATAGTATATCCAGTCTCAACAGACTTCCAAACACCAAATCCAAGAGATACCAAGAAACCTTCCATCCTTTTCTTCAAAATTCATAGTTTGTTCCATCAAACAAAGGAGCATCCTTCTTGTGCACCATCCCATATCTACCTAAAGAAATTAGATTTATTCCAAGGAACCTTGCTCTAATACCAATTGTTGAATACACATAAGACAACTGATATTGGAGTGAATTAGTTGTATATTAAAATATCCAAAGCCCTCATAAACATTCAAATCCACATCAACTTAATTAATCCTTAATCTGTTAGAATGATTTAGCATGAAATAAAATAACAAAAATTGAAACACATCAACACCATACATAATAGAACACTAGATTTATGTGGAAAACCCAAGAAAGGAAAAACTATAGTGAGGATTAGCTCACAATATAAAGTAATTGCAACACCAAATACAAAAGGATCACTATCAAAGGATCACTACTAGATTACAAAAAAGAAGAAAGAAGGGTGTTACAATGAGAAATCCATCTCAATACAATAGAAAAATCCACCATAACACCACTAACACATTCATAGTCCTTCTAAATATTGTAGACACCTTTTCCAACAGTCTAAATCATTAAGCTCACACTAAACTTCACAAATTCACACTTCACAACTATTCAATTCACATCACACACTTCGATACCCAATTCTCCATAAAATCATCACTTATTTATACCATCTTCAACCTTGAAAACATTCTCCAAGGTTGGATATGCAGCTCAACCATGAAAATTCAAATTAGGTTGGCACTAAGAATTCCCACGATGGAAAGGAACAAAAGTGTACTAGATCACACCTTAACTCAAACATAAATACATTTGTATATGACATGCCACACTTCTACAATCACTGAAGAAAATCCACAGTTAGTGTAAACACACGATGCCAAACAAACTTGTGTAAACACCATTAAAATTTAAGTACATCCTTCCTCAAATCAAGGATGACTCGTGGAAACCAAAAGTCACTTGAACACAATCTAGAATATTCCACAAACACCCTAAAATCAACCAAATTCCTTCACAACAATTTTCACCTGAAGAATGTACACACCTAGTACACTCAAATAACCTTCCATACATTGTAACTTAAGAAACCAAATTTTGAAGCACCAACCATGAATAAATTTTCTTGTAGGTAGATATGATAATTATCAACACACTTCTAGAATTACAAGACCAAAAACTAAACTACATAGAAATATGGAGCAAAACCATTTCTCTTAGACACCACTGCAATATACAATTCACACAACTCTTTCTCCACAATGAACTAGACCAAGAAATTATGAATATAGAACCTCTAAACACTTCTAACCAACATATCTGAACTACACAAGTAGATCTTCAACCATGAAAAAATGTGGAGCAAAACTAGAACATCACACTATACACTAGGATACCTCTATAACACACTACTTCCTCTTTTATTCAAATTTTCTCAAAAGTATTTTGAAACCAAGCATCAAAGACATACTCATCATATTCAACTCTTCCTCGTCATCATTAAACCAACAACATCTACCAACATAATCTTATCAAAGCAATACTAGAGGTTGACACTAGCAACACTTACTAATGACAACATAATGCAACTAATCAAATCATCAATGCAACCAATCATCAATGACAACACAAAAAATCTCCCCTAAGCTTATTGAAATCAATGACAACACCAACTACTCATACTTTACTCATACTTGGAATAAAACTTTCTAGACAAAAAGAAGGAAAGGTTATCTCTAGTATGGAAATAAGAAAAGGAAAGGAAGAAGGAAAGGAGAAAGAAAGTGAGAAACAAAAGATAGAAGGTAATCCTAAAAAGTATCAAGGATTCAAAGGAGGTCAATATAAAGAAGCAAGAGGTTTTTGTAAGCCAAGGTTCTTCATCATCAAACTCTTTCAAAGAACTACTAGGGACAAAAATGTAGTTTCAACTAATAGTTATGCTTCAGCTACTGCAAATTCCCATCATTAAGGGACAAGTTGATCTGTCAAGAATTTCTCCCTTACATAAGCTACAACTTGGTGATGTCTTACATGATTTTGTATGGAAGGAATATTTACAAGAACAGGAAAAGAAAAGTGAATTGATTGATAATGTTGTGAAGATTATCCAAGAAGGATTATCAAAAGTAAATATATTGATGTCTCATTTCCTCTGGAACAAAATTTAAAGCTCTTAATGGATTCTTTCAAAGATCACACCTCTCTCTTGGAGAAAAAGGAAAAACAAGATGCATTAAGCAAAGTAAAAGATACAAGAATGATTGAGGCCTCTGATAGGTGTATTGGTGCACATAATAAGTTGTAGGAAAACATAGAAAAGTTTAAGGAATGTGTGAATAAAGAAGCAACTCTTTATCAATTATGTTTGAAGTGGCCAAGCTCCACCAAAGGCATCAAGAGTCATCATAAATTACACTGTTCAATGAAACTTATGATTTTTCAAAAGATATGAATGGATCTATGAGGTCACAAGCTGAAAATATTCATGTACAGTTGGCATTGATTCTAAGCCAAAGAAATTAGTTAAAGGAACAATTTAACTTGCTAAAAGAGGCAATCAATATGAGGCTTGTATCACTATCCAAACTATTGGAAAAACTAGTAAAAGTGGACCAAAAAATAAAAAAATATTATAAAAATAAATGAGGTTGAAGAAATATGCATATAATTTAAATGTCAAAATCATATATATACTCTCCTCAGTAACATCAGACTAGATCACAACCTTGGAGCAACTAAAGCAATTAATAAGAATATTCTTCCTTCCAAGGATGATGCAAAGATGTAAGTAAGACAATTTTGTCCTTGTAAATATACTTTTGTGGAAGTTTAAATTATTGGTTTTTGAACCTATTCCTATACATAACATCTATTTTTTTGGAAATCTCCATCTCAGGGGAAGTATATAGTAAGGGGGAGCTCACACAGTTTTGGGATTTTATAAATAAGATGACATCTTGACCTTTGCCCTTGATGTCAAAGGGGGAGAGAAGCATATGTGTGTTGCCATCAATGAAAAAGGGGGAGATTGTTAGCAATACTTGTGTTGTAATTTATTTTAACCCTATTTGGGTTTTCATTTATGTTAAGATATGTTATTGAAGTATGTACATGCTCCAGTGTTAGTTATTGCATAAGTGGATGTGAGTTGAGGCTTTCCTGCAAGGAAAATAAAGAAGAATGGTGATATAAGTATGGTACAAAGGATGATACTCATGTCATAGTGTGTCTAAAATATGTCTACCTTGATATCATTCTAGGCTCATGAACTAAATGTTGAAGAAGTTTGGCTAAGGCACTAACTGTGTATACCATAAGGTAGTATCATGTCCTTTTCATCCGCATCCATCTGCTATGCAAGATTTTGTCTTATGGTTCAAATGAAATGATGGATATGCTATGAAGATATTGTATCAAAGAAATCAAGACTTCACACTTTCAACAATCAAAGTTACAGTTGATAGTATTCCAGTTTGTGCCCTAACAATGTAATGAAATGATAAAGGCTACCCTGGAATGCTCTGCATTTCCCTAGAGATGTAGGTTTTTTCTTGCATCTTAGAGGACATGATCAATAGTTATCAATACATATTATCTAATAGTATCAAGTGTGTTGGAGATTCGAAATCTTAATCTTCAATTAACAATGTGTTATAGTTGATTCAAAATGCTCTATTTATGCACTTTTAGTAAGCTTCTTTAGCTACACCAACATTTAATAATCAAATCTTTCTAGAAGAGTTTGTAGAGATATTTTAGATTACCTAAATTTTTCATATCTTGATCTAATGATATTTTTGGTATCTCCCCAATGGTGTGAAGTCAATTAGTACTTATACTAATCTGGTTGACATGACTTGTTTTCATCATTTTTGATTGATCCTAATTAGTTGACATTGTTTTGGAGAATGTGTGGAAGTGCTTTTAATCCTAAACATATTGTGTACTAATCCACAAACAAATTTATTTCATCTTGAATATGTTTTGAAGCTTACCTATGCAATATCATTTGTTATGTATCTAAGGGTCATTTTGTAGCCGACCTAATTAGAAGTTTTGTATTTTTGGGGAGGATATTTATAAAAGGAAAAATCATTTGTGAAGTGTGATGGATGAGTTGAATATGAATTGAGTATAATGTTAAACATGAAGTGTGAAATTTGTACGAATATATAAATGTGCAAAAAGGAACTATAATATCAACATAAGTCAAATGCCTCATCTATAGTAGTTCAAGTCCTAGTTTCCCTGTCATAATTTTCGTGTACCTTGCTCTGAGATAGTGAATCTCATCAATTCCTCTATATCTTTTTCCTAAAGTTGTCTCTGCTTCAATGTGTGTAAGTCTATAGATAGTGAGCCATAAATTACATTGTAAAACCTTTTAAGTAGTGAGCTTTTATATTGTGAGTTAACTCTCACTGTGGTTTTTCCCTCATTGGGTTTTCCACGTAAAAAACCTAGTGTTATGGTGTGGTGCACATGTTTTCCTTTTTGTTGTTCTTTTAGTTCATTTGATGTGATGTGTTATCTGCATATGGGAATTTTTTAATTTTAATAAATTTTGATTCACCTCCCCCCTTCTCAGCATTATTTTTTGTTCAACATATAATTATGATAAATCATTTGTCATAACTCTCAATTCACTCTCTTCATCTTTTAAAGAATTGGATCAAATAATATCAAGTTTCTTATAAGGTTGATTCTCCTTTTTAAAATGTTATCCATTTGATTTCATTCTTTTAGAGAATCATGTTTTGAAGGATAATTCTAGCCATCAGGAGAAGGGGAAGGTGTCCTCTTAGGATAGATAATGAGAATTCTTTTGTGAGGAGATGGAGTGGGGGATCTAGCTAGATATGACATGAGAGTTCCAAGTGAGGTTGTTGTTTATAAATTGATTGTTTCATTTTGATTACCAACATAAACAAAGTTATGGCGACACCAAATTGTACATACATCTATTCCTCAAAGTAAGATTTTATGAAGTATAAGTAACTATTATATGTACATATATTATATTTTTAATCAACATAGATTTTTACCAAACATGAATGAAAGGAGTCTTAGTTGCAAAAAAAATTCCTACACTAATCTAAAAGAATAGATAAATAAAAATTATGATCTAAAATAATCTATAGGAAAGAAACACTAGAGTAAAAACATTCACCATAACATAATGATTTATCTTTGGAAAAGCTTAGCCTCTTAACTTTAAACCAATTTATTAATTAAAAAATTTATTGAATATAATAAAATCTAGGCAATAAATATTTATATGAGACAACACCAATAATCAAATCTAGTGTAATACATGTAGTATTATGATACCTACAAAATAAATTATTTAAATGTTATCCCTAACACCTAGTACATACAGAAACCAATACATTAAACCACTAAAAAGAAATCACAAAATCATGAGCCTATACCATCCAAACGTGGTGACCAAATCCCAAAAAGAGTCCTTATACTAAATATAGAATATTCATTACACTTGTCATTCAAAAGAATATGCACCATAAAATTTCATAATCATCCTCCCAACTTTGGTGCTTTAATTTATCATATTTAAACTCTCCAAAAAATATTTATGATAGTCATAATGACATGTTAGAAATTGGTGAGTGTCCTTGGTCAACATTTGTAACTCCCTTTTACAATTATTTTATGCATCATAGATTCTCGCATGTTCTTGGTGTGAAAGTCTGACTTCTATAGGACACATCCTTTTTAGCCCATTTTAAAAAATTTAATATGTTGGAGAGGTCCTTGTCACCATAATTATCTTAGTTGATTAATATATGAATGATATTTTTTACATCAAAAAATCATCTCTTTATCCAAAAAATTACATTATAGTGTTATACAAGGTTGAGACACTTTTCCTAACATTATTGAACTTGTAAAACACCTTTCAATGGTAAAGGGAATACCAACATTGTCAACTATTTGCTAGGAGCCAAGAGGCACATAAACTTATTGCACTACATAAACTTGTTTATATTAATTGGTTTTATCAAAGTGGCATTTGTAAAAATTTTAAAAGCATCAAATTTCTCTAGAAATACTCTACCATCTTCCAACATATCACAAAAAATGATATATTGTACTCTAGTGCACTTTTTTTTATGTGCAAAAGGTTGATTTATTTTCTCAATTGTTTGCATTCTAGTGATCATAATTAAATTATCTTCCCTTTCCTATACTTCAATATCTAAACAAAAAATTAACATCCAAATAAACTCTTTATAGGAACATTTAGTTTCCATATACTCTACATCTATTGTGGATGAAGCAACAACACCCTATCACTTATTCATCCAACTCTCTACACAACCAAATAAAAAAACATGTAGTCATTGGGTAAGTGCATGAAAATGTAGGGAAAAAGGGGGGTCAAATTTGATCACATTTTTTCTGAGATTAGCTAAAGTTGAACTTGAACTAATAATTTGAGATGTGTATTCTTAACATCGGAAGATATGATAAAAAAAAAAAAAATTGGTACTCTAAATCTAGTTTCTAAACTATTGAATATTTTCAAAAATGGTTAAGGTTAAGGGGGTGAAATGTTGTGCACGCACACAAGTGTTCATATTTTTATCACTAAAATAGAGCATAGTGTTTGGTGTGCAACTTCCTTTGCTTTCTAATACATTAGATATTTTTAAAAGAAGTTGGTGGAATTACAACTAAGAATGAGTATTGCAAGTTATATATTGACTATTATCTTTTGTAATGACTTTTTGAAGTTGATGGGTCTTGAAAATTAAATAATTGAGTGTGTACATGAAATAACTTGCACAAAACTAATTGAAAATGTAAATTTTCATGGAATGTCTATGGGATGAAGCATAGGATAATTTTATATAATATTTTTTTCAAATTTGGATAATCAGGTTAAAAGTTATAAAAAAACTTGATAAATATATATTAGAGGAATATAAATACACTCTTCAAAGAAATTTAAAAAAAAATACCTTAAGTTATTTAGAAAATTAAAATTAAAATAAGGCTACAAATCTAAGAAATGGCTCTTCATTGTGATGGTGGTTTTATAAAATTTTATTGTAAAACATGTTAGAGTGAATAATTTATCTATTCACTATACCTAAAACTTAGGTTGATGAGGCTAAACAATATCATGTCTAATTAAATGTGCAACCTTTAGGCCTCCAGAGGTTACCAAGTTGTTTGGTAAACCTCATGCACATATCTTTTGACGTTGAAAGACTTTTCATTTCACCTCAAAGGTCACTCAACTCTTGGTATCAAGGTTGATAACTTGGTCAAATAGGTTGTTGGTTTGCACATTCCTAGTGAGTCATAGGTTAACACCTATAAGACACTTGTCTATTTCTTTGTGCTGCATCATGGAGCACTTGTCAAACTACATGATAGGTAGATTGCATCTTCCTTGCCTATATAGGCAAGCTCCTATATTGTAATTTTTAGGTAACTCTTTTATCAATCTCTTTGATAATGTGAATTAGGCTGATCATTGTGTGTAAGTGTTTTTGTAGAAACACAAGATTTTTGGTGTTATGATCTTAGATGGAAATCCTAATATGATATGAGATCAATGTAGCAAAAACCCTTCCCAAAAACTTGTATTAAGCCTAATTTAGAGTTCCATGCAATTTGATTTGCATATAAAAAAATTATCTCTGTTTGGGCATAATCTTGGATCTCAATCATGGCGTAATATTTGTGAGGTTAAATAGTATGATTTGTGAAATTATTATTTGTAGATAATTCTTGGCATATCGGCCTATTCTGCAAGTCGGTCTCATCATCTCTATTGATTATTTTGTCGTCATCGACTGAGTCAAGGGAAGTGACGCACGAAGGTTTTTCACAGTTTTGGCGCACTTGATAAGCGACGTGAGACCACAAAGAGGAGGTGTGACTCATTCTGAGAGTGCTTTTTTCTTGTGTGCAATGTCCGCTCTGTGCTTCATCCAAAGGCGTCATGTGTGCTATGCTCGAAGGCGTGAAGTTTGGTCACTGCTCTAACAATACTCTAATACTGCACTACATACATTTGTAGGCACACCATTTAATTTGGAGGAGGCAGGACTTACGTCAGACCCAAACACATGAATTTGAGGTCGTGCCACTTACATCCGCAGGAGGGTAGTTGAATTTGCAGGCTGCACTTTAATTTGCAGACCTCACGTGAGGAATTAGGCCCGCGTGAGATCTCTGAAAAGGTGCGCTTCCTTTAATTTGCAGACCTCACGTGAGGGATGAGGCCCACGTGAGAACCCTGAAAAGGTGCGCTTCAGGTTGGAAGAGGGTTGGGCTTAAGTATCACACACTAAGCTCTGACTTTTCAGTCGAGTCAAAATTTTTTTTTTCCCTTTACGTTTGTTGTTTCAGCACGTCACTGTTATGGTTGGGCTCCGTTTTCCATTTCAACACGGTACTGTCACTGTCAGACTTCGTACCATTCACTTACATGCTGAGTTTGACATTCACATGCCTTACGCTTTGCTCTCTCATTCAAATAAATCAATTCCAAGCTTCATTTGCTTCTTTGAATGGGGCACCTCCTTAGTATTTCAGGCGTGTGCATCACCTTTATGTGGATGTTAATGTTTTCCTATTGGAATTGATATAATTATGAAATTTAAGGAAAATTGGCGCTTAAAAATAATAATTAGAATAATGAATTTATACAACAATTAATATAAGTTTGTTGTTTAAAATAATAATAATTTTTTATTGACAATAGAATATTTTGTTATAATTATGCTAAATAATTTTAAATGATATTTTTAAATATTTTGTTATAATTATATTAAATAATTTTAAATGATATTTTTAATTAAATATAGAATTGTAACGTTTTGATGTAATGTAGGATGATTTGTTTTTTATTTTGGTTAAGTTTTATGGTTGTAAAATTGATCCTTTAATCTATGGATGAAGTCCTATATTTGTAAAAATGGCCTTCTATTGTACAAATAATTTGATTGCTTGCAACTTGCAAAAATTGGTTACCCTTGCTATCTAGACTAAGTGATATCTATGGATATCTTTGGTAGGTGATTATCTATGGATCTTTTCCTTAGACAAGCTTCTTGATCCAATTTAATAATCTAAACACACATTGCAGACATGCTAAGCAATTGTGTAGTGTGTCTAGTTTGTTGTTAAGATCATGATGCTAGTTAACAATGTAATGATATATACTTGATGCACTTTAAGTGATAATGATGATTGGAGTTAGATATGCTTTAAATAGTGGATGCTAAAACTGAATTATAATTTATCCTCTTATACAACACCTTAGTATGCAAATCACACATTTCATAGTTAAGTTAGCAAGTAACATATAGTAGGAAGGGAGCTGGTGTGGGTCTATTTTGAAATTTGAATTTGAAAGACTTAAAATTGTAGCCATAGATCTAAACTAGGTTCAAATATACACTAGTATAATTGACCTAGGTCAAAAAATAAAAGATATTCAAATTGAATCTAGATCATTAGGATGTATGGAGTTAGGTTCAATTTAAGATCATGTCATTTTTCCATTTTTACACAAAATTGGAACTAGCACACTAGTAACTTCAACTGGGATAATGAAGTAGGAAGGCGGTGACACAAAACCCTCTCTACTGATTTAATTTCAACACAAACACAAATTATCAATTCTCTATGAATTTCAACACAAGTATGAAAGAAACTGCAACATAAAACTTTCATTAAAATGGAAAATATGCAATTACAAAATAATAAAGTCTCATTGGGACTATGGGCGCCACATATTCCCTTTACAACATCATAGAATTCCTTACAAAAATCTGCAACATTACATAGAATTTATGTGCTTCTCAAGCACTACAATCAACCCACATGCACACTCTGTCACTCCTCAACAATGGCTGCAATAAAATTCTTGAAGCCTTCACACTTTGCTACAATTTCTCTTTAGAGAAAAATCCATCTTAGTTTTGAGTTTCCTGCCTTTGAAAACTAACTTCAAAATGTAAATGAATTATCTTTTATTACAAACTTTCCAAATCTGCCGGAATGAAATGAAATTCAATTTCAATTTCATTTCCATTTCAAATTCAAAAATAATCTTTCCCAAAAATCCAAGGAGAGAATTTCTAAATTGAAATTCAAAGAAATCAAAAATCAAACTTCTCACTTGTGCAAGCAACTAGTCTCACACACACTTTACCGGCAGTTTCCAAAATTGAACTCACTCATCAAAGTTGCCAATTTGATCAGATGGCACCGACTTTGATAGTCCTTATTTTTTAGGAATTTTTGGAGGTTGAGATTTTATTTTAAATTAAAATTTTAAAAATCACCTTTAACTTGCAAAAATCCAAATTTTGAATTTTTGCACTTCCATTTCCTTTGCAACACCTATTTTTTCGGGCATAATCATTCAACATGAATTGTTAATGTAATTTAATTTAAAATTACATTATTACATTAATTAAAAATATTTGTGGCAACCATTTATTGAAAACCAAACAAAATAAAAAAAAAATATTTTTTTGATGATGCAAGATTGCACAAGCCCATGGATGCTCCTGCATCAGACACCCACGGTAGGAAGAAAATTTTCTATGAGCGAAGCTCATGAAAATTTGAATATGCTATGTTCACGCTGGATCCACTTCTCAACCTCATCATTGTGAAAATTTTGTTTTCCTTTTTCCTACAATATGCTATCTCTTCTCTCCTTCATTCTTCCCCTTTTTTTGCCTTTGTTTACAAAATTTAGCTCCCACCATTCTGCACTATGCAATTTTGGAAAAAAATAATTAACATCCTTCTCTTCATTAAAACAAATGAAATCATGTGTTAACTCCATTTTTTTCTACTGCAACAATTTGTTCATCATCAACACCTACACACAAATCAGTATTGGCAAACTCATGGAAATCCATGAATTTTATTTGTACATCTTTCTCAACTATTTCTCCTTCACCCTCTTCTTCTTCTATGTCAACCAAATTCAAAATAACTTGTATTTTAGCTTGTAACATGTTATTACTGCACCTTACCATCTCTCTTTCCTCACTTCCTCTTACCATTTCACCCTCACAAAAATTAGCTTCGTTAGAAACATTGATTTTTTTTGATAAATCAACAATTACCTCTATTTCCTTCTCCTTTCTTGTTGCTGCAAATTTTCCTCCTTCAAAGAGGCACATATCAGCTACAACCTCTTTAATTTCATCATCTTCTTCTATAATTTCTCCTTGAAATAATTTTTCTATTTTTCTTATCTCCTCTTTCAACAGGAGACTATATTCTTCTTTTTCATTCCCTTTATCAAATATAGGACTATCCAAATCCATTTTTGAAATTACTGTAACTTCATCCATAGCTTCATCTACTTCTTTTGCATTTAAATAATCACTAACATAATTAAACGATGCCTCTTTTTCTGTTATTTTATTCTTTTCATTTTCACCACTTTCTTTGTCTTTGCTAGTTCCTGCAAACAAAAAAAATTTAGTTGAAACAAAATCTTTAAAATTACCACTAAATTTATGATCTACAGTGACTATTTTCTCTTCTTTCTTTCTCCTTCCTTCCTTTATTTTTCTCTTCTTTTTGTTGTCCTCTTTCAACAAACATTCTTCATCCCAAATCTCTCTTCTCATATTCCCACTTTCTCCTTAATCAACTTTTCCAATACATCTACTTGAGTCTGGATTTTTTCAAATTCTTCACGATAATTCTTATTTCTCACTTCTTCCCAATAATTTTCCTAAAATAAAATTCTTATAGGCCTCCTCATGATTCATCCCATCTTCTCTGGTGTATACTTCCTCACATCCGGTGATCTATCTACACAAAAATCACACACACCACAAGTCCTGGTGCAAACTACCTCACATTCGGCGCTCTACCTACACACTCAGGAACTCTGGCTCTAATACCACTGAAGTAGGAAGGGGGTGACACAAAACCCTCTCTACTGATTTAATTTCAACACAAACACAAATTATCAATTCACTGTGAATTTCAACACAAGTATGAAAGAAACTGCAACATGAAACTTTCATTAAAATGGAAAATCTGCAATTACAAAATAATAAAGTCTCATTGAGACTATGGGTGCCACATATGCCCTTTACAACATCATAGAATTCCTTACAAAAAACTGCAACATTACATAGAATTTATGTGCTTCTCAAGCACTACAACCAACCCACATGCACACTCTATCACTCCTCAACAATGGCTGCAATAAAATTCTTGAAGCCTTCACACTTTGCTGCAATTCTCCTTAGAGAAAAATCCATCTTAGTTTTGAGTTTCCTGCCTTTGAAAACTAACTTCAAAATGTAAATGAATTATCTTTTATTACAAACTTTCCAAATATGTCGGAATAAAATGAAATTCAATTTCAATTTCATTTCCATTTCAAACTCAAAAATAATCTTTCCCAAAAATCCAAGGAGAGAATTTCTAAATTGAAATTCAAAGAAATCAAAAATCAAACTTCTCACTTGTGCAAGCAACCAGTCTCACACACACTTTATCGACAGTTTCCAAAATTGAACTCACTCATCAAAGTTTCCAATTTGATTAGATGGCACCCACTTTGATAGTCCCTATTTTTAGGGATTTGTGGAAGTTGAGATTTTATTTTAAATTAAAATCTTAAAAATCACCTTTAACTTGCAAAAATCCAAATTTTGAATTTTTGCACTTCCATTTCCTTTGCAACACCTGTTTTTTCGGGCATAATCATTCAACATGAATTGTTAATGTAATTTAATTTAAAATTACATTATTACATTAATTAAAAATATTTGTGGCAACCATTTATTGAAAACCAAACAAAATAATTTTTTTTTTTTTTTGTTGATGCAAGATTGCACGAGCCCATCAATGCTCCTACATTAGATAAACATGTCAAATTGATTCCAAAATAGAGGGGAAAAGTACAAAGTATGCATTTTTCACCCTTACATTTTTCCTTCACCATGACTTGCATTTGAAAAACTATAGCATACATGTCAAAATAAAAGAAGAAATTTCCATGAAAGTAAATAACAAGAAATCATATCAAGGATATAATTATGGACATTGATTCTACACATGCTCCTTGTAATTAAAGCTTCATATTGAAACTCACAAGAAAAAAATTTCACGAGTAATATTTGATTAAAAAAATAGAATAGGCATGAACAACAATTACTTAACATTGTCAATGATTGAAAAAGTAATAAGAGTAATATGGCTGCATAAAATCCTTTGAATAATATGATTATGTGAGATTCTTCAAGAAAATAAAAATGACAGGGCCTATGTGAGAACCTACATAAAATTGGAGATAAATTCTAGGTTGCATAAGATTCATCATAGCTCATGGATAGCGATTGTAATGATAATCATTGAAAAGGAATGTTACTAACATAATATGCCCCATCCAATTGCTTACATACAAGTATACAAGGAGTTGGAGGATAGGAAAAAAAATATAATCATTTAAGCATAACTATTCAATAACAAATGAGCATGCTATACATAAGCATGTGAGATATAATTTATATAAGTATGATAAACATAATCATGAGAAAAATGTAAGAATCATAAGATATCTTGATCATGCACTATCCAAGATATGTAATCATGAAGGGGATGCCCCCTAAGTAGGGACACATGTCATAATCCACAAAAAAAAAACATTGGAAGCTTGTTTTTTTTACTCAATTTTGATAATTTGTTGAAGATGAAGAAACTTTTGATGTGTCATTCATAATTATTATATTTTCAAAATGTAGAGGTGGTTGCTCATGTGTGTTATGTGGAAGATCACATATATCATGATGTTAATTCTTAGGTGTAGTACAAGTGTCACTTGTGCACTACCATGGATCTTTTATCTAATTTTCCTTAGATGTTTTGTATTATGTAACTAATTTTTTTTCACTCTTATTGGTTTTTGTAACCTCATATATATTTTATTTTCCATTCTTTGTTCTTCTTTATGCATTTTATTAAAAAATATGTTCACAAGAACTTGTCTCTCATTTAGAGGCTTTTAAAGTTCTTTTACATATATATATCCATTGTAAAGTGACTCAACCTTGAAATATGATCATTTGGATATTTGAAAAAAGTAACCACCTCACCTTTTTGAAAATATTTAATACATTTATGCAAAATAGGTAGTACCACTTTACATTTCTCTTTGCATTTCCTATGATGAAATTAAAAAAAATAAAAATAGAAAGAACAACAAGACATAAAAAACTCTCTTTTCGACCCACCTCCAAATAGAAAATGATATACGTCCCAAAATATCAATCATAATATTGTCATTTTTAATGAAATCTTTGAACATTTAAAATACTATTAATGATATGATGATTATATTAAAGTTTCTTTGTTCATGTACATTAAGTAGTATACGACCAAAATATTTTCCACATAAATAAACACTATCATAAAATAACACATCATATTTTTGTGAGAAATTCCTTCATGAGAAGTAATGAATAGCCTAGTACACTATTAAGAAACATCTCTAAAATTAAAAATTCCCAAAAAATGATCATCATTATATAAAAATATATGATCATCATTATCCTCATGTTCACACATCCTATGATCCTAAAATTAATGTGTAAAGAAGAACAAAGAAGGGAACATAAAATATATATGAGGTTGCAAAAACCAATAAGAAAAAAAATTAGTTACATAATACAAAACATCTAAAGAAAATTACATAAAAGATCCATGGTACTTGACAAGTGACACTTGTACTACACCTAAGAATCAACATCATGATATACACAATCCTCCACATAACATGCATGATCAACCACCTCTACATTTTGTAAATATAATAATTATTAATGATGCAACTAAAGTTTCTTCATCTTCAATGAATTATCAAAATTGAGTAAAAAAAACAAGCCTCCAATGCTTTAATTTTTTGTTTGTGGATCATGACATGTTTCCCTACTCAGGGGGCATCCCCTTCATGATTACTTATCTTGGATAGTGACTGATCAAGATATCTTATGATTCTTACATGTTTCTCATGATTATGTTTATCGTAAGTTTATATAACTTATATATCTCACATGCTTATGTATAGCATACTCTTTTGTTATTGAATAGTTATGCTTAAATGATTTTATTTTTTTTCCTATCCTCCAACTCCTTGCATACTTGTATGTAACCAATTGGATGGGGCATATTATATTAGTAACATTCCTTTGATGATTATCATTACAATGGGTATCCATGAGCTATGATGAATCTTATGCAACCTAGTATTTATCTCCAATTTTATGTAGGTTCTCGCTTAGCCCCTATCATTTTTTATTTTCTTGAAGACTCACATAACCATATTATTCAAAGGATTTTATGCACTCATATTACTCTTGTTACTTTTTCAATTTGTTGACAATGTTACGTAATTGTTGTTCATGCCTATTCTATTTTTTTTTAATCAAATATTACTCATGAAAAAAATTTCTTGTGAGTTTCAATATGAAGCTTTAATTAGAAGGACATTTGTGTGGAATCAATGTCCATAATTATATCCTTGATATGATTTCTTGTTATTTACTTTCATGGAAATTGCTTCTTATATTTTGACATGTATGTTGTAGTTTGTCAAATGCAAGCCGTGGTGAAGGAAAAATGTAAGGGTGAAAAATGCATACTTTGTACTTTTCCCCTCTATTTTGGAATCAATTTGACATGTTTATCCCAGTTGGAGTTACTAGTGTGCTAGTGCCAAGTTTGTGTGTAGAAATAGGCAAATGACATGATCTTAAATTGAACCTAACTCCATACATCCTAATGATCTAGATTCAATTTGCATATATTTTATTTATTGACCTAGGTCGATTATGCTATTGTATATTTCAACCTAGTTTAGATCTATGGCTACAATTTTATGTCTTTTAAATTCAAATTTCAAAATAGACCCACACCGACTCCCTTCCTACTATATGTTACTTGCTAACTTAACTATGAAATGTGTGATTTGCATACTAGGGTGTTGTATAAGAGGATAAATTATAATTCACTTTTAGCATCCAATATTTGAAGCATATCTAACTCTAATCATCATTATCACTTAAAGTGCATCAAGTATATATCATTACATCATCAACTAGCATCATCATCTTAACAATAAACTAGACACACTACACAATTGCTTAGCATGCTTGCAATGTTTGTTTAAATTTTTAAATTGGATCAAGAAGTTTTTCTAAGGAAAAGATCCATAGATAATGACCTACCAAAGATATCCTTAGATACCACTTAGTCTAGATAGCAAGGGAAACCGATTTTTGTAAGTCACAACAGCGAAATCATTTCTACAATAGAAGACCATTTTTTCAAATATTAGACTTCATCCATAGATTAGAGGATCAATTTTAGAACCATAAAACTTAACCAGAATAAAAAAAAAATCATCCTACATTACATCATAACATTGCAATTCTATATTTAATTAAAAATATTATTTAAAATTATTTAGTGTAATTACAACAAAATATTTTATTGCCAAAAAATAAACAACAAACTTATATTTAATTACTCTCTAAATTCATTATTCTAATTATTATTTTTAAGCACTGATTTTCCTTAAATTACCTAACTATATCAATTCCAATAAGAAATCATTAACATCCACATAAAGGTACTGCACACACATGAAATAATAAGGAGGTGCCCCATTCAAAGAAGCGAATTAAGCTTGGAATTGATTTATTTGGATGAGATAGGGAAGCGTAAGGTGTGTGGATGTCAAACTCAGCGTGTATGTAGTCACGGGAACAGTGAATGGTACGAAGCCCAGCCGTGACAGCACCATGCTGAAATGGAAAATGAAGCCGAGCCATGATAGTGACGTGTTGAAACGACAAACAAAAATGGAAAATAGTTTTTTTTAACTCCCTAAAAAGTTAGAGCCTAGTGTGTGATACTTAAGCCCATCCAAGGAAGAGTGTCACTTGCATGAGGCTGCTCATTTTTGTTGGTTACACACTCATTTTCGTAGCTCCTTATATCTTCTTTCGTACCTCCTTTGCTGGCCATTTCTATAGCATGCAACCTGCAAAATTGTTTGATGAGCTTGCATCTGCCACAAACTAGAAATCTCAGAGGGAAGCGACATGGGTTTGTTTGCTTCTGCAATCATTCAATCACAAAGGACTCCACATAGCTTAATACCCATCTATATGGCCACATAAAGCCCTAGTCTTGGGTTTCCTCCTAATATCTGGTGTTGAATCATCATCAACTATTGGCTTACGGGTTTCCCATGTCCATACCCTACAAGGACAGAACAAACTCCACTCCGAGCAGAGGAAAAATTTGTGACATTACATCCTCAATGGTCTACCCTTTTTTTTTCAAGTAAATCTTGGTCAACAATTTTTTGAATTGCCAAACATATTTAATGCTAACCCTTACAATTAAACTATTAATTTCATTGTAACTATTAGTAGTCAATGATTAGTTGATTGTTTGGGTGCTTCTGGTTTCTTGTAAAAGGGAAGATTTGTTTTGTGAGAACTTGTGAAAAGGGGGGGATTTTTTCATTTTTCTATCTAAATTGCAAAGGGGGGGTTTCTTTTTTCTTTTTTGTCATTTTCTTGAGGTTTGAAAGACATACTTAATCTATGTCTTCATTATTACCTCATGACATAAATGTCATAAACTTTTAAGAACTCAAAACAACAAATAAGTTTGTAAATGCACTCACATAATGTGCCACAATTATTCAATGTGTGTTCCTTAGGGAGGGAACTTGAGAATTTTGTACTTAGACTAAATTATAAAGTGTAATGGGAGGCTATGTAGAGCCTTGATTTGACATCACAACTATGGATCCCCATGATTCTCACCTCATGTGTGTGTGCCTTGATGCACACCATTTTTTAGTTTCTTGTACATCTTTTGGACCTAATTTTGGATCTAGATTCTTTGAAGACTATTGTGCCCAATTTCAGTTGGTTTGCTTATATCTCTTAGCATTAAGGGGGATTATGAAAGTGTTATGCTAATGCTTCTTTTAATGAAGCAGTGGAGGAACCTTCTTTTTTGGGGGTCACATAGACTTATCTTGATCTCTCATATGGGGGATTATTTCAGTGGATCATATTTTTGTGAGATTCTAGTACTTATGTAGAGCACAATGATGCACATTTTAGTAGTGTACACATGTCACTCTGTAATGACCCCTTTCCAGTGGAAGTACTTAAACCCGAATCTTGCATTCAAAGTGTTTCTCAAAGAGACATTAGAAACGTTAGAGATCAATAAATTTTAGTAATAACTATCTTTAAGATCAAAGATGATATAAATATTTCATTATTGTCAAAGGACAATTCATTTCCTCCTTGTCACTCACTATGAATGATTCTAAATCATATATCTCATAAATACATCAGGGTAGATATTAAACACCTATCAAGATCCCAAGTATAGTATTCTATTGTACCATTTATCACCACAGTGATTGAATATAATCCTTATTACTTATAAGACTCAATAATTGTTGCAAGCATTATTATTGGATAACCGTAAATTTTATATATATATATATATATATATATATGTATGTATGTTGCATGTGTCCACCACCTATGAGGTATTTATGAGTCTCAATATACATGTATATACCTGAATATATAATTATCAATTATCACAAAATATATTTACCAACATATGAAATTATATATATATATATAGAAAACATATAATATTTGATATAATTATATTTATCATATATGTTAAATATATATGACAAATATCAATCATTACTAAGTTCCTAATTTATTCATTTATTACCATTTATTCATTCTTTGATTAGTTTCCAGCATACATTAATATTACTTATTTTATAGCAAGACATTACTTAATTTTATGCTTGGATTGGTCTGCACATACTCATGTTTCCCTTCCACCATGTCTCCTCCTCTTTCCAATGTTCTTCCTTCCTTCTCCCCCTCATTCCCCGATCACATCATTTATTTATATATATATATATATATATATATATATATATATATAATATGAAAAAGGGCATTTTTTGGAAAATACATAATCTTAATTAAAGATCCCTTTATACTGATTGTTTTTAAAAGTTTTATTTGTCTTTTACTGCCAACATATCTCCCCCCTAAACTCAACCATCACATAAAGACTTATTCTCCTTTACTTTCCCCATTGTGTCTCTATGGTCTTGACTTGGTCTTTACTTATACATCGATTCCCAAGAGCCACATGACTTTATGGAATCGTTAGCCTCTTGCATCGATTCATGCTAACAATGTGATTCATACTTATAATTGATGTTTGTTAAGAGCTGATTTATGGAAATGACTTCATATTAATGATTTATTTATTTTTCTTTATATTTTTTGTTTTATTTATTCAATCTTATTTATTTTATATTTTATATTTGGTACGTGAATTGTGCTATGTTTATTTTTTCTTTGTTAATTATGATTAATATTAATGTATTATATCATATTTATTATTCTATTCTAATGTTGATTTAAATATTTGATATTTAATATTGAGGCATAAATATTAATTTCTCAATATTTTATTATTGTAATAATTGTTTAATAATATCAATAGTTTGTATTGTTTAATACTTATATTTTATTATAATACTACCTGAAGATAATTATAATAGTATTTAAATTGCTAATATTGATATATAGTTTGATATTCGCATAGATATTCATTTTATTTATTTATTAGTTTTTCGATATTTCATATTTGGGTGTTACAATTTTAGGGACATGACAGTCCACCTCGCCCAAGATTGCTTGTCCTCAAGAAATCACAAGAAACATCCTTTACTTCAATAGTCAAAACACTTCAACTCAAGAAGCAGTTAGGAAAACAAAATTTAATTAATCTTTTAAGCATAAGACACCCTAGAGAAATCTTGTTTGAAGGCATATTTGGAATGGAGCAAACATATGGAACTACTTAATGAAACAAATGCATGTGTTAGGATATATGTGGGTTACAATAAATACACATAATTTTCATACTGAATGCATGCAAGTCACAAGATATGCACATGAATACAAGTAAGATACAAGGATACCCATCTCAAAGTATACACGTGATCACACATAAATCATAATGTAAGCTGCAAAATATTCACTTGAAGGAACTTGAATACACACAAGCCATAATATGCACTTGGATACTCTTGAATACATAAGTCACAAGGCATACACTTAAATGCACTTGGATACAAAAAGGCTTGATGGTTATGATTATCTATACACACAGGTTTTGAACTGCATTTGAATACACATGAGGCATGAATCAAACATAAGCATACATGGTGTCATACCCCTCATGTTGTTGATACTCTTTGATACTCTTATGTGTTGGTTTGATAATTGGTTTGTGATGGTGATTAGTTCATCGATTTGGTTGTGTGTGGATTCATTGTTTGGTTGGTTTGCTGCACTTGACATTATTTATGATGTTTGATGATACATTATGTGGTGGTTATATTATTTGGTTATGCTATGGTTTTCTTTAATATTATATGTGGTAATGTTGTGATTCTATGTTGCTATGGTTTCTGATGTGTTTGCTAGTGAGTCTTGGTGAAAGGATGGAGTAGCATCACTCACTTGCGAGCGCCCTGCTACCCCGCAATCACCTTTCATGGTGTTTTTGCAATGGAGATTTACATGCTACTTGATGTTTGCTTGTATGCAGGAATTGCAGGAACAAAGTCTTGATTCCACTTGCTTTGGCAGGACAAGGCGAGCATTAAATTAACCCAACAGGTATGATGTTGAAAAAGGGAGTTGATAAGGAAGTTTCCATGTCCCAAGTCCGTCACCTCATTGTGAGTCTTGTTGTGTCATGGTTTTGACTTTTTCCTTGTCTTGGTATTGGTTGTTGTTGTTTATTTATTTTAATTATGGTTAGTTGTTATTTAATTTATTTTTACTTTATATGGAATAAATTAATGATATTTTGTGGATATGATTAATTGTGAGTAATTGTAATTTTGAATTTAAATATTGTAAATTAAAAGTATTTAATTAAAAGGTGTAAGTAATTAATTTTAAATAAATAATGTTGGTGATAATTATAAATTATCCTTTTCAAGATATTAAAATTTGAAAATTAGAAGATAATATCTTGTGACGATAATATCAGTGAAAATAATGAATTTTTAATTAAATCTATGAGATAAGTGTGAGATTTTAAAGTAAGAAAAAGAACCAATGGATGGGTTGGACTTTTGAGTAAAAAAAAAGAAAAAGAAAGAAGAGCTTTATTTATTTTTCTTTATTTTATTGTGAGAGAGGGAAGTTTTTTCACACATACAAAAAAAGAGTTTTTGGTTTTGTCTGGAAAAGAAAAAAAGATAGAGAGGTTTTTGTATTTTTTCTGGAAAAAATGTTCTGTAAGAAAAGAATAGAAAATTGATTCAAAAGTTAGCTAAAAGGAATTTGAGAAGGAACTATAGAGGAAGTTCATTTTCAAAGGAGGAAGAAGGGTCATCGTGTTTGGATTCTTCATCGAACGAAGGACTCTAGGTTATTTTCGACTAATTAATTCTTTATTTATTTGATAGTTCTGAATAGGAAGAGAAAATCATGTCTGCCTTATGTTAAATTGATATTTGTGTTTGAAAGGGGGTCTTGCTATTGAGATTTGTTTCTTTTTTAATTTTTTTGTAGAAAACTATTGAAAAATCTTTTAAATTTCTTCAATAAATCTAGTTGTGAAATTCTTGTTTTGAAAAGAAAATCAATTTATTGTGATAATTAAAATTGGATGCCCTATTTATTTTGTGTTTGGTGAAAAATCAACAAATTGTTCATATTAATTATTTTATATCTTGTGAAGAAATATATATATATATAAATATATATATATATATATGTATATATATACATTTATATTACGTCCTTTAATAATATATATATATATATATATATATTTTAATAAAATATATATACTTTCATTGCATATAGAAGGGATGTTGTACATTGTTTTTGAGAAAAAGATAAGTTATATTTATATTTTTTGAGATTCTTGTTCTGCGTGTTTGAAAAGAACAAAATATAAAATAAAATTTATAAATATGCATTTTTGTTGGTTTTCAATGTCTCTATTTTGAAAGAAGAAATAAAATAAAATAAAAATTATTTATATATTATAGGGGGAGTTGGTCGGCTACTGTCGTACCACCCTCGAACCCTGGCGGTACCATGCGCAACAGTCACAGGCTGTGCATAGTAGCCGATGGCTACTAGGCGCAACCATGTGTGTTACATCCTCCCCTAGTGAGGTACGCAGTACACTATCTACACAGTGTTTGTTTTAAAATGTTTTAAATTTGATTTTATTTAATGTGATTTCTATGTTTGATTTCGATTATATAAATATATATATATATACTACTATTATTTTATAGTAAGTTATTTTATTTATTATATAATATGATTTGTATGCAAAAATTTAATATATGTCTTATTATATATATGTATATATGTATATACGCATAAAAGTGTGTGTGTATATATATATAGACGATGATTAGATATGTTGAGATTATGAAATAATTAAATAAAATTTACAATGTTGTAATGTAATTGAGAAAATTAGAAATAAATTGTGTGAATTAAATTAAGTTGAATATTATTGAGTAAACTAATTTATTTATTTTCTTGGTGAAATTATTTTGTGACAAAATATGTTATATGGTGTTGTTTTGTGTGATTGTTTACTCTTAAAATTATTTGTTGAGTCAATTATGGTTTTCTCTTTATTGGTTTTATGTCGTGTGGGAAAGCCCTTGTGTTAGTTTATACTTCTATAGGAGCTTAAGTTGTTGAATAGGGACTTCTAGAGGTGGGGAAATGGATGGTTATATTTGATCTTGTAATTGATATTTGGCCCTATGTTTTGTATGTGGTTGTGATTTGAGTTTACACATGGGTTGTACCGTTTTATGGATGTTGTTTCATGTTATTTTGGTGAGATGGTTTTTCCTTGCGGATGTTCCATTTTTTGGTTCAGTGTTCTTGTGGTACAACTCCTTGGTGTTGGATTTTATGTTTTGGGTTCTAGGGAGAGTGGCTCTACGTGGGGGCTGGTGCACAAAGGGGTTGTCAAGAAAACCCACGTTAGAGTTAGAGTAATAAGTGATAACCTAAGTAATTAATTAAGGGGTGGGTAGTTACACATTAATAAGATACTTATGGATCCCTCGTCTTCCTATTAGTGCTATCATAGACTAAAGGTGGGTCGAGAAGGTCGTGGTTGGCATGATCATTGCCTCATCCTCATGAGAGGTTAATGATTTCGCATGAGGAACCCTGTGGAATGAAACCTTGAGATAGGCTATCAGGATAACCACAGATGGAGGTGGTACCTTGTGATAGGTTGTCTAGATAATCCATGTAAGGCCATGCAATGACACTCTCCTCTAGCATTCCCTTTTGAGTTGTTTTATTGAAATCCTCTGGAAGTGGTCTATTGTTATGTTTTGAAAATTTATCATTGTTATGAGATATTTCTTTGTGTTCTCTTACTTTTCGTGTCTAGAGTTTACTCTTGTCTTATTGTTTGGATGTTCCTGGTCAGGTATCCTTGTTTACTCCCAGCATAGGGGTGGTTGGGTGGAATGTGCTATGCACCTTGTTGGGTCCCCTTGGATGCAGTTGTACCATTCTGTGCAAAGTTTTACTAAGGTAGTTTGATCCAGGATTCATTATTATCAGATGTATATTTTTACTATAAATATATTTAATATATTGATGTATCACTTCCACGTGCATTGGGAAGACTTATGATGTAATTTTGATAATGTGATCATTGAGATGTACTATCAGACTGATGTAATGTATTAATATACCATGTCATTCATTCTAGAACTACCATTTGTAAATATAGGTCATGTTATGTTGTATATGTGGAAATATGTATTTTATATCTTCATGATTAATTTAATGTGTGTATGGTTTTATATGAATTGTTCTTAACATTTTCATTATTGTTAATGAGTGTTTTAAATGATGATGTGTGAATGAATGGATACGTAATTGGTAATTTAATGTTCATCTATTAAATTTGTTATGGGATAGTTTAATAATGTCACCTCGTGTACCCCAATGGACTTTGATGTACAACTTGAAGCATTAGTCATGTTGGAATACTTAAAGTGCAATCCTTATGTTTAAAAAAAAAAAATTGTTGTATTCTTAGTTGTTCCTTTGGGGCTTGAGTGATGGGGCATTACACATGAGAAGAGTATTCATGAAGTAAATATGTTGAGAAAATTTAAGACATAAGCAAATGTATCAAAATAGAGGAAGTGAAGCATACATATCTAGTCATGCATTTATACAAGGAAAAATACTACGTGCATAGAATACACAACGAATATAGAGAACTATTTCAGATATGTAGCAATCAAGTACACACATAAAAAATCATGATGACTACACACCACACATGGAGAAAATTATCATACATGAAATGGTCACAAAGTATGCACATAAGATAATGTAAGCTAAAATTTCCCCAGTAATGAAGCTAGTAACTTACGAAGCATGATAAGACATACGTAAAGCATATTCAAGGCATTGAGATGGCACTCATGTTTGAAGAATCTTGATAATATGAAGCTTCCATGAAATAATCATGCTGAAGGAACATCAAACATATAGCAGTCACATAATATCTCACAAGATAGACACACTTAGGAAATAAAAGTAAGGAACGCTAATACATTCAAGGTATGAAAATACACTCAAAGAAGTATACATGTTCAATCAAGAGTATACACTTGAATACATAAAGCATGAAGTATTCTTGTCAATCATAAGTAGATGTGTTGAGGACACACCAATCATGAAAGACACATTAGAAAGTTATGCATAGAGCAGTCATGTTGAATATATATTAGTTGTAAATGCATACAAGATACAAAGCATGGAGCAAACATGAACACATGTGTAGAGAATAATCACAAATACATGAAATACACTTATAAATACATGGAGTAAGATAATTAAACACCAAAACATCGAGTAATAAATTACACACAAGACATGTAAATCATGTAGTTATTCTTAGGAAAGGAAAGACACTTGGAGTACATATGCAGAGCATATCAACCCCGAAAAACTATGCAATCCATAAATACTAATAAGGTTGGAAGCAAGCATACATAGAGGAATTACTTAGGACATGAATATGTAGATCATTTGAGTACACTCCAATTTACTTCTATGCATGGAATAAATGCACTTGATAAAAATACATTTGATATACAAGAAGTGTAATCATGGGGCATAAATTTTAGAAGATAATTAAGGACACTCAGGCATACACATAAATATACAACTCAAAGTGTAAAACATGAGATGATCATACATAAGGAACATAGGCAAAAGAATGCTCGTAGATACACTCAACAGATACAAACAATTACATAGAAGGAATGAATTTTGCAAACACAAAGTATACAAACATGTCATAGAGTATACAAGTACATCTCAAATTCAAATACTAGTCATAGCGTATGCACTTAAATAAAAATTTATAGAGTATAAATGCAATCAAAATTCATAGAGTATTCACTCGAATATAAGTAAAATCTTAAAGTATTCACTGAAATACAAATTCAATCACGAGTCATAGGGTATACACTCAATTACAAATACAATTGAATGAAGTATACTGTCAAACAATTGGGAAGGGGGATTCAGTGCATCCCATACTACACCATGGACCCATCCACCTTCCTAAGGCCCTTGAGTATACTCATGAAGTAGACACTCAAATACACGTAGTACACAAGCATTCACATGAACATATGTTACGAAGCATAAATTATCTCAAAGTATATACATTAATGAAACACAATAATACTTCATGAAATAAAAGTACCAACTTGAAAGATATTAATCCAAACATAATGAAATCATGAAAAAAATTCTTATCATATTAATCACTAGTAAATCATATGTAATCATGAATTCAACCTGTAAATTTATAAGCAACTAAATAGATATTAAAACACACCAAGTTGGCATCCCTTGTTCATCAACATCATAGGCGAGGCAAGAGAGGTCCACACACAAGGATTCCCTTACCGCCTCCCTTCTCAGCCCGAGAGCAACCAACAAATACCCATTCTAATGACCCCCTTAGTCCCCAATGGTAGACCATAATCATCCAAGGAGGGTGGCCTACCTTGAAGGGATCCTAGTATCTGCTCTCCTCCATATGCATCCAACTTCCCTCCAAAATGATTTTATTGAAAAAGAATGATTATTTGGTAATGGGAAGACACATAGTCCATGTGATATTTTGGAGGAAGGATTCACATAGGAGGCCCTTAGAGCACTCCCTTATCAGCCCGAGAGTAGCCAACCAAAACCCATGGAAATGACCCCCTCGACCCTCCTTGGAAAACCTACAGTCATCCAATGAGGGTGGTCTACCTCGAAGGGACCCTAGTATCTGCTCAACCTATTGGTTCCATCCCTCAACCAACTACATGATTGTTGATGATACAAACAATTGCATCTAATGATTATCATATTGAAAATTTACCCATAATTGCACCATTATATGGGGATTCATGAATTTATCAAGATATTAAGAGTTGAATTTGAATGTATATGCAGTATTCCTTTATGATATTCAATGTTTATATTGATCAATTATCAAATATTAATAACTCCATTAACATCTTAATCAATATCAAATCCAATTTATCAATCATTAATATTTACATTCATAACATGTTTAACAAATAGTAGTTTCTAATTTTATGAAGGTATTTATGATTGTTGATTTAGGGCTATGAAAGTATGCACCTAATACTTACCACCTCAATTTGCAGGAATCTCTTGTTTTTCCAACCAATGAAAATAATTTGATGGTTTCTTCTCTTTCCCATGTAGCATCTTATTCAGGAAGTCCCTTCCACTTGATTAGAGATTCGATAATGATCATGTTCCTCAATGTCCTTTCTCTGGTGTCTAGGATAAATTTTGGCTCTAAGATAAGTTTTCCTTCATCGTCTAGAGGAGGTAACTCATGTAGCTCAAGCCAACAAGAAATCAACCTAAGCATGCAAGTAATTAACTCAAGCAAATAGCTCAAGCAACCAACCAACCAACTCAAGCAAGTAGGAAACTAGCTCAAGCAAGTAGGCAAGTAGCTCAAGCAAGTAGGTAAGTAGCTCAAGCAAGCAAGCAATTAGCTCAAGTAGACAACCAGCTCAAGCAAGTAGGCAACCAACTCAAGCAAGTAGTAAATCAACTCGAGAAAGTAGGAAAATAGCTTAAGCAAGCAAGCAACTAGCTCAAGCAAGTAGAAAACTAGCTCAAAAAAGTAGGCAAGTAGTTCAAGCAAGCAAGCAACTAGCTCAAGCAAGTAGACAACCAACTCAAGCAAGTAGGAAAGTAGCTTAAGCAAGCAATAAACTAGCTCAAGAAAGTAGGCAACTAGCTCAAGCAAGTAGGCAACTAGCTCAAGCAAGCAAGAAATTAGCTCAAGCACACACAAGATGGTAGGAAAGATGCTCTGATACCACTTGTAATGACCCCTTTCTAGTGGAAGTACTTAAGCCTAGATCTTACATTCAAAGTGTTTCTCAAAGAGACATTAGAAATGTTAGAGATCAATAAATTTTAGTAATAACTATCTTTAAGATCAAAGATGATATAAATATTTCATTCTTGTCAAAGGATAATTCATCTCCTCCTTGTCACTCACTATGAATGATTTTAAATCATATATCTCATAAACACATCAGGGTAGATATTAAACACCTATCAAGATCCCAAGTATAGTATTCTATTGTACCATTTATCACCACAGTGATTGAATATAATCCTTATTACTTATAAGACTCAATAATTGTTGCAAGCATTATTATTGGATAACCGTAAATTATATATATATATATATATATATATATATATATATATATATATATATATATATATATATATATATATATGTTGCATGTGTCCACCACCTATGAGGTATTTATGAGTCTCAATATACATGTATATACCTAATAATTATAATTATCAATTATCACAAAAAATATTTACCAACATATGAAATTATATATATAGAATACATATTTAATATTTGGTATAATTATATTTATCATATATATTCAATATATATGACAAATATCAATCATTACTAAGTTCCTAATTTATTTATTTATTACCATTTATTCATTCTTTGATTAGTTTCCATCATACATTCATATTACTTATTTTATAGCAGACATTACTTACTGTTTTGCCTGGATTGGTCTACAAATACTCATGTTTCCCTTCCACTGTATCTCCTCCTCTTTCCGATGTTCTTCCTTCCTTCTCCCCCCTCATTCCTCGATCACATGATATATATATATATATATATATATATATATATATATATATATATATATATATATATATATATATATATATATATATATATATATATATATATATATTATGAAAAGGGCATATTTTGAAAAAGACATAATCTTTATTGAAGATCCCTTTATGTCAACTGATTTTTTTTAAAATGTTTTATTTGTCTTTTACTACCAACATATCTCCCCCTAAACTCAACCATCACATAAAGACTTATTCTCCTTTTCTTTCCCCATTGTGTCTCCATGGTCTTGATGTGGCCTTCACTTATAGATTGATTCCCAAGAGCCACATGACTTTATGGAATCATTAGCCTCTTGCATTGATTCATGTTAACAATGTGATTCATACTTATAATTGTTGTTTGTTAAGAGTTGATTTATGGATTGGACTTCATACTAATTTCTTATTTATTTTTCTTTATATTTGGTCCATGAATTGTGCTTAGTTTATTTTGTCTTTGTTACTTATGATTAATATTTATGTATTATATCATATTTATTATTCTATTTTAATGTTGATTTAAATATTTGATATTTAATATTGAGGCATAAATATTAATTTCTCAATATTTTATTATTGTAATAATTTTTTAATAGTATCAATTGTTTTTATTGTTTAATACTTATATTTTATTATGATATTGTACCTAAAGATAATTTTATAATAGTACTTAAATTTATAGTATTGATATATAGTTTGATATTCACTTAGATATTCATTTTATTTATTTATTAGTTTTTCAATATTTCATATTTGGGTGTTACAATTTTGGGGACATGACACACTCATGCATTACTCCTGAATCCTAGTACTATCTATATTTTCAACTTCGTAGGCATTTGTATATTCATGGTTGAGTAGTGTTCATATGTTCACTCATGTAGTATTTGGTATCTATTATCTTGATCTATATTTCTTAGAGGTTTTCTAATTCCAACAAACACTAGTTCATCTTTGAAAAAGTTTACAACTTTGACATACTTTGATATTTTTTCATCATGATGTTCCTATCATCATGGGACATGTTTTTAGAATGTCTTAAATCCTTCTTTTTCTCTTTTCTTGGAGGGGATTTTTTTCCCACTAGGTTTTCTCCTTTTTCTCCATTTGTGAGAGAATGCATTGTGCATGGGTACCTCACTAAGCCTCGTAAGTGGGACTCATTTCTATCAATTTACACTTTTGTGATCTCCGCAAGTATCACTTAAGGGAGAGAATTAGAGTGAATAATTTATCCATCCACTATACTTAAGTGCACTTAGGTTGATGAGGTTAGACAACATCTTGTCTAGTTGAATGTGAAACCTTTAGGCCTCTAGAGGATACCAAGTTGTTTGGTAAACCTCATGTACATACCATTTGAGGTTGGAAGACTTTCCATCTCACCTAAAAGGTCATTCAATACTTGGCATCAAGGTTGATGACTTGATCAAATAGGTTGTTGGTTTGTGCATTCCTAGTGATCCATAGGTTGACGCCTATAGGACACTTGTCTACGTATTTTTGCAACATCATGGGGAACTTGTCAATCCACATGATAGGTGGATTTCCTCTTCCTTTCCTATACATGCAAGATCATATTGTACTTTTTAAGTAACTTTTTTATCAATCTTTTTCATAATGTGAATTAGGTTGATCATTATGTGCAAGTGTTTTTGTGGAAGCAGAAGATTTTTGATGCTATAATCTTAGATGTAAATCCTAACAAAACCTAATGAGGTTCAAATTTGAATTCATAATTTTTTATGTTTAAAACATAAATTTAGGAGCCACAAGATATTTCCAGCCTATAGGCTTCAACATTTGAGCCTAAATGGGTGGTGATTATAAGAAATTTGAATTCAAAGCATTAAAAGGTGTACACATTAAAACATACATGTGTTATGTTTTCAATAATTCAAATGCATTTTGCTAAAAATCTCAAGGCTACCCACTAATTTGTCCCCTATTTCTATGCACTTACCACATAAATAGAACTTTTAAGTTTGATGTTTACTACCTAATATGAGTCCACATTACCTTTTATATCTACTAAATATTGATCCTTTGAAACATCACAACAGTAACAAATGGAATACTCAAAAGTTACCTTGTAAGTGTCCAAAGACCTTCACTATAACCTAATGTCCATGTGTAGGATTAGGAATTTAATAGATCAAGAATATCACTACCTAGAAAATATCTAGTATAATGTAGACCATAACATGTAGAAGGCTCTCAACATAAAGCTTAGTGCTAATAAAAATAAGGATAATCCATAGTTTATTGTTGGTCATATTGAAATATTGTAAACTAGACTCCACATAATTCATTTAACCTACCCAGAGTTTTATCATAGCTCTATTTTATCTAATATAAATCCCAAGGATGTACCTATCATCTCCTATGTCCAAATGTCCAACTTGTAATAAAATTTGACATTTTAACTCCATAATCATTTCCTTATTTTTACTAAGTAATAAAGTTGATATAAAAATTTATTGTTAATAAAATGATATTATATTTATCTTCATTGGTCTTCCTCTTCTATCATCACACTCATTAATTAGAAATAGAATCATCATGATCACCCATCCTCAAATATTAAGCTTCCTCTAATGAAAATCTCAATAACCATGTACTTAGCCTTGTATAGGTTCTCCAATTTTTTTGGAGGGGTTTTGTAGAGGATTTTTCATAAAAAGTTAATAATAACATCTAGCAAGGAAATTTTAATTATAATTCTTACCTTTTCATTGAATTCTACTCAATCATATAATGACATTACAACTCATTTGGACCTAGCTATTGTAGCACCTAGATCTTGATCTATTGGTAAATAATCCATATCGAGCTTTGATAGAATACAATTAATTCTACAAAATTTATAATTTTTGAATCAAGACACACTTTCCATCTTCACTTAAATAAATATATTATCCATGCACACTCCTACTAAAGCTAAAATTTGTACCAATCACCATGTCAGGCTTACAACCTATGACTTGAGTTGATTAGGCTTTGATACTTGTCATATGAAAGAAATACTACGTATGAAAAAGTTGTGTACACTAATATAAGAGGAGAGATGAATAAACAATATGATTTAAAATAATTTTCAATTCTATGAAACAACATAGTAAAATAATTCACCATAACATAGTGATGTATCCTTGGAACATCTTTTTGGGAAAAACTTGGCCTCTAGATTTCAAACCAATGTATTAATAAACCACAATCTTGGTTATAATATGTTTAGGGGGAAAATAGGGGTTTACCAAAATGAATTGATCAAGATGATAAACCACTATATTTTTTCACCTAATATTATGTGATTTTGTGTGTGATAAGATGCCAATAACAATTAGAAACTAACCTTAACTCTTATAGCAACTATGAGGGGAGTTTTTAGAGCTCAAAGTGGTGTGTACCTTGGTGCAAGAAGCCTATTTTTAGGGCACAAACCTGACTCATTCGCATTTAGTGGAAAATAGGTCCATGTTAGGGTTCTTGAAATTGAGATTTGGGTTACTTTCTTTGATGTATGTACTCTCAGATTCTCGATTTTCAGTTCCCATAAACCTATAATAAATTTTGTAGCTTCAATTCTTTGTTCTTGCACTATGAAGGTCAATCTTGCAACTTGAATTTTTTTGTAATATTGCTCTAAACTTCTTCTCCACTTGATATTCAACCTGTAAATCTAGAAACACACACTCAAGGGAAGAAAAAAATGTTTATTATTAGTGAATAGGGGTTTCCCTAAGTCAAACCCTTTGTAGGTAATTAAACCAAATGATGAAATAAGGAAATTGAAGCTTGCATGAACATGAAATATGTAATTGATGATACCTTGGGAGTTGTCTTGGAAGATAAATCTACAATCTAACATGAAGTGGCCATGAAGAATGTAGATCTTGATCCTTGAAAAAGATGTGAACAATGCTTGTGCAAGTAGATATTCAATGTTACATCCACTATGTTCACTCAACAATATGTAGGAATGCACTAAACCCTTGACATGATGGAATGATCTTGAATTGCTGCAATAAACTCTTGATAATATGCCTTGAAATTCCTTTGAATTTATCTTGAAGTGCTCTATAATGCTCTCTTGAATTTTCTAGGATGTCTTGTAAACTTGCTAGGTGAAACAATGTGAATTAACCCCTTATTTCCACTAAATCAAGAGATTAACCTCAAAATTCAAACAATTCAAGCCAACACCAGATCTAGAAATGAAAATTATTAAAATCCCACTAGAATTAAATTCAAAACGGGGGTCCTCATTAAGGGAGGACCCATTCACCACCTAGGGTAAATTCCAGGTCATGGCACAAGTTTCTAGAACCATGCCTTCAAGGAGTGAAATAAGATAAAAAACTCATGTAGAATTTTCAATGAAAGGGGGGTCCTATAGAGGGAGGACCCATTCACTACCTAGGGTGAATGGGTCTTAGCAAAATTTTCTAGGACCTACATTTTTCCCACTTAAATGTTATGCAATTTGAATTGTGGGTTTCAAGATGGATCCTCAGGAGGTGTCACAAAACAAGGTTTACATTTGAATTAAAGGGGATAATTAACACCAATTAACCATAATTAATTAAGAGGACCCTAGATAAGTGTAAAAGTTTGCTACAATAGTTTACAACAACTAAAATAAGGTACAAATTAAGTACATTTTATTAAAAGGGGGTCCAAGATTAATGAGAATGTGTTACAACACATTACAACATTAAATCTAGGAAATATTAGGTTAAATTAAATGACATTATTCCCAAATTAAGTAAGGAAAAGAGATACTTTTTTGTTACTACATTTTTCCCCCACCTTAGTGTGAGGATGATCCAACGTTGAAATCACACTAAAATAGACATTCAAGACACTTAAGTATGCAACAATAACAAATATACATAATCATACCTTGTTAAAGGAAAAGAAAAATAAACAAAAGGATCAAGTACAACCGTTTCAACATGATGTAGAATGGGGTTGTTTGTTTGTAACATACATTGATAACTCTGGGGTAGTGGAACCTCAATTTTTCCACTAGGTGAGTTGTCCCAAAATATGTGTATTCTCACTCTAGGGTAGTGGAACCTTAATTTGTCCAGTAGGCGAGTTATCCCAATGAGGTGGAAAATGAGAGAATCATAGTAACCTCTCATACCATACCAAAGTTATCCTCCCAACAACTTTGATAAAGCACCACAATGTAATGCTTTTTGTAAATTCCTTTGTAATGTCATGTTTGTAAAAATTTTGTTAAAGGGGATTTTTCTTTGTTTGTGTAAGGTCTTCTTCTTAGGGAGCATTGTGCCTAATGTCTCCAAGAGAGGACAAGTCAAGGATATCAAATCACCACTTATGGGATGCCTCGTTCATATCATGCCATGAAGGGAGATCGTACACTCTTGGAGGACATCAAACCTAATGAAATCACTAAGAAAAGGACACATCACAAGAAAAAAAAATCACATCATGAATTTTTTGGTTGAAAGATTTCATTAATATATGCCCCCACTTTAAAGTGGTTGCTACACCATTACTGTGATAAATTTCTTTAAAGTAGCCAATTTTTTTCCTAAGACATGAGAGCTTTCCTTGGAAAACCCTATGCCAAGTCATATGTTTCTAAAACAAGTTGTTTCATGAAATAGGAAGGAAGGGTATCCACCACAAATAAATAAGGGATCTATGGATTTAGGGTCAATATGTCTTTGCTACAATGTTGTCATAGAGCATGGAACTATCATCATTCCCCAAATTCTCATAGACTTGGAAGAATGACACAAAGAGAGCGAAAAAAATACAAAGATTTTCGAGTGAACATGGAAGAGACATGAATATCTTGATGCCTTGCATCATCCCAAAAAGGAAAACACAAGAAAAATGAGAAAGATAAGAGAAAACTATTGTAGGTCAACATGGAAGAGACCTCAATGTCTTGATGCCTTACGTCATCCCCAAAAGGAAAACACAAGACAAATGTAAAAGGAGAAAATGTTTACAACATATAGAAGAATGTAGATGCAAATAGACCTGAATGCACAAAAAGAGAGAGATACATCAAACGAAACAACATGAGGTATCACATTACACATATGCAATCACATAAAGAAATATGAAAAATAAAAAGAATAGTAAGGTACGTGTGATTCAACCTAAAGTAGGTCATCTGCATCCAAATCTTGGTCTATATAAATGGAATGGATACAACTAGCTAAAGGGACAATGACAAGTGCCAAACTCTAGGGTAAGCACCAATTTCAACACTCTTTTTAGGAGATTTGTCATTTAAGTTCATAGAAAAAGAAAACAATGTATTAAACTCATCATGCACTTCTTCAATCTTTGCAATGCTAATGCCATCTTCTAGATTTATCACAATGGGAGGTCGAATGAACATTCATGTGGAATTATCTTGTTTATGTTGTGGTGAGGGTATAGAATCATCATGCATTTCTTTAGGAAGGTTTGTATTTTTATTTTATATATTGTTCTTGTCTTCTTGCTCATTTTTAATTTACAAGCAATAGCATGTCATCTACATCTATGCTCTCTAGCACTTCAATTTCATTTAAGTATATTTACAATTTTTGTTTGCGTAAGAGTGGGTTTATCAATCATAGGTTCCTTCTCTTCTTGGGAGGAATAGAAGAAACAACGGTAGGTTGTTCAACCTCTTTCTTTTTAACTTTGTAAACTTGTTTGACTCTAGGAGGGATAAGGGAATTGTTTGTGTTATCTCATGGTATCTTGTAGGAAATGGTACAAGATTTTTCTATACATTCTTCTACTATTTTCTTTTCCTTGAACTTTTGATATGATTTTAAAAAGAAATCCTCATGAGGCTTGATAGGTTCCATAGGCTCAGGTAAAAGTAAATCTAATGAAAAATTCCCTCAGGCCAATGTAGGATTAAATCTACTTTGATGCACAGTAAAGATGTCATTTCCAAATGGAAACTTTAGGAATTTATGCATAATAAAAGGGATGGAATTCATGGAGTGAATCCATGGATAGCCTAGCTTCACATGAAATTGGTTCAATTGTGGGATGATAAAAAATGATACATTTAGTGTTTTCGGTCTAGCCTTTAAAGGGAGATCTATTTTTCCTATCGTAGGGCAAGCAAGCTCATTATGCGTCTTGATCCATGATTTTAGTTTTTCATATGTTTTTGATATATTTCATGCACATATAGGAATTCTTCAGTGATCACATTCTCTCCATAGATAGGATCAATCAATATCCCATTAGTGGGCTTATTATTGATTCAGTCAGCTATGTAAAGAGGACCATTAGGTGCACATTGAAGTATATCATTTTGTGAGAAAGCAATATCAAGAGGCTTTTTAGTTGAGCCCTTACGAGGTCTATATTCAATAAATCCTATCATTTTAATCGGTTGTTCATTATTTTTGTCTTCATCATCTGTGTCAACATTCATCACATCATTCTTTGTTTCACTAGCTTTGATAAATCAAATATTGTGTTTAGGCATGGGATTTGTAAATATTTGAAATTTTTTATTACGAGCTATAGACTTATTACCTTGACCATTCATACCTCTAATTTGAAGTTGAGTATTGTCAATAAGGTCTTGCACAAGATGTTTAAGACACAATATTTTTTACCATGCCCATTTTGTTAATTGTAATGAAAATAAGGGTTTTTTCGAAAGTCTCTAGGAAATGGTATATTAGGGCCACACTCTCTAACATGAGGTAACATAAGCATGTTTTTTTCAATAATTTGTGTAACATGATATTATGAAGAGTATCAGGTAAAGTAGTGAACTCTCTTTCCCTTTCCCTAAAAGGAGTGGTCATTTTTATAGTAGACACTTGGTTATTAGTTTTTTAACTTGTTTGAGGGGAATTTAGTTGCAAAAATCCCTTATTCTATTTCTTGAAAGGTTGATAATTGTTTTGAGTTGTGGATTTGAGTTTTTTAGTACAACTAGGGGGATTTTTCACATCACAACCACAAGTTTAATTATGATAATCATGAAGGGTTGTAGATAACTATGTGAGGGATGGAAACTTCAAAATTTCAAGCTTTCTTTGGAGTTTATCTTGTAAGTTGGAAATAAACCTTTGTTCAAGGTCGACATCAGAAATTTCTTAATGTTTACTTGTGAATAAATTGTTTGGTATCTTGCTATGAAATCGACCATTTTCTCATCATATTTTTGTTCAAGAAATTCATTAAATCTACAAGGGTCATCTTGGGACCCACGCGAATATGAAAGTGGTTGTAAAAGGCTTTAGTGAGTTCATTGAATGAACCAATTGAATTTTTTAGAAAAGAATAGAACCACTCTAAAGCAGTATCCTTCAAGGACCTAGGGAATAGATTAGCCAAACGTTTATCCTCAAAGATGAAATCACTACACAAGGATGTGAAAGTAGAAACATGGTTTACAGGATCTCATTTTCCACCATATTTCTCAAATCAGGGAACTTCTATACCTTGTGGAATTTTCACTCTTAATATGTAAAAAGATAGTGGGTTGGATTTGATGTATTGTAAAGGTTGATTGTTGTTGTTTTGTTGTAATGTTTCTACTTGTTATTGGAGGGATGTCATAGTTTGAAAAAGTGAGATAATGAGAGGATCATTTTGGTTGTGATGCTGAGGGGAACAAGGTGGAGTAGTGTATATATGTGGAGGGCTAGTGAATTGTAGGTTGGTGAAGGTGGATTATTGAGTAGTTATTGTGTTCAAATGGACAAGACTAGAATCATTTCCTAAGGGAATACCTATGGAAGTGTACACAGTGCTAGTAGGCATGATTGTTGTGGTTGGTTGAATGGTTGTGGTAGGTTGAAAGGTTGTTGTAGGTTGAAAGGTTGTTGTGGGTTGTGTACTACTGTATGTAGGAATGAACATTGGTATTGAGGAGGATAGAATTAGAAATCCACCTTGGCTTTAAGTAGACCCCAGAGCTTAAGTGGAACTAGGAATGGTAGGGATAGGTAACATTAAGCACATTTGTTATAGGAGGTGAAGTCATGGGAAATGAAGTATGTGAACTATGAGCAATGGAGGGTTGATTATCAACACTATCAGAAAGAGATCTAGAAAACCCAAGATCCATAGTGAGTGAGCTATCACGAGATGACATGAGCCTTGAACTTTGTCTTACAATAGTATAGTTAACGGGACACCAAGTTATAAGGCTCATACAAGTTTTATAAACCTAGTGTGCAAACCCTAAATGAAAAGAGGCAATGCAATGACCTAGAATGAAATGCAATTTTCAGATGCAATTTACTGATTACATGTAATGCAATAAATTGAAAATGGAATGTTGTAAATTCAAATTCAAATTTTGAAAATTTACTAAAATGAAGCAATTTAAGCTATATTTAATGAATTTATTGAAACAAAAAATTAGGAAACTGAAATAGGAAACTAACAACAAAAAATAGAGGCCTAAAATTGAGATTTCAATTTCCAAAAATGTAGATCAGTAGCTAACAAGGACTCATTGACCAGTAAAGGCTAGTGGATCTTGGCTAGGTTTTTCTGAGATGTTTTTACTAATTTCAAAGTGAATTTTAATACCTTTTTAGATGTCAAAAGATGCAGGTTTGACTTGACCATGGACTCATTTTCTAGTAATGGTGAATGGGTCCTAGTTAGTTATTTTTAAACTATTTTTGGATGATTTGAAAGCTTTCAGTAATGTCTTTCAGTTCCAGGTCTGAGATAGTAACTTTTATTTTTATATTTTCTAGAAATGCAATGTGAAAATGAAATGAAATAATGAATTCAAAGACCTATTTTGAAATACAATTTTATGAGATATAAATGATATTCACAATTACTGATTTATTTTGTATTTTTTAGATTTAGAGAGATGCAAAATAATGCAAATCTAAACCCTAAATGAGATTCAATTTTTGAATGAAAAGAAAGAAACCACTAAATGAGATCTAATTCAATACAAACGAGATGAAAATGAATGCAAGATCTAACCTAGGATGCAATGAAAGACTTCAAAATTAGAAAATTGCAATATTCAATATGTCAGGTTCACCATTAATGATTAGGTAGAAAATAGGGTTTACCAAAATGAATACATAACGATGATAAACCACTACACTTTTCCACCTAAAATTATGTGATTTTCCCTGTGATAAGATGCCAATAAAAATTAGAAACTAACCCTAGCTGTTATATAAACTATGAGGGGAGTTTATAGAGCTCAAAGCGGTGTGTACCTTGTTGCAAGAAGCCTATTTTTAGGGCGCAAAGGACTCATTCGAATGAGGAAGGAAAAGTTACAAAAAGTGATTCCATGCAAAAAAAAATTGGCTTTTGGCATTCGAATGAACCCTTTGGTTTGAGCAAACCAAAAGGGTATGTGCAGGATCATGATGGGCCAAAAAGTGGCAATATTATGGGTATTTGTAGGATATGTGGTTCATGACTTTTTGTTTAACCAAAATTGATGAAATGAAAAGGGTTTTTAGAGGATATTCCCAGCTTTCCACAAATATAAATTATGCTTTAAATTGAATATACTAAATACTTATTATTCATTTTCTATTAGAATTACGACTAAAGTCCTGATCGATAGGATGATTAAAAACATCTATAACTTTCAAATGGTATCACATTTTTTGAATCTGAAACATGTGTCACATTCTATGCTTCACATACTATAGGATTAAAAAAATAAAAACTAAATTTCATGAAGTTTTGACCAAGTTAAGGTGGTTAGACATATGAGTTTTTATATTTTTTAAAAGTTGTAATAAAAAATTCATAATTAATTATTACTTGGAAAAAAATTAAAAAAAAATATGCATCACATCAGGACATGAGTCCTCTACTTACATATAAAATATTATAAAAAAATCTTATCATTTTATTATGGTTAGGGTGGTCAAACAAAAACCTACTTCTTATTTTTTCCTTGAAATTTAAGTATTACACCATTGAAATTTGAAATTTTCACCAAATAGATTTTATTTATTTTTAAATAAACCTAGTAGTTTAGAAACTACATTCAATTTTCTACAGATTCTATTCTTACATATTTTTGAAATAAAATAGATAACTTATTCAAATTTTTATGTCAAGTTGCCTAACACTAATTTTTCTGAATTTTTTCCACTTAAGGGCTTGTTTTTTCCATGATGATCCTGCATACCCAAAGAGAGTTTGAACGAAAGCTAGTTTGAGTGAACCAATTAAATGTGAGGTCCCACCATTCCCTCCAAAACACAAAGAAAACATTTTTTGAAAGGGGGTTTGAATGAACCTTGGTGCGAGCAACCCCCTAAGGGTTTTCTTGAACCCCCCTGGTTTGCTCGAACCCCCCTTTTCCCACCTTATCACCCTTAGGCACCAAAAAAGGTCCAAAATTTTATGCTTCAAAGCTCAGGTTGAGGATGAAAATGGAGGATATTTCATAGAACCAATTGGATGATGGTAGTCCTTAAAACGTGTTATCCAACGAATATAATTTTATATGTCTTGGTTTTATTATGTAATTTATTTTTAGTTTTATTAAACATAGGTTTTTCATCAAAATTCAAGCTTTTTGTTCTACATGTGGAAAAATAGCATATTATCAAAAAAGAAAAATAAATGAGTACACCAGATATTGAAGTCCTTGATCCAATAAAAAAAGGAATTTTGATACATACAAAAAATTTTGTATGTTAGACAGTCCACCTATGTCTGAATTGTAATTGGTTTGACTTCGCAACTTGATTAAGGAAAAATTATCCAATAAAACACTATGTAACCAATTGGAAGCACTAGATATCGTAGTTAAAAATCTAAATTTGAAAAATTAGAATTTTATCCTTCATGGAAAAAGAGTCATGCGTTATATAGTGAGCATCACTTCTTAAAAATGTTGTTTACTGAAAAAAAAAAAAAACTAGTTTTTGAAGGATATGGAAAAATAAGTGCAATCTGATTCCAAAAATTTTGAAAAAAAATATATTTAGAATCTATAGAAAAAATGTGACAAATTACTAGTTTGCATCATCTTCAAATTCTTCACGGTTTAGCTACTATAAGCGCCCAAAAGTGAAGATTTATTTAGAAAAAATCATCTTAGTGTCTAGTTTGGCCAAAAATTGTAAACTAGTATTGTGAGATCACCCCTAAGTCAAACCCCTTGTATGTAATCAAACCGAATGATGAAATAAGGAAATTGAAGCATGAACATGAAATATGTAATTGATGATACCTTGGAAGTTGTCTTGGAAGATAAATCCGCAATCTAACATGAAGTGGCCATGAAGAATGTAGATCTTGGTCCTTGAATAAGATGTGAACAATTCTTGCAAGTAGATCTTCAATGCTACATCCACTATCTTAGCTCAACAACATGTAGGAATGCACTAAACCTTTGACATGATGGAATGATCTTGAATTTTTGCAACAAACTCTTGATAATCTACCTTAAAATGCTTTCAAATTGCTCTTGAAGTTCTCTATAATGTTCTCTTGAAGTTGCTAGGATGTCTTGTAAACTTACTAGATGAAACAATGTGAATTAACCCCTTATTTATACTAAATTAGGAGATTAACCCCAAAATTCAAACAATTCAAGCCGACACTATATCTGAAAATGAAAATTATTAAAATCCTACTAGAATCAAATTCAAAAAGGGGGTCCTCATTAAGGGAGGACCCATTCACCACCTAGGGAAAATGGGCCTTGGCACAAGTTTCTAGGACTATGCCTTTGGGGAGTAAAATATGATAAAAAAACCCATGTAGAATCTACAAAGAAAGGGGGGTCCTATAGAGGGAGGACCCATTCACCCCCATTCACCACCTAGGGTGAATGGGTCCTAGAACTATTTTCTAGGACCTTGATTTTTCCCAATTAAATTTTATGCAATTTGAATTATGGGTTTTAGGATGGATCCTCGGGAACTATCACAAAATGATGCTTAAATTTGAATTAAAGGGGATAATTAACTCTAATTAACCATAATTAATTAAGAGTACTTACCCTAAAGAAGTGTGAAATTGTGTTACAACATTTTACTATGGTTGCTAAATCTGTATAAACTTCAACTTTGGTGAACATTAGTAACAATGTCAAATTGAATACAAAAAATCAAGCATCCTAATGAGATAATACATCATGCTTCCAAATGAAAACAAATGAAACTAAAGCATATAAAAAAAACATAAAGTATATTTATCTCATAGTGGATTGGTTCTTCTTCGATGTGGAAAGAATCCCTTTCCCAATCCTTTGCTAAGCTCCATGATGAACATGATATGAAATGCTATGAAGATATGATGAACAAAATGCAAGATGATGTGTGTATAACAAAGATATGAAGATTCGTGGAGTAATACAATAGAGGAGCTCTCTATTTATAGCTAAGAAGGATAAACGAATTCCAAACATGGAGGATGTGGGACTAAAGATCTACCAATAGGAAGGAGCCACTTGTCAACTTGTGATAGGTTGAGGAATGAGCACATTTTGGTCAATGTGCCAAAGAGGGGGAGATTTGAAATTTGAAATTGAGAGTTAAACGCTAAGTTTGACCTTTTCAAGAGACATGTAAGACCTCTTAAATTCTTTGTTGGATGTACATGTCAATTTGGGGGGAGATTCAAATTTGGAAGAATATTCTCCTTTTATACCAAGTTGAAAGAAAATGATGAATTAATAAATCAATAAATTGATTTATTTGTGCAAGTGGGAAAAGCTAGAGGATGTTATGGGTGATTAGATTAGATTAATCATGATTAGATTAATTTAGTGGGGGATTAGGTGATTTGACCCATTTGACTTAGATTTCGGGATTTAACTAAATCAAAAGGGGATGAAAGGTGATTTCAGATTTAATTAAATAAAGGTTTGATTTATTTAATCAAGGAGGGTGATGTTAGGATCAAATTAAATAAAGTTGATTTATTTAATTTAAATTGATGACTTTAGGAGATTGATCAAATAAACTTGATTTATTTAATGAATGGATGAACATGACCTAATTAAATGCATTATGCCAATTTTGCATGTCTACATTTTGCCCCTCTTTGAAGCACTGTACTTATTGCGTTGGTTAAAAGAATAAACTTACCACAATGAAAATTCAATTTTTTTAAAAAAATTTCAGATGCCCTAGTGGAAAGAAATACACTAGTACGTTGCCCTCTCAAGAGATCGAACGAAAAGATTCAATTTGAGGGTTGATCTCATGATAAAGAGGTTCAAAATGGATGGTTATGATGATGATGCAAATGAGATGATTTTAAGATGCTTAGAATAACCAATGAATATTATCCTAAAAAACTTAGATGATGATATGATGCATGCGAGATGGATGAGATGGATAATGTGATATGCTATGATTATGATATTTATGTATCCTAATGGTTTGTGGATGCAAGATGGATGCATTGGTGATGTTATGTTAGCACGACAAGAAGAAAGAAGAAATTAGATGATGACAAGAGGATCCAACAAGTCCATGATTTGACAAGACTTTATTAGAGATGATGATGATGATGATAGATGATGTTTTGCTTATCAAGGATTGGGATTTTAAAAGGGATACTTACCTTATGTTTGATAACACCTGTAGGCACGATGCATCAAGGTATAAAGAACCAGGATGGCATTGCACCTAGTGAGATGGACTTTGACTCGACAAACAAATAGGAGTATTCTTGTCCACACCTGACATACAAAAACCTTGCACTTCTAAAGTTTCAAACATCTCGAACCAAAACACATAAAGGTATAACCTATCAATGCAAAGTCAACAAGCTGCCCAAAACACCTTCCATACATGCCTAACAAAGCAAGTATTCACCAAGGTTATTTTACAAGATTGCCCAACAAGCACAATAGACAAAAGATAATGATCGTTTCCCCATTCCTTTCTCTCTAAATCGTTTCTAGTAGACATCATCGAGAGGTCATTGGAATGAGCGCAATAAGATAAATCAAAAGAAAAGGTCAAGTACACAAACAAGCCAATGTTCTTCATATCTCCATCCAAATGGATGTGTTTTGATAGGCTAAGAATCCAAAGTGATATCCAAAATGATGCCCATTGTTGGAACGATATATCCTAGGACATGCATTGTATAGGATGATGATGGTTTGATAAGTTGATTGATAGGCTATTGATATAAAGTTGGTTGACAAGTTTGAAAATGATAGAGTTTGATTTTGTGTTTAACGGTTTGTTGTTTCAATTTTGATTTTGTGTTTGGAATTTTCTTTTGCTAATTGTTGTGATTGTTTCTATTTATGTTGCCAAAGGATGAAGGTGATGATCAATTTATTATGGATGATTGATTATTGCAGGTGAAAGCAAAATGGGACAGATGGATTTTTCAAATATTTGGATATTTTTGATGTTTTTGGAATGTTTTGAGGTTGTTTTTGGTATTTTTTGAGATTTTTACAAATGTTTTGTTTTTTTTTTTGCATGTTTTGGGGTTTTCCTTTTTTGAGATTTTATGAATGTTTTTGATTTTTTTTTTTTGGATTTTGATGTTTTTCAAATGTTTTTGTGTTTTTGTGTCTCCGGGGCTCATCAAAGATTATCCTTTCCTACGTTTAAGCTCAGAGACAATGCAATTCGTATACCATTTTTTTGACATTTTTCTATTTTTTTAATGTTTTTGGATTTTTGATATGATTTTGGATGTTTTTGGATGTTTTTGCATTATTTTTACGATTTGGATAAGGATGTGTGATGATATCAGTGCTCTATTTTGGATTTTTTTGAAGACCAAGCTAAGGTTGACTGATCAAATCAATGGATTGATGATGATGATAACATTGTTGAGGATACACAACAATGCGAGGATAGTGTTAAGCAACACAAGGATTGTGATGGATATCCCAAAATGATGATGGATTGATTGGATTTGATTGATCAAGACTAATAATGATAACATTGTTGAGGATGTACAACAATGCAATGATAGTGTTAAGAAACACAAGGATATCCCGAGATGATGATTTTTTTATTAGATTTTACTGATTAGGATTTTAAAGCTTGGTTTGAAACAAAAGAGGTTTTGAATGATTTGATGTGACATTTGAAGTGTAATTTAGATGCAACTGATATTGATTGTTTGGATTGATGTTCGATTGAAGATAAAACTTGATAAGGAACATATTCTCATCAAAATATGCCATGGGCTAGTGATTTGGATTTTGGCTTACAAATGCTTTGACCAATTTGGTTTCACATTTGCCAATGTTCGGATTCCCACATAAGTTGGGGGGTATAAATCAAGATTTATTCTCGAAGCAAGATGTAAATATTTTCCCCTAATGTCTAGCAATGTATGGAATGCCATGGGTGGATGCTTGGATAGGTGTATGGATGGATGGATATGGTAAGCACACAAAGGATTCCAAGGATTATCTTGTGATAAGATATGGTGTTCAGATAAAGAACGCTCATTTGGATAATGTTTCATGGCTTAGATAACACTTGGATAGGATGAAAATGACTCATGCCAAGATGTTTACCATAAGCTAGCGTAAAGTGTGCACCAAAAATTTTCAAGATCAAGATAATTTGGACTATGGATGTAGATGGATAAAAATGGATTGGATAAGTAGTTCATAGATGAATGGATTTATTATAGCTGAAATGGATGCAATGCTGGATTTATTATGGATGGGATGAGATGCTTCAACCTGAAATAGTTCATGGAGATGCTCGATTCTACACATAATGCCTATTTGCCAAGTTTTCATCATGGTACCTGTCCACAACACCGCCCATGAGGTTTTCACTAGAGGACAATTTTTTATTTTTACTGTTTTCAATCCTTTTTCTGATATTTTTGGATTTTTCTAAAAGATTTTAAGCTCATGTTGAACCACCTAGTGGTGTCGATGTATATTCTTCTGTCATAATGTGCCATCGGTATCCTACCTAAAGAAGTTGCTTTGCTAAGATATGTGCACTTGATTGCAACTTTTGGGATTCCCGATCTACTTTGTTGATACCAAAGTTAACTTTTCCTTTGTACGCACATCATGATAGAGTTCCTTTTGAATCCTTATGATGAAGGGTGGCTTCCAATACCTGGTCAATGTAAGAACTGGATATCATGCATGGAGGTGTGGATGGAGTGTGTTTAGAAATAAAATATGGATTGGTTGACAGCTTGGAATCTTTGACTCTCCAAACTTGGGAAGGTGAGAAATGATGGGTGGATACGAAAGTGTACGTGGAATTAGGACCAACTGTTTGATACCCTTTGTACGTTGCTTGAAAATACTACTTTTTCTTTTGTGGACATCTTTGATGGATACTTTTCCCTTTTTCATTTTTCCCCATAGTTTCTTTGACTGATGGAGTTTGATAGGGATAATATTTATTTGTATTCTTTGGTATCCATGTGTATTTGATTTGTCCTTCATGCTTCTCTACTTCTTTTTCTTTGATAACATTCTTTGTGCTTTGATTCAAATCTTTATTTTGATGTTGGTCCCAATTCGTGGATGGGGTGATGGGTGGATGAAGATTCATGACATGCATGGTTGTAATATTGACATTGGTTTCACCATAAGGACTCTTTGTGCTCCCTATGTTGACATTTTCTTGAGACATAGTTTCCCCCAATATGGTGGAATTATTACCTTCATGCTTTGATTTTGCTTGTTATGAGATGTCTTGTTCAATAAGCACTCTCTGATAAATGACCACTACAAATGATGTTGTTTCATTTCTTTGCTCTACTAACCCCAAAATGTCCTATTCTATTTGACATGTTTCCTTGAGTGGATAATGTTGGATATCTTCATACATGATGTCCTTAGTCCAAATTTGGGATATATTTGATCTTGATGTTAACAACTCAGTTTGACTATAGGAATCGATAACCTAATCTTTTTGTGTAATAATGTCAGGAGTAAAGGAATCCTATTTTGAATGAATATCATCTTCGTGTCCATCCACAAAAAGAATCTCATGGGTAGATGGACGAGTATGTGTTATATGGACATGATCATCATTTGCGACATCTTGTATAGATAGGAGAGTTTCCATTAAATCATTATAGTATCTTGGAGATACAAATTCTTGATCTCGAATAATTTCATAATTGTGTTCAACATGATTTGGATCAAGTTCTTGAAATGGGTTAATTTCAAAGGATGGATTGCTTATAAAAGGTTATTGGATGTCATCATTAGGCATGGGAATTGGGTCAATATCCCCTTCATTTTTTAGTGGACTTGGATCAAATGTTGAGTTGAAGATTCCTTCAATATCTTTAACCATGAGGTTGAAGGATGTCAATATGTCTTGGAAAGGACCCTTGCTAGACTTTGGTGAAATATGTTGATCATGCTTTGGAATGAATTCTTGAGATACTCCCTCTAACTCGTTAGGTGATGTAGAGACATTTTCAACATGGTTACAATTGGTCGAATCCTGATCATTGTCCCCAATATTTATCATTTTTTCGTGTTTGTGCTTGTGTTTGTTGGGTAGCTTGAGCAACTTGCATGGCTTGGGAGGCTTGGGTAGCCTGAGTAGCTTGGTACTGCTGGAGTGCTTTTTGGCAAGCTTGGTAAGCTTTTAGCACATTACTGTATTGCCTTGCTACGTTTGGTTTAGGTGGTAGTGGTGGCAGATTCAAAATTTTGTTGGATGCAATGACAAGTGGTTGAGATATGCTTGGATTAATCATGGTAGTGAGGAGTTGAGATGTGATGGGTGTGAAAGTGGTGGTTAGAATGATTGAAGTAATGGCTCCTTGGGAAACTGTGTTTTGGGGTATTGGGATTGATGTCGTTGCTTGGTTAGAAACCACCTATTGTTGTGATATCAATGGTATATTTGGAGGATTTGATGCAATGATTTGATTGGTGCTTGATGGATTACCTTGGTTTGATTGATTTTGGAAAATTTTCTAATTTGGGATGATGTTTAGATTTGGCATGATAGGTTGAAATTGAACATTGTTGATGTTGGGAATCATATTGCCTTGGTTTAGATAAATTTGATTTTTCATGGTGTTACCTTGACTTGGATTAGTACACGGAGTCATTAACATCTTGTTTGGACTTTGAACAACATTTTTGTGATTCGCAAACACATCTATCCCAAAGTTTATATTTGAAATTTTCATGTTTGGAATACTTGTACTTGGCATGTATGGATTTGGTGGGATAATGAACTGTTCATTTGAAGATTCATGCATTGATTGTTTGGTTGATAGATTTGTATGTTTGGACTTGGATTTAAATCTATCATCGGGAAAGGTGTTCCAAACTTTTGACTAGTCATACTCACATTTTTTGTACCATCGAGGTTTGTAGGAGATAATGATCCCATGTATGGATTGTATAGATGTGAGTGTTGATAATCAATCAACATTGTAATGCTTTGAAAGTTCAATTGACTTGGATTACTCATGATGTATGGATCAAGTTTATATTCCATGTTCTTCTTGTGTTTTGATCTTGTTGCAAAAGTGACCACTAAGGTGTTTAGGACCAATGATTGAGATGAATGATGAAAGGGGTGAATGATATGGGTGTTGAACGTTTTAGGAACTTTGGATCAATGCTAGAATTAGGGTTTTATTTTGATTGGTTTGATTGGATAATGAACTTGTAAACCCTAATATGTTGGATGTGATCTTAAGATGAACTTGTTCAAAGGATTTCTAATTCAATTAAATTTATGAGAAAGGATACATTCCCATACACCTAACTAAACAAGGTGATTTTGATTTTGATGATTTTCCCAAGTCTAGAATGATGTTTCCAAAGCTCTAAAGTTGTTTGTGGGATGGATTTTGATAGATGTTTTGAATTTGGATGAAGTGTTTGATTTGATCCTAAATGAACCTAGGAAGGATTTTTTAACGAGACTAAGATAGTGAAGAACATGCCTTTCTCTAAGAGTAATTCAAAATCAAAAGACCAATGTTTGCATAAAACCCATATGACCAAAAGATGTCAATCACATGTGTGGATCCAGTTGATTCAATCTTTGCTTAATGGATTCTTCTTACCACAAACACTTCTTGATTAGCTTTGAAACTAGATGTCCAATGTCCTAATTCTCTTTCATCCCACAAAGTGCATTATGTGGAAATCAAGGCAAAGGTTTCCTAATGTTCACCTTAGTACGAGAAAATTGAGATGAAATCCAAATGCTTAGAAGCCTCTAAGGATAAAATACCAAGGGCAAGCAATGGCACGTGAATTCGTTCAAGGATATTTGCTTCTCCTAAAGGGTTTGAGATTTAATGCTCATGTTGAATGTTGGTTTTCCAATGTTTTTGATCAAGCAATGTGTTATATGAAAGGAAATATTTGTTGAGCCCCCACTTGGACAAGTCTAGCTATGTTTATCTTTAGCGAATGGTTAGATGCTTGACCTCACTGGCTCCCCTCCACGACACTCACTTATATGGGGCAACCAAGCATCAACACCCATGAAACTCCCATGGCATGCTTTCCATTTCTACTAAAGACTATAAAAGTGTGGGGCGGCTTCAGAATGATCATTCTTGCACCAACAAATAGATTAAGGATTTTGGAAATTTCTATACAAGGGTTTTAGTTTGGACTTTCCGTTCGTAGGAGTTGACCCAACATGGTGAGAGACCATTGTTGCCCTTCTCAAAGGATCCAACCACATGATACTGGAATTTATTCCAATACCAAATTTATATCTCAGCTAGAAATACTCTTGGGTTCAGAGTGTTACTAGTTGAGTCGTTCCCTTGGGTGAGTACATTTTCCCCAAGGTAGGCCCTTTAAGATAAACAAAAGTGAGTAAAAATATTCATAGTTTAATCAAACTTCATTTAGAAACAAAGGGATAACACATGCAATAGGTTTACTCACACTCACAAAGTGTTTTGTTCAACTTTAAACCCAAAAAATGAATTGTGGAGGTGATTACTTTATCTCAACCTAATATCACCAAAAAGGCCTTTTGATTCTCAAGATCGCTGTGAAGCGCAAGAGAAGTGCATATGTCCTTTTCAATGATGTTATTTTAAGTAAGAAATCACAAAAATAAAGTAGCACATGTTCTATTTAAGTCCACAAAGAAATGATGAGTTCAATTTAAGCACTAAAAATCAAATGTGAAGTTTGTTTGTTTAATTCTTAGCACAAAAAATAGTGTCTAATAAGTTTCTATGTTAAATTTTAGCCCAAATTTGAAAAAAATTCAAACAATGATTTATTTTACACCCAAATTCAAAGCAAGTTGTTCTAAAATAGAAAATGAAAGCAACACACGAATGCTCTAAGCTGTTTCGATAAGCATTTAAAAATGCTTTTTCAAGTTCAAGTTTAATGTTTACTTCTCTAGCTCAATTTTGGTTGTGATTTTTACATGAGAGAGACCACCATAGTTTCGTGATGCAAACCTACAAACAAAGTAAGAAAACCTTAGCAATGAGATTTATGTCAAAGAATCAATAAAAATGTACATCACTTTAAAAAAGAAAAAATACACTTGTCGTGTAAAGTAGCTGTGAAATAAAAAACAATGGTTATAGTTAAAAAGAAAATCAAATTTTATGAACTTCGAGAAGTTGTATGATATTTTTCCAATGCCTCCTCAAAAATAATATAGCAATAATGATACTGCAGATGTATTAAATACCAAAAGGTATTTTCTCCTCTAATTCAGCGAGCTTTAGCTTCATTGTCACTGGCCGATTCTTGTCAATCACATCAAAGGAAATACAAGAGCCTTGATATTATGGAGCAACTCCCAACTATAGTTGGCAAATGGCATGACTAGTTGGAATCAATTTTTTTGTTAGATTGGGGAAAATGTGAAACCAAATGAAATGATTCATCACTTGTTGATTAAGCTGGTCTGAAAGTAAATATTAGATGACAAGAAAACAACTGACTCACTATTTATAATAAACTTTAATGGCTTTAGTTGTTAAGTGTGTTTTATGAAGGCAACTAATACATCTCTCTAAAAACTTTCAAGCAATTACATTTGGTAGGTGTAAAGCTAAATTCTTCAATCTTAGCATCGACTCTTCTTGTGCCAAGAATGGGCCTATTGGAATAGTGTATAGACTTCGATCAAATAATAACAAAAAATATCTTGTCAGACGTTGCAGTTGCAGCTGCATTAATAGACAAGTAAAAAGAGATGTGGAAATCTAGACAAGGCATGTGGATTGTTAGATAGAATTCAAAGGAATAAAGAAGGCGTGTGATTTGTTAGACAAAAGGCACCAGAAAGGACATGACCTTAGGGAATGCAATGAGTGTGGGGTATGCACAGAGAGGAAGCATGAAATTTGTCTCAAGAAAGATTCTTTGTTGTCAACAATCGATTTTATTGTCCCAAGTACAATTTTTCCAAAGAGTTGACTTGCAGAATAAATCGATATCTAAATCATGACTCAAGATTTAATGGACAAAGCGCAGCAAACAAGGGAATTAGAAAATGTTGATATTTACTTTCAGACTAGTTTAAAAAGAAGCTTCATAGAGCATATGCAACAAACATTGAAATTCCCACAAGAGATTTCCCAGACCAAATTCATTGTAGAACCAAGAACTTAACCATGACATCATCATATTAGTACTAACTATTGAGTGCATTGGATCAGTGCTAAAAATAGTCTTGATTGGAAAAAATTGGGCACACCTCAATTGGATCACCTGACAAGAGTTAGTGATAAAACATGCCTCCACTATACATATCCACAAATGCTTAAACTCCTGTCATCTAGTAGGAGACAAAATCACCGCTAATGGAGTGTTCTACACCTTGCATTATTCCCACCTCCTGACTTGCATGAAATTCATGTCTTATTGCACCTATATTGGATGTTGAGTTCTTTGTGGATGAGCAAGAACATCTTGCATCAGTAGCGATGGCTTAATTTGGGTCTCAGCCTGTCCTGCAAAGAAAAAGCCAATAATAGTAACACAAATGTAGCCATGTATGGCAAGGGCTTTGTTTGTGAGAATGAGTATCATGAATGTAGTGCTAATAAACTAGGCTATTTTTACAGAGGGGGGCGCCTATCTAAAAGCTAAGAGTTTCCAACTAGAAATAATTTATTCTAGGTAAAGTCATTCATTTTGTTCATAGAAGTTGGCATGGAATGAGTCACTTCATTGCAACTAATTTTATCACTGAATGGAATGCAAGATTTAACCCAAAACGTAGTATTACTAGAAATAACAGAGTAACAAAAGAAGCAGACAAACTATATTCAATGGTTAAGGATGTCTGTGAAATTATGACAACAAAAAAATAGTGGCAGGAGCCTCTTAAATTGAGGCTTTCCTTAGAACTTAAATTAATTCTACTTCATAATTTCCATATTCTTTGTTTCAGCCCTCCTTCTAGTGCCATTTTGTGGTTGCTAAATCTGCATAAACTTCAACTTTGGTGAACATTAGTAACAATGTCAAATTGAATACAACAAATCAAGCATCCTTATGAGATAATACATCATTCTTCCAAATGCAAACAAATGAAACTAAAGCATATAAAAAAAACATAAAGTATATTTATCTCATAGTGGATTGGTGCTTCTTCGATGTGGAAAGAAGTCCTTTCCCAATCCTTTGCTAAGCTCCATGATGAAGTTGATATGAAATGCTATGAAGATATGATGAACAAGATGCAAGATGGTGTGTGTATAACAAAGATACTAAGATTTTTGGAGGATTAATACAATAGATGAGCTCTCTATTTATAGCTAAGAAGGATAAAAGAATGCCAAGCATGGAGGATGTGGGACTAAAGATCCACCAATTGGAAGGAGCCACTTGTCAAATGAGCACATTTTGGTCAATGTGCCAAAGAGGGGGAGATTTGAAATTTGAAATTGAGAGTTAAATGCTAAGTTTGACCTTTGCAAGAGACATGTAGGACCTCTTAGATGCTTTGTTAGATGTACATGTCAATGTGTGGGGAGATTCAAATTTGGAAGAGTATTCTCCTTTTATGCCAAGTTGAAAGAAAATGATGAATTAATAAATCAATAAATTGATTTATTTGTACAAGTGGGAAAAGCTAGAGGATGTGATGGGTCATTAGATTAGATTAATTAGGATTAGATTAATTTAGTGGGGGATTAGGTGATTTGACCCATTTGACTTATATTTAAGGATTTAACTAAATCAAAGGGGGATGAAAGGTGACTTCAGATTTGATTAAATAAAGGTTTGATTTATTTAATCAAGGAGGGTGATGTTAGGATCAAATTAAATAAATTTGATTTATTTAATTTAAATTTGTGACTTTAGGAGATTGATCAAACAAACTTGATTTATTTGATGAATGGATGAACATGACCTAATTAAATGCATTATGCCAATTTTGCATGTCTACATTTACAACAACTAAAATAGGGTACAAATTAAGTAAATTTTATTAAAAAGGGAGCCAAGATCAATGTGAATGTGTTACAACACATTACAACATTAAACCTAGGCAATATTATGTTAATTCAATGAAAATTATTCCTAAATTAAGGGAAAGGATACTTTTTCCTTTACTACATAATAAAATATAGGAAAGGAGCCTTCAAAGGAGACAACAACAACAATTATATTTAGAATAATATTGGCTACATATAATACCCACAAAACACACTATGTAAACTCTATCCCAAGTACCCTATATATATATACATACATACATATATATATGTATGTATGTATATATATATATATATGTATGTATACATATATATGTATGTATATATATGTATATGTATATATGTATATATATGTATATATATACATACATACATATATATATGTATATATACATATGTATATATATGTATATATATACATATATATACATATGTATATATATGTATATATATACATATATATACATATATATGTATGTATGTATATATATATGTATATGTATGTATGTATATACATACATATATATCTATCTATATATATATACATATATATACATACACATATATACATATCTATATATATATACATATATATACATATATATGTATATATATATATACATATATATGTATGTATATATATACATATATACATACACATATATACATACACACACACACACACACATATATGAGCTAATACCACTTGAAAGTGGTATCCAAACCCCAAGAAGAGTCCTCATGCAAAATATAGTGTGTTCCTTACACTTACCATGAGAATATGTAATAACATGTCATAATTATCCTCCTAACTTGGGTGCTCCAATTTGTTTTATTCAAACCCTTCAATGATTATTTATAATATTCATAAATATATTTCATAGGTTGGTGAATGTTCTTGGTCAACATGTGTAACTCACTCTTATAAATCTCTTATGCATGACAAATGTTTTTGCATTATTGATATGGGAGCCTAACTTTTGAAGGCCATAATTTTTTTTATCTAAGAACATAATTAATTTGTTTTCATTAATGCAATATTATAGAGAGGTCCATAATATAACTAGGTTTAAAGCTAGCGAAAGTCAAGTTTATTTGGATAATTTTGATGGTCCAAGCTCAAAAATTATATTTTAGTATTTTGCAAGGTTGAGACATTATTCATAACAATAAAGATCTATATCTAACACACATGAAAAATATTAAACAATATTTAAAAAAAAAAAAAGACATGACTACTCTTTTTTAATGTGCATGTTTCAACAAAATAACAATAATTTAGGATATAAAAAATTATATGTATTGTGAGGAAATATATATCTAAATTATATTATTTTCAATAAAAACAAATTAATAAATAAAATATGAACAAAATATTTGTGTTCCCTTGACATCAATATTAATTATCTTTATGAAAATATTTTTTTTTTCTTATCGATGAGGAGGAATTATTTAGATTGGCTCCACACCAATGGAGGTCACAAGGAGGACCTTCTCCCCTTCAAAATATTCAACTTAGAAGCACTTATTCAACTTTATTCAACCAAGAAGTCACAATGGAAGTCCAAGACCCACCACTTAGAATTCCAACTTAAGATGTCACTTGTGAGGATTTGAACATGGATCTCCATTTTGAGAACCATATGACCCTGCCATTTAAGCATATCCCCATTAACAACTTATAAAAATATCTTATTTTTAATTCATTTTATGTATTTTAGAGAAGTAATACTCATTAAAAATATTATAAAATATTAAAAATAATTTATTGAAAAATATTTTAAAATAAGATAAATTATTATTTAAAAAAAATTATGATTTACATAAAAAATCTCACAAGTCATTAATATACAATCTCTTCTAAATCTAAACAATAGAAAGTAAAAATTTCACTAAAACATAAATCTTATTAGCTCACTTTAGCTAGAAAGTATGATATGCTTTTAAGCTTCCACCCCACTAATACTTCTCTGTAATGCCATTTACTTTATTAGGCCTCTTATGTAATTATCAAATAGACTCATATAATATCATTAGAAGTGATATCATTGATTACAAGAGACAAAAATTCCTAATCCTATCAATGAGAATATATTAAGGAACAATGTCATATGTTTCACAAAAATCAAAGTAGTAAAGCATAATATGTTAAATTACTTGTCTAGTTTCCCAATAAAGATAAACATGGTAATATATTGGTCATTCATTTAGTTATTTCCTATTGAACAAAGATTCCTCCCTCAACCTTGTAATATTTTATTTTGAATATATAAATGAATTTCATTTATTTAGTTTTTTTTTTATAAATATGATTATGTAGGTAAATTTTAAATGTAAATTCATTCGAGAGATATTTTTATTCCTCTCTATCAAAACAACATTGAAAAACATATAATTAGTATATTCATGGTTGAGACTACAATTTTTGTGCAAGATTATTTATGATACACATTAGTTTTATAATATCTACTAGTTCCACTTTTACATATGTTACATTCAAAATATTAGTACCAATAATAAAACAGATTTAACTTTATGATAGGTTTATCTCCTTTGTTGATGCATTCACCCATCTATGTTTTAGAAGAAAATTTCAAAGAAAATAAAATATAAGGATTTAATTTTCTATTGTCATCTTTTAAGATGAAACATATGATAAAGTGAATTTGGTCTTTATTATGTTGATAATAATTAAAATTATTAATTATTTGCTAGTAAATATGTAAGTTTTAGGTAACAAAATACATAAATGTTTTCAAGTGCATATACGATAAGTATGTGAATTGAAAATGAGAAGGTTTTATGAGAATAAATGTATCTCTCTAACTATGTTGGAAATATAAAGATACAATAATAATGTAATAAACGTAATATTCCTAAATATAATTTAGCACATTTTATTATGTGTACAATATAATATTTGAAGAAATATTGAATTATATTAAATGCCAAATACAAATAATCATCATATCATTTATGCAATATAAAAGAAAACTTTTAAGATAAACACTAGATTAAATATTTTCTTCTAAATAAACGTTAGACTAAATTATAATCAACATTTAAAAATGAACATACAATTTTTTTTTACAATGCACATTAAAAAACAAACATACAAACATTTATTTTGATAGAATTATTAAATTGCAATAGAAGCATTGTTTTATAATATTTTCTCATCTTTTTAATATACATAATAAATTAAAATAAAAAATACATAAAAACATCTTCTGATTATAGATTTAAATTCAAGAAAATATTACATGATAAAACTTTCTAAAAATTGTTAGACCACATATATCCTTTCTTACTAAGTAAAGTTTTGAGTGAAATACACATGTTTACTCTTTGATGTATATAAGAAGATGTTTTAAAAGAAATTAATTATTTAAATTTTCAAATAATATTTTTTTAAAATAAAATTTCTATTATAATTAATTATGGCTTCTTCTTTTTTTTTAATAAATAATATATATTTTTATTAAAGTTTCTATGTGATCTGATCATTATTGAAATTTTAAATGTATGATGAAGTGGGAAGGAAAAATTAATTATGTGGTTGAAATATTTTTAAAAAATTGTATTTTTTCTAGTTATTATTCAGAAAGATATTGAGTTAACTTTAAATGTATGAGTATATAAATGAAAAAAAATGAATTATACATATAAAGATGTTGGACTCTATTATATTAAGCATATTATGATGTGATGAGTAAATATTCATGTAGTTATATCTTTTGATTATACTTGTATACCATTATATTAAGCAAATTATATAATAAGAAAGTATATTTAAATTAGAATTTATCATTTATTTAAATTGTTACAAATGGATAACAAGTCCATTACAATATGATGAATAAACACAAATATAAACAAAAAATCATTCTTTAACTAAACTATTATAAATACAAAGAATCAAACCATTACAACATGATCAATAAACATACATCTAAACAAAATTCATTCTTTAACTAAACTATTACAAATAAAGTATCAATCTATGATATTTACCTAAACATCAAAACTAACTTAATTATATTTCTAAAAATTTAAACCTTAATAAATGAAAAAATCAACAAATATACCATTCTCCTTAATCTACAATCCTTCAACCAAACCCAACCACAAGTCTCCATAAAGACCTTTTACTATTTCCACGTATTTTTTAGTAATAGTTTTTAGTCTCCGTTTATTTACTAATAAGACGATGGCAGCCGCACCAACCTAGATTCTATCTATTACAAACTTTTATTTTAATATTTGTTACCATGACAACACCAATTAAAACCTGCTGGCGGCTCCGTCGTTCTGCTTGCTGAAGTGAACCGGAAGCTATCGCTGTCTTCGTCACTTACCTGATCTACCTGCACGTCTACACACCTTGGAATTTGTAGCGCAGGAGCCTCCACCGTTCCTTCCAATATCTTCATAACTTCCCCCATGCTCGGCCTCTTGTTTTCATCATCTTGAATGCACAGCATCCCCACCATAGCGGCTCTTCCTACCTCTTCAACGTTCGCCTCCTTCGCTATCCTCGCATCCACAACGCCTATAATGTTTCCCCTCTGAACTTGAGGAGACGCCCAGGTAGGAAAGTAGAACCTGCTCTCCTCCACATTCAACTCAAGGTTTCTTCGACCAGATATAATTTCCAGCAAAGTCATGCCAAAACTGAATACATCCGCCTTGGGAGTTATAGGAAGGCCGGATAGCCACTCGGGAGCCAAATACCCTCGAGTTCCTCTTGTAGTGGTCAGTACGCGGCTAAAATCTCTGCCCACCATCTTTGCCAGCCCGAAATCGGCCACCTTCGGGCTGAAGTCCCTGTCGAGCAGAATGTTTTCAGGCTTAATATCGCAGTGAATGATGCGATCCCTGCATTCCTCATGAAGATAAACTAATCCTCGTGCAGTGCCCAGTGCGATCTCAAACCGAGTCTTCCAATCCAACACCTTCTCTGCTTTTTCATCTTTACAGAAGAGGAATGAGTTTAGAGAGCCATTAGGCATGTAGGCATACACCAATAGCCTTCGAGAGCCTTCTACGCAGAATCCCAAGAGCCTCACCAAATTCACATGCTGTATTCTTCCGACGGTGCTTATTTCCGCACGGAATTGCTTTTCTCCTTGTGCAGAACCCTCTAATCTTTTTACCGCCACAAGCTGGTTGTCTGGCAGAGTTCCTTTGAACACAGAGCCGAATGCTCCGCTCCCGAGTTTATGCTTGAAATTCTTGGTTGCAATTCGCAACTCTTTGTAAGTGAATGTTTTGAGTGAAGTTGGCACATCCTCTTCGATGTTTTTCTTGGGCTGTCTTCGACGCGTCCACAGAAGAAATGCGGCCAACAGGAAAGCTAAAACAACAGCTATAGCAGCGATGGTCGCAGGAAGTAAAATGCTAAGAGCAGGGGCTTTGCTGCTTCCCTCCGATGTCGAGTGCCGCAACTCAGAGGAAGCCAGCCTAATGAAAACAGATTGGCCGACGGATGAATAACGCATTTTGAGTAAATCCCCAAACCACAGTCTACAAACGGGAGAATCAGAATTAGCAAAAGCAAAGGCTGTGCAGGAGCAATTATTGAGGCAAGCAGACCCGCAGTCTTGCTTGGTTGGCTCGTTGTTGTATAACACACCTTCTTCCTCGGGCAAGTATTTGTTCTTCTCTTCAAAGAAGCCATCGGTGGTGCCCTCTGTGGCAGAGCACTGTAGAGGACTTCGCCGTTCACAGCCGCTTGGCTGCCAAACTTGAGACTCGTTCTTGGGCGTGAAGCCCTCGACACAACCACACACTTCATTCGCATAGCACACTCCATACACCCCGCAGATATCATAGGCACTGCATTGACCTCCGTGTGTTGACCACATCAAATTCCATGTCTTATCAGGCATCAAGTAGTAAAGGCCTAATCTGCCATTCTCCTCTAACAGGATCCGCCCTACAAGGTTCTGCTCTAACCCCAAATTGAAGTATATGCTTGAAGGAGAAATCCTCACACAGGACATTTGGATCGTCATGTCACCTTCCAACTCATGAATGTTGGTAAAATAATTCGCAGTCCACTCTCCAGTGGACCAATATGGAACACTGTTGTTATAGACCATCACCAACTGCGTCTTTCCTGGAGACGTGTCCATTCCAAAAGAGAAGAGCCCAATTGCAGGATCCACAGAACTCTTCCTCGAAGTTAGCTTCATGCCTTTCCAAAATTGCATGCCAGGCAACCATGTATCTCCCGGATACGCGAAACTCTCCCAAACAGTCTTGTTTTGGGCATCCAGCATAATGAAATTACCAGTGTCCTTTATCACTGCTCGTTTTCCTTTCAGGCCAATATCAGTCGACCAAACTGACAGGACCTTTCTATCAAACAATCTGAGATGACCATCGCTCGAAAGTTGCAGAACGCCGGGCACCCTTCTGACAGGATTCTCTCTGTTAGCCACCCAAACAATGGTCTTCTCAGAGATTTGTGCATACCAGATGCCAATGTAAAAATTGTTCGTTCCTCTCGGACTGAAAAATCCCAATGCAAACACGCCATTCTTTGACATTATGGTCTGATTTCCAGTGAGAGAAGCCCCCAATACAAGCGTATCTCCAACGTCCACTGCTAGTGAACAGCAAAAATGTGCTACAATCTTCATAGTAATTGCTAGGATCAAATACTTCGTCGCCATTTCAATAACCATAGCCTTTTTATTTTTCTTATCAATCGTTTTTCAGTAGTGCGTAGATGGCCTGCTCTTTCTGGCTTATTTTCGAATTTAAATAGAAATCAAAATAGGCTACTCAATGAAAGAATATGCCACGTAAACTAATACTGTCAAATCCGTGTGAATGAATTCATGTTTTTTGTGACTTATTTGATCCAATAATTCCAAACGTGCTCCAACTCCGCTTGCCTCCCCCTCTCTTTTCGGGCTCCCCTAGGTACTAGGCATCTCTAGGATTGCGGGTCAAATGAATGGCTGCTATGTATGGTGGTCCCGTCGGCGGATATGAAATGAAATGAAATGAAATATTTTAATAACGTCCACGAGGCCACAGCAGCCTATGGGACCCAGGAACAGCACAAGACCACCACCGAAAAGAGAAGACCCTAAACAGCCTGAGATCTTCGCTCGAGATTAGCTCTACGACAGTGAATTTTGATGATGTAATTTGCAGATTTGACCAACCTTTCCTCCTCAAACAAGGTATTTAAGTTGTCCACTTGTAAGATGTCCCCATAAGTGACCCGAATATCTTTGTATGCTGAGCACTCCATAACAAAGTGCCACTCTGTCTCCACTAATCCCATGTCGCAAAAACGACATATTCTTTCTTCCCACTCTTCTTTAGGAACCATCCATCTGCCCGTCTCACATCTAAGACGATGTGAGCTAGTTCGGAGTTGAGCTATCAACATCTTTGCTCTCCATTTAATATTTGCTCCTATATATGCCTTTTCATCATGGTCCCCCTTAGGATTGAATTCTTTGATATAATAGTCTTTTTTTCGCCCTGATTGTTTTGTCCATAAAGCTTTTTTGAATTTTTGTTTCACATATTTTTTTATTTCTTCATTTGAACTTGGACAATCTTGCATATTCACACCCCACTTTTCCATCCATTTTTTGTTTTGTTTCATCCATGTATTCCTTCTTCTATCCAACTTTTCTTTTACGATTAGCTTAGGCCACCGATGGTCGTCCATGTTTTGAACCTTTTGAAGGTAACATAGTAACCGAATCATCGCGAAAGCCTCCAAGGGAAAGGTGCCTGACTCCGCTAGTAAAATCTCATAAGGTATCGTGGTTTTGAGTTTAAGGCTGCTAACAATTAGATGCTTTTGAATTCTTTCCACTTGCCTCCATTTCTGATCTGACATGCTGCTGCCCCAAATTTCGCACCCATATAGAACCACCGGGGTCACAAGTAAGCCAAACAACGTTCTCTTGGTTTTCCAATCCCATAGCTCAGCATTTCTACATCTGTTTTGTAGAGAGTAGAGCGCTTTCCAGCCTCCTTGGATCCTTTTTGCTCTACAAGTTTCCCAACTGAGCTTATAGTGAAAATCTAGCCCAAGGTATTTGTATTCATCTACAATTTCCAGCGGATTGCCCTCAAAGATAAAGCTAATTTGCTGTTTTTTCCTTCTCAGAGAGAATATCATAATTTTGGTTTTACTAGTATTCACTTGCATCCCAACTTCCTGACAAAATGATTCAAGAGCTTTCAAATGTTTTCTTAACTCATGTGCTGTTTTAGCAATCAAAATGAGATCATCGGCATACAAGAGCAATTTTATTACATAATTGGCCAACTGAATACCTTCCCCACCAACTTTGTCTATCCACTCTTCCAACTTGTCAATGTAAAGCCCGAATAGCGTTGGGGAAAGCGGGCAGCCTTGCTTGACTCCAATGTCACTGCCAAAGCACTCCGACATACCTTCATTAGTTCTGATTTTAGCTCTGACCTGCTCATACAGCCTATGAACAGCCGCCCTAAGAGCCCTTGGGACTCCCAGTTCCTCCATTCTATTCCACAACTTGCCCCGTGGCACTGTGTCAAAGGCTTTTTTGAAGTCAACAAAGCAGCAAAAAGCCTCCTCCCCTTGAACGTTCCAAATTTTTTCAATCAAAAATCTAAGTGTAATACCATGATCGATAGTGGAATGTTTTGGTCTAAAACCAGCCTGCCCTTCAGCTCTTTTGCCCTCTTTCTCAGCCCAACTACTAATTCTACGCTCAATCATGCTTCCAAAAAGTTTTCCAAGAAGCGGATTAATCATAATAGTGCGGTAATTTGATGGGTTATTAGTGTCCCCACTTTTGTATAGGGGAACCACAACACTAGTAGTCCACCCTTCCGGAAAGCCCTCTTGAATAATCCTATTGAAAAAGCCCTTGATGCAAGGCGCAAGGACCTCAATGCCCCATTTTAAGAATTCAGCTTGCAGCCCATCAATATCCTGTGCTTTTCCCCCAGCCAACCTTTTTATCCCTTGATTGATGTCTTCTATGGTGAATAGTTCAGTGGCAGCCCTGATAGTTGGGGGTCTATGTTTATCTTGTTCCCGCTCATACAGTAACTTTGCATATTCCAACCATTGAGAGCTTGTGATATTGTTTTCTGTTTGTTTTCTTTTTTGTTGTAGCTCCTTCCAGAATTTCTTGGGGTTGTTCTTTCCAAGGGCAATCAACTCCAACCTTCTAGTGCTAACATATTTTTCTTTTTTGTTCGTATCATCTTTTCGTATTCTTTCTTGTTTTCTGTGGTCCTTCCACCCTGGTGAAATTTTCTTTTTGTTAATTTGCACTCTTCATCAAACCATGGGTTTGCTGGGAAAGTAGAAGTAATTGCCTTCTTAGGCCTAGCCCTCTTACACTCATCCAAAGCCTTGTGAACAATAGGGATCAGCATGTCCTTGTTTATAGTGTGATGCCCTGTGGTAGCTAATTTTCTTTCATACTCGATGAAAATCCTTTTGAGGGCATTCTTGAAGACTTCCCGATTGTCATGGTTCATGATGATTCTACCTTGCGGATGCACTTTCTTTTTGCTGATAGGAATCTGCCCCCTTTGATGCATGCTAATGTGGGCGTCAAGATTTACATATATTGGATTATGATCTGATTTCAGCTCTAAAGGACATTTTCCAATCACTAGTTCCTTTATCTTTGACGTGTAAACATGCGAGCAAATGACATAATCAACCACACTTTGTCCATTGTATGTTTTGCAGGTGATGTTGCCTGAGTTCGGCCATGCTTTCAAACCATTGCAAATGACCAAGTTGAATAAACTACATAGCCCCAACAACTCAGCCCCGTAGTGCGTGACATTGTGCTTACTATCTTGCGAATTCCTTTCCCACAGGTGCTGTCCCTCTTCCTCCAACCATAGTGGATCAGCTTTCTCCTTGTCCTTGCTTGCCAAGCTGAGAGCTTGTATGTTTGCAGTCCTTGCATTAAAATCCCCTATTAGAATAACCTCTCCCATGCCATTATAGATTGAAATGTCCCTTTTTAGAGCAGCAAAAGGATCCTCACGGTCTAGGTTCCTTTTCTTGTAAGATTTGGAGCCTTTTGGGGCAAAATAGCAGGCAGCCACTCTTATGACAGTTTGATTTTCTGTTATTTTAAACCATATATATTGTTTGTTTGGGTCTTCTTTCTCGACTTGAATGTTATTGCACCATATTTCTTTGATTAGGACTGCAACTCCACCATGCCCTTTACCACTATCTGTTCTCTCGTTCCAAATGGAAGCTTTTTTATATCCTTCAAAGTCTGGAATTTTACAGCCATCATGCTCATGAGTCTCCGTAAGGATGATGATGTCTTTTCCTTCTGCAATGGGCCCTAAACCAGGTCCTCTTCTCCACGGGTAACCTCTACAATTCCAACTTACTATTGACACCTGATCCTGGGGGGCCCCGAGTTCCTACTTTTGGTGAGTAATTCTGTCACTAACTTGAGCTTTCCCATCTTGTAACCAAGCCCTGTACGATGACAGACAAAAATGGATATGCGGTCAAATACGGAGAAAGTTTACAATGGCACAACGCCCATTTTCAGAGGGGTGGATTCCCTTGTTTCTGCTGGCGGGTCTTTTCGTGTCTATGGCTGTATTAGGGGAGAGGGCCCAATAGTCGTGCGGGGTCCAATAGTTGTGCACCCAATCGTGAATATAATACCCAATAGTGGTTTATATGTCTAATAGTTGTGATTTGACTACCCATAATTAAACAAAATGTATGCTTTTGATCTAAAAAACAACCAATCATGTGATACCACATCAGCACTCAACTACTCATGATGTAATGCACGAGAATTGGTCTCACTTTTTTTTGGGGCCTTTTTGGACACCTTGACAAAAACGCATGCTGATGTGGCATCATATTTGATGATGTGGCCCTGAAACCTTAGTTATAAGCAGAGAACTTGCCAAGTAAGCTGCTGTAAAAAATTGGGAGTGATTTGAAATTTCCACGTAGGATAATTAGAAGCGCGAAGTTAGGGTGCACGACCACTGGGTCCTCTCCCCTAGTAGCTCCCCATTGGTGTCGGCTAAAGACTATTACCACTAACTATCCCGATTTCAGGGAAATGGGATCGAAGATTTGTGGTGTCCTCCGCAAGGGAAGCGCATCCGACTTCTTCGGTCGCGCAATTTCGAAGATTTGACAGCGCGCAGATCGGACCTCGTAGAACGCGCGAATTCGAAGATATCGACCGTACGCAGATCCGACTTTCTCAGACGCGTACCTTTTGTTTTTTATGTTTTTTCTTTCATGAACATGCGATGATTAACCTGATAGACGTGGCGATGTGATCTATATTTGATATATTTAAGGCAAAACTGAAGTGGCATGATCAGGTGGTATAAATTTTTTGAGAGAAGTTTTCGGTTTTGAATGGCCATCTGCCTTGCCTTTATTAATTTTTCAGATACCGAAATCTGTGAGAGCCCATCAGGTTGGTACGTTTTATAAACTTGGCAGCAGACTTTTGTGAGCTTTGTGCGAACAAATGGACGTATACACGATTTTGCTTTACATCACATCATTTATTCATAAATGAGATCAATAAATATCTACGGTGGTCTTTACCGATCAATGGTATCGTGCAATAGGTATGCTGAAGACATTGTAGTTAATTATCTTTAAATTTGTTTATTAATAAATGGGAAAAGCGACTATTAGTAAATTTGAAGGGAGAGGCTACACAACATACAAAATGGTATGCCCATCTCATGGCCCGCTATGCAATGCCCTGCCTCTAATGATCTGTTAGAAGGCGGTCTATCAGAACGATGGGACATCCCGTAGTGATCGTCAGCAACCTGCCTCCCATAAATCCGTGCAGAATATAACGTAATTCGCAGCCTTGACATTTTTTAATTTTCGAGCCCACACTGCAATGGTTTCTAGAGTAAAAAGAGTTTATATATATTTTGTTTAATATATTTAATAAATTATTTATTAAATATTAATAATATAAAATAATTTTTTTTAATATATTAAACAAATATATATAAACTCTTTAATATTTTTTATTAGAGTTTTTAATGGTGTATTTATAAAATATATATATTTAAAAAAAAATTATTAAATATTTAAAAAAAATTATTAAATATTTAAAAAAAATTATAATAATATTTTTAGTAAATACAAATAAATTAATTTTGAAGTAAAATAAAATAATTCTTTAATATATTAAAAATAATTTTATTATATAAAAAATGTAATGATTTTTTTTAAAATAAATATACTGAGTCAAAATTTATATTAGATACATTTATATTAATAAAATAAATTTTTAATCAATTTTTTAATTTAAATTTTATAAAATATTCTATTAATTAGTTGTGTTGTTTGTTATTGTTTAAATTATGGTGTCATTGGTTTTTATTTTAGGAGTATAAATAAGGTTTTTATGTTAGGTAATACATGATCATCTTAGATCTAAAACATAAATCAAAAGGTATAGATATATAATTTTCAAAATTACATCTATATTTGATCTTTAATTAAAACATAAACTAATATAAATAATTACAACTATTAAACATCTTTAATATATAATAAATTATGTGTTTGTATATATGTTATAGATAATATTTTAATATATATTTTTAAAAATCTATTGAGTATTGATTAATTAAGATAAATCAAGTTTAAATAAAATATATGAATAATAAAAAAGTACATCAATAATTGTTAATATTTTTAAATCAATAATTAAAAAATAAAATTATAGTAAAACTAATTTATTTAGATTTGAATAAGTATGTTTGAACACAATGAATATTGTGAAGGCTTTATACATCTTTTAACTATATTTTATTTGCATTATATATTGAATTGTTAAAAGATGTAGAAATCTTAATACTAAATGTATAGAAAAATGGTTAAAAAATTACATATTTAAAATAAAATAAAATATAGTATGTAATTTTAAATATAAATTATATAATTCTTATAATATTTATATTATTATTTATTGAATATTTAATAGAATTTAAACTAAAAAAATGATTAAAAAATTATTTTATTAATATAAATATATCTAATATAAATTTTGAGCTAGAATATTTATTAAAAGAATATTTCATTACTTTTTTTATATAATAAAATTATTTTTTATATAGTAAAATTATTTTTTATATGTTTAAGAATTATTTTATTTTACTTCAAAATTAATTTATTTGTATTTACTAAATATTATTTTATTTTCTATTTTTTAATATATATATATTTTATTAATACACCATTAAAATATCTAATAAAAAATATTAAAGATTTTATATATATTTGTTTAATATATTAAAAAAATTATATTATTAATATTTTATAAATAATTTATAATTTTATATATAATATTAATTGTTGTATTGTGGGCTCAAAAATAAAAAATGGCAAGGCTGTGAATTATGTTATTTTATGCACAAATTTATGGAAGGCAGGCTACTGGCGATGGCTACAAATGTCCCTTCATTCTGACAGCCTTTTGACATACTGTTAGAGACAGGGCATGGCATGGCAGGCCATCAGATGGGCATGCCATTTTATATGTTGTGTAGCCTACTCCAATTTGAAGTGCTCTGAGTTGAGTACAACAAGTAAAAGTTAAAGAGCATTTAAGAAGGATATTGGCTTAAGTAACTCAAATGGTACGATTAATGCGAGTTGTCTTTGTGCTTGAGTGGTTTTAGTAAGCATTAACAAGGACTCATTTGCTTCTTGCACAAAAATTATCACTTGCACTATTGAAGCTAATACAAGGTTGCAACCTTTGAGCTTCAATGCCAACAAACCTAGTGGGGACAAATTGCATCAACTATGAGGAAAAAGTAAAGAAGGATATTGATGTCAACAAAGAAAAAATGAAGAACATGTAAGTAACTAAACTTTACGAAAACAATTAGGAAAAAATTAGTGGAGACCAACCATGTTAGCACTAATACATTTTGACTCAAAATTCAATGAAATTTCGTCAAAATTTCGACGAACTTTCGTTGGAATTATTTCATCGATTTTCTAACAAAATTTGAAACATCAAAATTCTGACCCAGCCAACGACATTGGGTTAGAATTTTGACATTTCAAATTTCGTCAAAAAATTGACAAAATAATTCTGACGAAAGGTTGTCGAAATTCCAATGAACTTTTGTAGGATTTTGAGTCAAAATTTATCAGTGTAGATTGTTTGCTACAAACATAAGTGTGCAAATTGAAAGCTCAAAATGATAAATCACAATATAGCTAAAGGACTTTCTGGATGCATGTTGAGATTCTTGGATATGTACTTTAAAGTTTATAGTTCCATTATTTTGTAAGACCAAAGAATGCAAATTGAATAAAAGAGTGTGAATCACAAGTTCTCATTTAGTTAATATATAGTATAATTGTATAAGAATTAATTTCAAACAATTTAGCTCTAAATCTCCCAGTTGATGCATGATAAAAAATAAATAGTCTTGAAAGCTCTCTTTCCAAGCACTTTGCTATATTACAAAATAATTGACAAAGAATAAAAGTTTCAAATAATAGCTCTCAAGAACTCAATTTGTAAAAATTCAGAGAATAAAGGTTTCAAATAATAGTTGTCAAGAACTCAACTTGCAAAAATTAATGATAAAGCAAGCCCACATAATAAGTATGAATTTTCCACTATAACTCAATGGACATAGATTTGTATAAAACATTCTACAACCCACATTTATGTGAGAAAAGAGTAGCCTATCTAGGATAACAATCGCATTGCATCAGCTATGTTGCAATGGATGTGCATTGTTGATGCTATACAATTTTCCCCCTTAGAGAGTCTATAAACCATTTATAGTGTAAATTCCTTCATGACAACTTTAGAAACAAATAGGGGTCTAACAATAGCTATTAGAGTAATATAATATATGAAAATAGCCATAGATAAATTCAGAGAGACAATGTCTTCCTTTAACAAGTCTACAAAGAATTATTTTAGAATGAAATAAAACACAACATAAAATGCCTCGATATGTACTAAAATGTCTTCTCCCCATATAGTTAGATATAAAAAGTAGATACATAGATTATAGCTAAGGTCAATTGCATAAGTTCCTTTGTACATACTTTGGATTATATATTAGCTAATTGACTTAAAGGTAGATGTATCTCAGAATTTGACTTGTTTAAAATGTTAGTGAGGTAGGGCTAGAAGATAGCAGGCCTATGGAAGTATGAGGAATTAGTAAAATATTTTGAACAAATAAGTATGGTGGTCCCATCTTGGGTCATTGGCCTCAACATTCCCTAATACCATTGATCAAAAGCTAAGTGAATAGGGACTGTAGATTTGTTTTAAATGATGAGGAGTTTGAATAACAAAACCATTTATAGTGTAAATTCCTTCATGATAACTTTATGTACATTTTCACAAGATTGGAGCAAGCTATTGATATGATTAGATACAAACACAAGATATCCATCGATATGGAAAAAGAGGATGGTCTTAAATCCTTCTTTTGCCATAGGATGGTCTTCCAAATATTTCATTGCCCATGTGATAGTTCCCCTATTGTAGCATGCCCTACCAAAAGAAGAACAAGACAATTATCTTTTATCTCCATATCACCGAATCACTCATTTGGAGGAAGCCCATCTATTGAAAGAATTTATTGAATGAAATCATCTTTGATTTAATTTCCCTTTCTTCCCCTATCAATTATGGTGTCCAAAGAGACCATCAAATGTTGTCTAGCTTGAAAATCACAACACCATAAGTCTAGTAAATATATTGACAGAAACTAATAATCATATTGACAGAAACTAAACTAATAATCATATTGATAGAAACTAATAAATCATATTACAATTAGTAAAAGTTTTCAATGATTGTATTCACTTAAATTAACTTGGTTTTTAATTTTTTGTCACTTTAGTTGCATTTAAACTTGTTTCTAAATGAGAATTTTTGAACTTGTGAGACAAATATTATCAGTTTCAAATCAAAATATTGGTGTGAAGGTAAGAGATGAGCACCTTATGTCCTTTGTAATAAGATTTTTCTTGGTATGTTAATGGAAATGCTACTGATTGCATTTATGATATCAGTAAATCTCTGATGTAAAAGAGATAGTTCTGGCCCTTTTGATATGCCTGTTATGCAACTTATGATTTGAAATGCAAAATGTTGAAGTCCAATGTATAGAATTATGTTTCAACAATAGTTAAAAGAAATAAAACAATTAAACCTGAAATTTAAAAGAATATATCTTTAGACACACTAAACCTATATAAGCCAAATTACTTACACTTGAGGTGAGCTATCCATGGTAGAGATAGTTTTCTTTGACCACCTTGGATCAAGAATATCAAGGCAAATGGCTTCTATTAAAAAAATTGCTCAAAAATATCTTTTGAAAATGGTTCTCCAACCAACTTCCTCTTTTTCTTATGAATATACGCTCCTGCATAAAACAAACCATTATTCCCAAACATATCTTTAGGTGCTCTTCCAACTACAAATCTAAACATGTAGTACCCCTCCGTTTGTGCTTATGCTTTTTGTTGATACTTTTTCATACTATTAGACCTATGATGTTTTGTTGGATATTTTGATCGTTAGTTTTGAGCGATGGTGGATTATTCTGTGACATGATGATATTGGTTTGGTGATTATTGATTTCAGACATGATATGATTTAGCGTAGATGTTATTTTTAGTTGTTATTGCTATGTACATGTTTATGATGGACTAACAGTTATTCATTTTTTTCAGTTTGCTGTGAAGTGTATTGGTGTGGAGAACGGAATCACATCACTCGCTTGTGAGTGCCCTGCGATATCTGTGATTTTCTCTGCACGGTGTGTCTGTTTAATATTATATATATATATATATATATTTGTATGCATGTTATTTGCTTGGTTGCAGGATTTGCAGGTACATGACACCGACTCCACCTATGTAATCAGGTTTGAGCGTGTCAAGACTCAACGGATATGTTGATCGGGAGATAGTAGTCTGGTTAACCCTAGTCTAGTCTTTAACCCTAGTCTTAGTACTTTGTCTGTTTCAGTTTTGAGTCATAGGTTTGTCTTGTATTTTCTGTTTGGTTAAAACGTTTTGAAAAGGTAAATTTGGTTAATTTTTAATGTTGGAATATTGTGCATAAATTATTGTTATTTAAATTAATTTTATATGTTAAAGAAATTACTTACTTGATTATTTAATTAATTAATTAGCTTATTTGGTTAAATGATTTGATTATAAAAGATAAAATTTATTTAATTAAATAAATTTATTTGTGGAAATAGAATTTGAATTTGTAAATTAGAAAATTGTAATAAAAATGCATGTGAATGGGAAAATTAATTTGCAAAAACTTAAATTAATAAAATAATTATTTGCATGCAAATTGAATTGGCAAGATTGCCAAGAAGTGGAGAGGATATTTTCATAACCACTTCTCGACATGTGTGCCAGTGCAATTATTACAAGGTTGTTGAGCCACGGATAGATCGGGGTGCACGGGGTTATTCAATTTCCTCACGAGGAAATTTTTTGAGTACTGGCAAAAGAATCCTTACTATGTTCTATATTTCTTAGAAGTTGTTATCTCTCTGTATTGGGATTGTAAATCTTGTGGAAGATCAGGTTGTGTTGTTGGAAAAGACAGAAGGCAACAGAAGCAACAAAAAAAAATTCCTTCACCAGTGAGCTTTGGAAATGTTGTCAATTATTTAAAATTGTATCATTGAAAAAGAATGTTTGAGAAAGTTAAAGATTTCTTGTTTTCTATATTTTAGGGAAATTTTGTTAAAGATCCTATTATACAGTAGAAATTCTCAAGGGAATGAATTTTCTGTAAATAAATAAATAAATAAATAAAAATTGATATTTTATCTAGTTGTGAATGAGCTGTGTATTTGATATATAAAAAAATAATTTTTTTTTGGAAAGTATCTGGTTAATCACTGAAATTTTTCCAAATTTATTGTAGAAAATTTGAGAAAGAAATTTCATTATTACTGTATTTTATTTCTGTTAAAAATCTGTGTATATATATGTATATATATATGTATATATATATATATATATATATGATTTTTAACATAAATAAAATACAGTAATAATGAAATTTCTTTCTCAGATTTTCTACAATAAATCTGAAAAAATTTCAGTGATTAATTAGATACTTTCCAATTTTTTATTTTTATTTTTTATATATCAAATACACAACTCATTCACGACTGGATAAAATATCAATTTTTTTTTTTTACAGAAAATTCATTCCCTTGAGAATTTCTACTGTATAATAGGATCTTTAACAAAATTTCCCTAAAAGAATATAGAAAACAAGAAATCTTTAACTTTCTCAAACATTCTTTTTCAATGATACAATTTTAAATAATTGACAAGTAAAATACCTGATTTCCAAAGCTCACTGGTGAAGGAATTTTTTTTTGTTGCTTCTGTTGCCTGAAGCGCACAATATTCCCACAATCTTTTCCAACCAACACAAGAGATCCTCCCACCAAAAGATCTTCCACAAGATTTACAATCCCAATACAGAGAGATAACAACTTCTAAGAAATATAGAAATTTGCATAGTAAGGAAATTCTTTTGCCAGTACTCAAAAAATTTCCTCGTGAGGAAATTGAATAACCCCGTGCAAAATCCCCGATCCACAATAACCTCCGTGAAATTTCTCAACAACCTCAATGTAATAATTGCACTGGCACACATGTCGAGAAGTGGTTATGAAAATATCCTCTCCACTTCTTGGCAATCTTGCCAATTCAATTTGCATGCAAATAATTATTTTATTAATTTAAGTTTTTGCAAATTAATTTTCCCATTCACATGCATTTTTATTTCAATTTTCTAATTTACAAATTCAAATTCTATTTCCACAAATAAATTTAATTTCAAATATAATTATTTACTCACTTAATATTTTAATTTAACTAATTAAATTATTTAATTAAATAAATTTGATCTTTTATAATCAAATCATTTAACCAAATAAGCTAATTAATTAATTAAATAATCAAGTAAGTAATTTATTTAACATATAAAATTAATTTAAATAACAATAATTTATGCACAATATTCCAACATTAAAAATTAACCAAATTTACCTTTTCAAAATGTTTTAACCAAATAGAAAATACAAGACAAACCTATGACTCAAAACTGAAACAGACAAAGTACTAAGACTAGGGTTAAAGACTAGACTAGGGTTAACCAGACTACTATCTCCTGATCAACGTATCCGTTGAGTCTTGACATGCTCAGGCCTGATTACACAGGTGGAGTTGGTGTCATGTACCTGCAAATCCTGCAACCAAGCAAATAACATGCATACAAATATATATATATATAAGACATTAAACAAACACACCGGGCGGAGAAAATCATAGATATCGCGAGGCACTCGCAAGCGAGTGATGCGATTCCGTTCTCCACACCAATACACTTCACAGCAAACTGACAAAAATGAATAACTGTTAGTCCATCATAAACATGTACATAGCAATAACAACTGAAAATAACATCTACGCTAAATCATATCATGTCTGAAATCAATAATCACCAAACCAATATCATCATGTCACTGAATAATCCACCATCGCTCAAAACTAGCGATCAAAATATCCAACAAAACATCATAGGTCTAATAGTATGAAAAAGTATCAACAGAAAGCATAAGCACAAATGGAGGGGTACTACATCCTCCCCCCTAGGATCAGGCTTGCTCCTGAAAGCCTGCGAATAGATAGGGATAAAGTGCCCTCATGCGTGTCGCATCCTCCCAGGTAGCAGAAGCCTCATAGCTAGGATCCCATTGGACCCTCACCTGATCAATGTCTCAACCCCTGAGACCGAGCATTCGGTGCTGAAGAATGGCCACGAGCTCCAAAGCCAGCTGCCCGTCCTCTACCTATAACGCATTCCAATCAAGTGCATGAGATATGTCAGAATGATATGGTCTAAGTACTGATACATGAAAAACATCATGAATACGAGACAAATTGGGTGGTAAGGCGAGTCGATATGCCACGGGACCAATTCTCTCTAAGATCTTGAATGGTCCAACGAAACGAGGCACAAGCTTAGAGCCTTTTCCACAACGGATTGGACTCTTTCATGGTCGCACTCGAAGAAACACTCTATCACCAACAACGAATTTTTGATCGATCCTATGCGCATCGACATATTTATTTTGTCTATCTTGAGCTGCTATCAAATGCTCTCTAATACGGTCAACCTGTTGCTCCATGTCTCGAAGCATCTCAGGTCCTAATAACACTCTATCCTCTAGTCGATCCCAACTCAAAGGAGTTCGACAAGGACGACTGTATAATGCCTGAAATGGTGGCATACCTATAGAACTCTGATATCCATTATTGTAAGCGAATTCTACTAAGTACAAGTAATCCTCCCAACATGATTGTTGGTCCATTACGTACATCCTAAGCATATCCTCTAATATTTGGTTAACTCTTTCAGTTTGTCCATCGGTTTGAGGATGATACGCTGAACTAAAGTTCAATTGTGTACCTAAAGCACGTTGTAACGAAGTCCATAAGACTGAAGTAAATAGAAGATCTCTATCCGATATAATCCTACGAGGAATCCCATGTAATCTAACGATGTCCTCCATGAATATCCTAGCTACGGATGAAGCATTATATGATGATCATATAGGTGAAAAGTGAGCTACTTTAGTCAAATGGTCAATAGTTACCATAATGGCATCATGTCGACGTGATGACGTAGGTAACCCTACAATAAAGTCAATGGATATAATATCCCATTTCCATTCGGGAATGAGATGTGGCTGCAATAATCCAGCAGGATGATGATGCTCAGCTTTAACTCGCTGGCATTCAAGACATCTCGATACGTAGTCAGCAATATCATGTTTCATACCAGGCCAGAAATACAATTGCTGAAGATCGGCATGCATTTTCTTGACACCTAGATGAGCTGAATACGGAGCTCTATGAGCTTCTGTCATGATTAATGTATGAAGACTCTCTACATGTGGTACATAAATACAACCTAAATGCTGTAATATACCATCTGATTCTAGGGCATACCCTGCAAATCGACCTTCTAAAGATCTACCCGATTCAATCTCTGACTTCACTTCTTGATATAATCTATCAGTAGGAAGTGCAGCTACTATTTGACCTCTCAAATCTACTTCAAGAGTAGTAGCAGAAATCTCATGTCTACGACGGCCGAGAGTGTCAGCCACTACGTTCTCTTTTCCTTGAACATATTTTACTTCAAAATTGTACTCACACAAGAACTCCATCCACTGTCTTTGCCTAGCATTCAAGTTAGGTTGCGTAAAGATGTATTGCAAACTATGGTGATCAGTATGAAGTTCGAAGCGATGACCTAATAGGAAATGCCTCCAACAAACTAATGCATGCACTACTGCAGCTAGTTCTAGGTCATGAGTAGGATAGTTTAATTTTTGGTCCTTGAGTTTGCGAGATGCATAAGCAACCACACGCCCATCTTGCATTAAAACTGCTCCCAAACCCTCTAAGGATGCATCCACACATACTACGAAATCCTTAGTAGGATCAGGAACAATGAGAATAGGTGCATTAGTTAGTTTTTCTTTAAGAGTCTGAAAAGCTAACTGACACTGTTCTGTCCAAACAAACTTCTTCCCTTTTCTTTGAAGAGAAGTAATAGGATGACTGATTCTATAAAATCCCTCTACAAACCGCCTATAATAGCTAGCTAGACCCATAAAACTACAAACTTCACCTACATTAGTAGGTGCAGGCCAATCCACAATAGCTTGGATCTTTGAAGGATCCATAGCAATACCTTTTCCAGATATCACATGTCCAAGGTATTTTATTTCAGGTTGAAAGAAGTCACACTTCTTTAGGTTTGCATATAATTGATTTTCCCTTAAACATTGTAATACCTGTCTCAAGTGTTCTTCATGTTCCTTCATGTTCCTCGAATAGACTAAAATGTCATTGAGAAATACCAGGACAAAGCGATCAAGGTATGTACGAAATACACCATTCATTAAACTCATGAATACTGATGGTGCGTTCGTTAACCCAAATGGTACTACTGTGAATTCGTAATGCCCATACCGAGTTCGAAAAGCAGTTTTATGGATGTCTGCTTCAGCTATACACAATTGATGATAACCGAACTTCAAATCAATTTTAGAGAACACATTAGCTCCCTTAATTTGATCAAAAAGATCATCGATTCTAGGCAAAGGATAACGATTCTTAATCGTAACCTTGTTCAATTGATGATAGTCAATACACAGCCTAAGAGATCCGTCCTTCTTCTTAACGAAGATGACAGGTGCTCCCCAAGGGGAAACACTTGGACGAATAAAACCCTTTTCTAATAATTCCTCTAACTGAATACGAAGTTCCTCTAACTCCTGAGTCGTCATTCTATAAGGAGCTTTAGATATAGGCTTAGCTCTAGGAACTAGGTCAACTCTAAAGTCAGTATCACTCTTCGGTGGCATTCCAGGAATGTCATCGGGAAACACATCTATGAATTCCCTAAGAATAGGATGATCATCAAGAGATACCTCTCGACTCTCACCCTCATCTAAATCGGTAACTGTTGTTGCAAACAGTTGACATCCCTGACGAAGACATCTTTTTAATTGCATAGCAGATATCATCCGCAAAGAGATAGGTCTTTGAATACCTATGATTTCCACTTTCGCACCTAGATCATTAATGCAACTAACTGTCTTAAGTCGACAGTCAATTACAGCATGATAAGATGCTAACCAATCCATACCTAAAACTATATCATACGATCCTAAGGGTGTAACATATAAATCTACTAAGGTAGTTAACGTTCCAATTTTAAGTTCACAGTTATGTACTAAGTTTTCTACTGCTACTTTCACCCCTAAGGCGAATTCAACTTGCCATTTACCACCTTGTTTTACCACCACAAGACCACAACGGTCAATAATGGTCGGTGAAATAAAGGAGTCAGTGGCTCTGGAATCAAAAAGTATAGAAACACTAACACCATGTAACTTACCTAAAGTCTCGACCACCGTATTCTGGTGATCGGCTTGGCGGTCATTAACCGCTGCATATACTGTATGTGCTCATCCTGCATCACCCACCGTAGGCTCTGAAACTATAGGTCGAGGCCCATAACTAGTAGAACCTCTCATAGAACACTATCTAGCTATGTGCCCATGCTGCCCACATGAATAACAACCTGTGCCTGTGCCTCTACCAAATCCTCTGCCACCCAAAGGTGCATTGGATTGCTGAAAACTACCCCTACTGACGGTAGACTGAGCACTCTACACAAGCTGATCCTGCCTATTGCGCTTGTTGCGCCACCAGTTACAACCTTTTCCTATTTGAGGACTGTTTTGTTGTTGTGGTTGTGGGTTATTGTTCTTTTGAGGTGTTCTTTGTTGTTATTGCTACCCACCCTTTGTGGGTGTCTGTTGGTTCTTGGAAGAACCACTTGTCTGTGCTTGTCCACCTCATGGAGTAAAACCTGCTACAGGAGCACTACCAATCTACACTCCTGTGTGCCCACCTAAAGCCATAATAAGGTTCTCCTCAACTATGCAAGCCTTCTCCACTGCGACTTCCATAGTCTTTGGCTCAAAGACTCAGACACCACCACTGATACGGGCGTTTAAGCCCCTGATAAAATGTTGTACTAGCATAGGCTCATCATCGCCAATACCAGCATACTGCTTGAGTTCATAGAACCTACGTTCATATTGCTCTACAGAAAGAGCTAACTAGCGTAGATCATGGAACTCGTCAGCCCTATGCTGCCTCCAGTGTTCCGAAAGGAACCGAGCTCTGAACCTCTCGAGAAACATCTCCCAAGACACAAAACCAATATCTATATGGAGCTTTTGCTCCTCTAGGTGCCACCAAGTAGAGGTGAATCCTCTCAAGTGCATAATAGCGCATCTGGCACGGGTATTGCTATCGTAAGGGTGCATGGCAAAGCATCTACCCAAATCTAGTAGCTAGGTCTCTGCCTCTAATCCTCCTCCTGAACCATTAAAGGTAGGAGGGTGTGCTCTCAGCAAATCCCTCATATGACCTACGATGATAGCATCCTGATGTGCTGTGTCCTCTACTCTCCTAGGGGATCTATCCTTCTCTCTCACAACCTCCTGCTCATCTACCTGTCTAGGTCCAAGATGAGCTAGGACCTCCTCTAAAAGTGGACGTATCTGAGAACCCTCTACTGCTGACTATTCGGGATTCTGTCCCTCATTTCTCTGACCCATTTGTTCTACTTGATCACTGTGGTGAGGGCTAGGAGGGGGAGTAACCTAAGGGATTGGCCCTCGGCCTCCACGTCGACCTCTACCACGACCTCTTCCTCCTCGCCTAGGCATGTTCCTACACATAACAATTATGAGTCTTAGATACTATTCAACCAAGGTTATCAGTTGTGACACTACGTACTAGGTCAACCTAATGGGCTCGAGATTACCCAGAGCGTCCAGTGTTTGTAACCTTTGCTCTGATACCAATCTATAATGCCCCATCTAAATAACCTAAGAATGTTGCAATAGTATTATAAAGGTGTAATAATTTTTTTTTTTAAAGTATTA
>VDFB02000017.1:211882751-212009127 GCA_007258455.2 Sequoia sempervirens
TATTATCATAAATCTTACATATATATATAAATTCCATATGAAAGATTTATGATAATAAAATGATAAATTTTCCAAATCCGTACGCGGAATTTTCAGTTTTGGAAGGCGTGTAGAAATCTGTATATGCAAAAAAATAAATTTTCTTTTGTTTAAAGAGTCGGAATTGAAATTCCATTGAAATTCGACATATAACGCAGAATTGAAATTCCGTTGAAATTCGCCATATAATGCAGAGAATAGGAAGTTTGTTTTTTAAAATAGAATATGGGCTAGGTCAACGCAGTGGGGTTGCTACCCCCACGGCTGGCCCCAAAGGGAGCCGGCTGTGAGGGCAGCGCTCGGCCCTGCCCTCGCCGGTAGAGCCGGTGCGGCCTGCACAGCCGTGCCCCAATGGGGTATGGCCATGGCAGCCGTCGACCATCAGATTTAGGGTTTTCTTTTCTTTAAAAAATAAACTCTTTAAAATTTCGTATTAATTGGGGTTTTAAGTTTATGAATAAGTTTTTAATTTATTAAGAGTTTAGTTTGGTTTATTTGAAATTTCAAAATTATTAATTAAATGGATTTATATATATATATATATATATATGTATGTGAGATTTTGACTTAAGTATATATTTATTTTTGTATAAATTAATAAATATATTAATATGTTTCTAATTATATTTATTAAGTAAGAAAAAAATGATTTGTAATGTTTTTTTTTAAGTTATAATGCATGCGAAGATTAAGATTGAGAAAAAAACTATAGAACATGATATATTGTGATTTAGAGGAAATTTTTAAACAAAATAGTTTGATTACAAATTAGTTGATTGATTGATCTTATACCTCAAATTTTTGACATATGGATTTAGTATATCCAAATAGTAGAATTTTTAATGAAAGTTAATATGCTTTTAATCTTGTTTCTTTGTTTGGGTAAATTGGGAAAAATTTGTAGTTTCTTTTCAAAGACTTCCAGATCAATTTGTAAATGTGGGAAATTGGGATTGTTAGGTTGAGTTTATGTTAAACTAAGGGTGTGTACATGGCTTTACTTGGTAGTTTGACACCTGTATTATGAACATTGAATGTTGTTCGTATTATTGTGATTGGTCTTTTATAATGGTTTTGGGTTATATGTACACTTTGTAAACCTTAGTCAGAGAATGTAGATTCCCATGTTATGTTTAGGGGAGTGGCTATTTGTAAGGGCCGACACACAAAGTGGTGTCAGGGTAACTTACAAATAGTTAACTAAGTCAGTGATAATTAAATGACATAGTAGTTAGATTTAAAAACTATTAACAAGATGTGCATGCCTCACTTATGACTCTTGAGCTAATATAGTCATGAGTATAAGATGAGAAGGCGTGGAATGGAAAATCGGTGTCTTGTTCCTTTAAAAGACATTCGATTCTGCAACAGTATGCAATAGGGGCCGGGTTTCGTAAGAGGTTACCAGGGTAACCCAAGGATTGGGGGCTAGAACCTAGGAAGAAACACTAGGGTAACCTTTGCATCGTTGTGATGACACTCCACCTAGAATAACAGTTAACCCTATGTTTGTGGTATATTCAATTGTCAAAAAAAATCTGGAAGCAATGTAACCAATAGATTGTTTGTACTAGTGTCTAGGGTTAGTAGAATAGGTCTAGGTAACCTTATTACTATCTCCTAGCATGGGGGATGGACCTACGGGTACCACATGGTTGGGTGGAACGTGCACCTTACTCTGTTGGGTCCCCAGTATGATCATGGCATCGAGAGCTACATGGATGGAGAGCTCATGATCGGATACTTATGTTTATTTCAACATTGTATATTGTAAGCTTGTATTTGAAAACATCCCTCAAATGTATAAGAGGTGAACAATGTAATTGTAATTGTAACTATTATTTGAACTACCTCATCTAAATGGATGAGTATTGTAATATCATATTAATGCAATGTATGGAAAAACATGGTTGTACTTTATTATATCTTGAATGGAAAATTATTATAATGCAATGTTTATCTTTAAATGTTTTATGTTATGTATTAATATGAGCAATGCGAAATACTTAAGTCACTTATGGAAAACTCAAAGTAGTGTAACGTCACTTAACCTAAGAATGTATGCAATTAGTTAACTTAATATTAATACTTTAAATTTTTTTTTTATTACACATTTATAACACTATTGCAACATTCTTAGGTTATTTAGACGGGGCATTACAAAACAAACTATACTTTGTTGACCACACAAGTTTCATTTCTTCTCTTTTTGATATAAACACCATGTAAGGTTTTCTCATACCTACATATAATGAACAAAACATAATTAGTACTCAAAATCTTAGGAATTTCATATATGGTCATATTCAAACTGTATTGAATAAAAAATTAAAAAGGGTCACCCTTATACCCTTAAATTGTTAAGAATGTCAAACAATTTGTCTCTTTTCTCTATGAAGCTTTGGATTCCTATTGGTCTTTTAAGTGATGAGAAAAATGAAAGAGTTTCCCCAACTATGAGAAATCTTGTGTGTCCTTGCACCACCATCCCTGCACCCTCATTTCTCTTTCCTTTCCTTCTCAAATTTAACAACACATAGATAAAATAGAAAAGATAACAATCAATAAATGGCATAAATAAAATAGAAAAGATAACAATCAATAAATGGCATCAATAAAACCCATATAATCCTCAAGGGACACATTTTATTTTAGATGTTATGTCCCTTTGATTGGAAATTTGTAAAGCCTTTTCAACAAATCTATTTTGTCCATATCCTACAATCATTGCAATCCAGGAGATCACATCTCTTCAAGGCACCTTTTTAAACACTCCACATGCCTTGTCTATGCTTCAAATTTTTGCATACATGTCTACTAGGGTTGTTGCAATTACATCTAATAAAATTCCTCTATCCTTTATACTTTGATGGATGTCCATACCTTGTTTCAAAGCCCCCATTTTGCACAGAAAATAGAGGAGGCCACCTGCAGAGGCAATAATGGAGAAGATAGAGGGTAGAGAGGAGAGGCAAGATCTAAACCAAGAGCAAGCCAATGGTCATAGAGAGAGCCATCCATCCATAGGCCCCACTTGAAGAGGAGAAACCTGGGCCTAGGTGGTGACACCTCACGCACACTGCAAGAAAGTTGTTGAAAACATGAGACAGTACTAGTGGTGGCACACTGTCCACATCTTGAAGAATCTTGGAGGGGGAAAGTAGGCTAGAATCCTCTCAATTAGCTTCTATGCTTCTACTGTTGTCCACATCAGATGGTGTGATTCTTTGCTAATGCTACTTTCAATCATTATTACATCAGAGTTAGTGATGCTTCTCCATTGTTTTCACGTGGTTTCCTATTAAAACACACAATATACACATTTGATCACTCACTACTGAATTTGGAACCATTTTCCAATAGACGTTTGTTGGTCATTCAAAAAATATTTGTCAGAAGAGCGACGAAATGATGAAAATATTTTTGTAGCTATTTTTTCGTCGAAAGGCTAACGATGAATTAAATGTCAAAATAACAGCGTAGATTCATCGATCATCAACATCATAAAATGACTTAGATATTCATAATAATATCGATGAAAAATTTGTCTATCCACTGACGAATTACACCAGAAGTTTGTTGACATTTCGACGAAATGGGAAAGGAGTAGTGTCGAAACAACACCAGAAGTTCATCACCATTTCGACGAAATGTGAAAGGAGTAGTGTTGAAACAACACTAGAAGTTTGTCTCTATTTTGATGAAATAGGCAGGGAGTAGCATCAAAACAACACCAAAATTTTGTCAAAAATGCAAGGAAATGGGAAAGGAGTTACGACGAAGCCTTTGTCGCAGCCATAGCAACTTTTTCGGACCTTTTCAATGATTCGTCGGTGGTTTTCTTCGAAATTGCGATGAAACAATGCATTTAAAAAAAAAAACATTCTTTGAAATGTACCATTGCGGAGAGTGATGACTGATCATACATATAGACTACAAGATGCCTAGATGCATAGAAAAAGCATTACACTTGAGATGACTAATCATACATACAGACTGCAAGATGCATAGAAAAAGCATTACACTTGAGAACAACCAAGGGCTAAGAAGGGAAGGAGTTAAGAAATGTTTGGATTGAAGAGAAAATGTGTAGGGAAAATGTTGAGTAGTGTCAAGAGAATAGATCTTGTTGAACATATTCTTGACCTAATCAAGCTCTTGGACAACTTAAACATAATTAAAATACTAACACATACATTCAAGACATGTAATGAACTTCCAATATCTGCTATATTTTTCATTAATGCAGAGGTAGGTAAAGGAGAAATAATTATAATTGTAACACTATTCATAGTCCAATAAATTATGTTCATAATTTGTGTTCAATGGACCTTAGTTTTATCATTATACTGCCCATCTAATACCATATTTTAATCCAGGGTTCAACTATCTCAGATCTAAAGAAGAACCTTCAATTAACCATTTAAAGTACTATAAAAATAAGGTAAGACTTTTACTTGAGAAAGATTGGGTACACTTGTAGGATTAAAGTTCTCGCAATCATCAGGATTTATTGGCACATAGACACAACCTGCAACATATGAAGTAATGGATGACTACAAGTTAGTGAAATGGTCCTTCTTATGTGAGTGGTTTGCAAATTGATTGGTAGAAAATAAGGTTACAAACAGATCTACATGAAAAATTATGAAGACAATCTACTGTAATGATCAAAATAGATGGAAAGTGCAAAGGAAAGAGTCGAGCTACATCTCTAGAGACTAAAAAAAACACATGCAAGAAACATAAAAAAAAAAGAACAAACCAGTTTTTGGATGAATACAAAATGGTGCCTTCAAAAAGTGATTCATATGCTTTCACACCTGACACAGGACATTAAGAAGATTTTAGTCTTCATCTATGAAACTAACTACTTACAGAATAAACCCAAAAACCAATATTATATACCTCCATGTCTAGCCAAGGGTAGGTATAAGAGAAAAAAATTCTTCAATGTAATGTCAAAAAATATCAATGTGTGTGTAGGTTTGTATTACTCAAAATATCATTTCATTGCCTAAGGAAAAATACCAAAGTGATGTTTTAAATTTTAATCTTCACATAGGCTCCCTTATTGCTACTCATGCATATAGAAGCATTATTCGAGCTCTAAACTATTCAAATATTAAGGATTTAATTAGTTATAAGATGGAAAGTTGTTGTTTAGACATAATCCATCATCTTTTACATATCTTTATTCACTCCTAGCACTTCAGATAAATTTGTGTAAATGAGATAGAAATGTGAATCTTTTATGACAAAGAAAATTCTTAAAAGGAGGGGGGAGAGCAAAGGGTAGGGGGAAAGAGAATGCTTGAATGTATAACAAAGTATAAAATTTTGATCATTATAACAATGAAACGAATCTTAAGTTTGAAGCATTAATATCATTTACAATATTTATGATCAAGAATGAATGTAAGTAGAGAAACTTTTGCATACCTGCAGATGATACAAAATTTCATGGTTAAGTCGAAGCATCCCATCAACAACAAGATCCAAATATCTGTGTATCTATCTCAACCGAGCCTCTAAACCCTTCAGAGCTATCAATTTTTCCACTAACCTGTTATGCACAAAAGTCAAATTTTAGAGTTATGTCACCACTAAAAATAGAAGAAACAGAGCTTTGAAACCAAATCCACACACAACACAGTATGGTATTCATACAAAGCCATACAAACAAACTAAACTCAGAACATTGGAATGGAAACAACTTCAAATTATGATGCAAAGCATGGATTCAAGGTATAAAGAATCATTTTTCTGCCACCATAGTGAAAAGTTAGCACTTTCTTTTATCTTTGCATATTGGTTTGATGCTTCAAACAATGCATTTCTTATATTGAATAGTGCATTACCTTATTGAGATTCTCTTTGTTTCGAGAATAGTTTAATATTCTCTACTTAATAGGGCCAACCACATGACAGTGGAAGCTGATTTGGCCCCTCTCCCCCCTCACATCACTCTCAATTCTCCATACCCAATCATATAACATTAATCATTCATTCATCCATTAATAACATATAACATTGATTCATTCATCCATTAATAACATATAACATTCATTCATCCATTAATAACATATAACATTCATTCATTAACATACAACATTCATTAATTAACATACTCACATTCATTCATTAACATATAATATTCATTCTTTCAGTTTTTACATATTATCAAAAATATGGTTGTCGTGATATGATTACAATCACTTTTTTTTGTTTCTTTTTTAAAGCTACATAAAGTTGAAATGGAGTATCATTTTCTAAATATATATCTATCCCCCCTTTAGTTGTTCTTCCCTCTGCTCGTGATCTTAATGTAAGCCTAGTCGCCTACTCATGATGTGGATGCCACTACAAGGGGGGGTCTACTGCAATAAGAAAGAAATTTTAAACTGATATGTTTTATTATTATTCTTACAAGTATTTCATTAATTAAAAGAACATTAGAGTGGTTCTCTTTACCTTATGGGTCCACATCATGTTCCTGAACTTTTGTTATAGACTCATGCTCAACATGTTGAACACCCTCTAAATCCTGATCTATAGTTGAAACACGAAAGGTTACATTAATTAATAAACCAATTGAAATTAAATATGTTTAAGAGAACACGAGAGTGGTCCTCTTTACTTGATGGGGCCACATCATGTTCCTGATCTTCTCTAGCCTAATCATGCTCAACGTGTTGATCACGCTCTACATGCTCTAAAGTTGAAACATGAAAGGTTACATTAATTAATACACCAATTACAATTAAATATGTTTAAAAGAACTTTAGAGTGGTCCTATTTACTTGATGGGGCCACATCATGTTCTTGATCTTCTCTAGCCTGATCATGCTCATCATGTTGATCACGCTCTAAAGTACCAGGATGCACACCTTGACCTTCATCTGCACGTTATGCTCCACCCTCACTAGGTTGCATTCCAATGTCATGTGCAGTATTATCATTGCTTGAATGTTTAAAATAAATAGGCATTGAACTACTTTATGGTGGAAATTAATATTGAATAGATTGCATAAGTATTCAATTTTAAATAAACTTTATTGATTTTATTTACCTACGTGTCAGATGCAGTGGAAGGTTGTGTTTTCCTAGTCAAGACTCTTAGGCGTTAAGCCATGGCTCCATAGCCTTGCTCGAAGGCAATCTTTAGGTCCTCTTCTATGGGAACTTTGTTGAATTCAGAGCCCTACATTTTTGCATAAGATCATGAATTTTGCTTCTATGGTGTGATAAAACTAAAATTGTTTTCAATTTATTATTTGGATACTATATTTCATTTATTGATACTTACAATTTGTGTGGCTAATTTCATATAACCACCAGAGCCAAGTTTGTGCTACCCATGTTTTTCTAGTCCTGCCTTTGTTGCCTTCGATGTGTCAGGTAACCTATGAAAAGTTTGAAATACGTTAGATTATGTAAAAATAAAGAGTAATCAGTAAATAATTATATTGTTGATAGTATCACATACCTGCCTTGGCCTGGTGGTGTCTTTCCTTTTTTATTTTTAGCCTTCTCCTTTCCATGTGACACCACGACCTTCCACTCCCTCTCCAGAATCATGGGGGGATGCTCATACTTTTTGTTCTTCTCTAAATGTGACCTATATTGTTCCCTCACATACTTTAGATAGGTACCAACTTTCTTAAGAACCTTGGTTCAGTTGAATGTTTTATCACCAAACAACACAAATAAATTGTTAATGAGCTCATCTTTTAAATCTTGATTTTGGTCATTCCACTATGTATGTATGTTGGGCCTGAAGAGCTCCAATGTAATATCACTTAGATGTTTATAAAAAACATCATTTCCTGCAAAATGATCGTGGGATCAATAGTCTAAAAAGAGCGATCAATAAGTAAATTTCAATTGAATTATATATAATAATAATTAAAACATTTTAAAGTACTTGGGACCTCTATCTTTATGGGAAAAAAATCCTCAGTCACCACAAGTGTGACCAAAAATGTTCTTGTACTAGTAATATGGGAAGATCTAGGAAATGCTGCTAAAACATCACCAGTACTAGTGGCCTCTGCATCCACAGGTACATGTCCTAATGCATGTTCTGGAATGTGTTCGATGCTAGAGGGTGCATTAATAGATGCTTGCATGGTATGTGTTGCCAACATTTGAGACGTCAATATAGGCATGGATGATGGGGTCAAATGATGTGATGTATGCGTAGGAATATCAGGATGGACATTTGTACTAACCCCCACTCAAGAAACACTTGTAGTGCCCTGATCATGGCCAAGAGCATCATGAGGAGGCAAACAACCCTATAAAAACAACACATATTTTAGTTCATCACATAAAAGAGTACAAAATATAAAACCATGAATGAACTTATGTTATAAATAAAGACCTCAAGACAGCTTACTTGCAAGTTTTTTAATCTCTTAGACAATATTTTAACCCTCTCTTATCTCATCTATTTGAGGCACTGTGAATATCAACTTAACCATTTCTTCATTACATTTTTTTTGGATCTTCTTTATCGTATCAAGAGGGTTTGTTGAATAAGCGATGTCATCATCAAAAAATATTGACTACACCTCACTATGGATGCTCTCCTCTACTACTGGTGCCTTTCCCCGATCAGTCGACTACAACAAGAATATTAAAAACATTATCAAAATTAACCCAATAAACTTATGAAAAAAACATAATAATAATTTTTTTTTTCTCATATCTAATTTGTACAATTACAATGAGCTAAACCTATCGGGTAGAAGCACCTGAAGATACATCACGATCTGTGCTCTGGGCCAGAGCCTTCTTCGTACGATCAATGTCCCACTGTGACAAAAATTAAATATAAAAAAAATTACCAAAATGAAACCAATAGACTTACAAAAAAAAATATAAGAATAAAATGGTATATGGGAGTCATTAATTGGAGGTTGGGTAAAATGGTACATAGTACGTACCACCCCCATAGTAACTATGTTTGTAACTAGGTGATTCAAATTTTAATCGATTACCAACTCTTCCCCTATAGTTATTGATTTTATCACATAGACAAATACATGGTTTCCCTTGCGTGCCTCGAATATGCAATTGGGTTGCTTATTTGTTGACCTAGGTCATGTACTATTTATAAACCCTACAATATTCTTTGATGCTTTTGTGCTTCCGTCAATGTACATAGCCACTTCTTTATTTTGATCCTTATCTTTTAGTTGTATATAATTTGCTGACAGTGCATACCTACACATACTTTGTGTATATCGAACCAGTTGCATCCAATATTTGTAACTAAAATAGGGTCTGGCATACTCCATTAATTCAACAACTTTGTCATAACAAACCTTTATGCCATCCATTCAAAATAGGCCCAAACCATGTAATGACGATGGTGCTATGTGATATATCCTCTTATTGACACAAAAATTAGTGTTTATTGGAGGAAGTTCCTTGGGTACCCATTGTTTCCATAGATTTTTGTACCTCAAGGACACCTTGACATCGCCTATGCTCTCATCATCATAAGAACTTGACCCCCCATCAGCAAGAAAAAATTCCATGCGTTTACAAAATTTTCTTCTAATCTTTTGACCTCTAGTTGATCTCCCTCTTTTAGACATACTACATGTCTCGCTTTCCTCTTCTCTTCCTAAATTTCCCTCACTCAAGGAAGACAGATCTAACAAATACTTATTTGGTGGTACCTACACTCATAAGGATGTTAGATGAAGTTCTTTCATAGTGATGTGATCCCAAGGTGACATTATGATTAATCTATCATTTCATCGCTAGAATTTCACAGGTTATAAGGTAATCAAGTCTTGATAGATTGCAAGCTATTGTTACTACCATCCAAATGTGTCCATCACAATTCAAATTTGCTTAATGTTTTAACTCTCAAACTTTGTAACAAGTGTTAAATGTGACTATGGTCCACCAGTTACACAACCAATGCCTCAAATGTATTCCCTAATTGTAATCAAAGGAATTTTTCTCTTCATTCAAGTAAATAAACTTGAAGGGAAACACCACCAAGTGGTTTATTGGACACCTATATGACTAAAAATAGCAGCAAATTTACATTTAATTTCCATATGTCTAAGTGGTTAATGAGGAGGGAGTTTTTACTAGGCCTGGTCAGGTCATGATAAGTTTACGCTTTGGCAATAATTTTTTTTTAAGTCATATTAAATCTTCCTACGTCTAATTGCTAGGAAACTTTTGGTATGTTTTAAGGTAGGCTGATTTATGAAAGAGCCCAAAGACTAGCCTTTCTCCATGGTATCTAGGTACACATAGCAGTAGTCTTCTCTTATACGGTTGGACATGATTTAAGAACTTAGCTAGGAATTATTCATTTAACCTAAGGTTTTCTCATCATGAAATCATTGGAAAATTATGATCAAATTCTTCTATTATGAAGAATTGGTCTATGTGCCTCTTGTAATCACTATAAATGTTTGTAAGGATAAAATGACTAATTGCATCAAGTAGGAGAGAATCAACTTTGAGTTCTTCAAAGATTATATTCCTCTATTCATAATTTTTAAGGGTTGTATGTGGAGGAGGTTATCAATACCAATAAGGGAGGAGACCTTTCATTGTATTCTTTTATAATTTTCATTATTCTTATTTATTTTACACTTACATTTACAAATACACATACATATGTATTTATTGTTTTCATTTATTTCTCATGCAGCTTAATAGTTTGATCGGTATCATATTATATGTGTTGAAGACTTTAGAATTTCAATTACATTAATTTATAGATATGTTGTATCTCATTTTTGTGGTGTGTATGATTCTTGTTTTAGGTTTAATTCAAGGAATTAATTAAAATGCTTGAATGGGGTTGTAGGTGGATATGTTTTGTATAAGGATTTGATAAGTAGTATTGGGTTAGAATACATATTGATGAGATTGTAAAACAATGTTATCAAGGATATTATATGTTATGTGTTAAATCTATCATAAACCCTTAGATGCTTATAAATTTGACTCCTCCAATGGATACATGGCACTGATCTAAGTTGTACTTATTTGTATGGTTTAGTATTTGTTTTCCTTTACCTAGAGCTTGCTACAAATTGTAAATCAATGACTATCTTATACTGTGAAATGTTGTTGTAGTTATCTCATGCTCCAAATAGTTGATATTATTGATAAACAACCAATTCTATTTGGTATTATCCTATTATGTTGAGCTATTAAATGAGATTATCTTTTGTTGTTAATGTTGTTTATGATGATGGTGCAAAGGTTGTAAACGCATTAAGAGATCACCCTATCGGGTCTTGAAGAGCCCAAAGTGTAGGAGGTATTTCAAATCCTCATCAGTTGGTCCAAGTCTTAAGAGCTGCCATTTATTGGAATTGGCAATTCCATAGGTAGATTAGAAGATCAACCTGCTTACTGTAAAAACAACCAACACCTTGCATATGTTTGTGGTGGATGTATTAAAGAAGAATTGTATGCCTCTATTTCCTTTCATTAGATCTTCCTTAGCCTAGCATATACTTGGGCTAAGTGTACAATTGCTTCAGACTCATGCGATGAAGGCTATGTGTGATGAAATCCTAGACCTCAATGAAGATGTGGGTAGATTATGGGAGTTTTTCCAAGACCTGAGGCTAGTGGATAAAAATGTGAAAGACTAAGCTATTTTATTTTCTTTGTCTTATCTTATACCATTTTACGAGAATGGGGGTGCCAATGTACGAGAAGATCTTTGGAAACTAGGCATGAAAATTGAAGGTTAAAGAGAATGGGGGTGCCAAACTTATAGTACTCATTGCCCCTTGGTCGTCAATTTTCCCTGAGTGCCCTCAACCTCATCCTTGGTGCTGGTATTGACCTTTTTTCACTCCTCCAAACTCTTCCTCGGCATTGATATTGACCTTGTTTTCATTCCTCCAAAATCTTCGTCAATGCTGGTATTGACCTTGTTTTAACTCCAAACTCTTCCTCGGCGCTGGTATTGACCTTGTTTTTACTCCTCCAAACTCTTCCTCGATGCTGATATTGACCTTATTTCAATTCCTCCAAACTCTTCATTGGTGCTAGTATTGACCTTGTTTTAACTACAAACTCTTCCTTAGTGTTGGCATTGACCTTGTTTCCACTACTCCAAACTCTTCCTTAGTGTTGGCATTGACCTTGTTTCCACTACTCCAAACTCTTCCTCAACACTGGCATTGACCTTGTTTTCACTACTCCAAACTCTTACTCAGTGCTAGCATTGACCTTGTTTTCACTACTCCAAACTCTTCCTCGGCACTAGTATTGACCTTTTACTTCTCCAATTTGATGAGCTACAACTTGGTTTCGTTAGGTTTTACAGTATGTTAATTAAGTTCAAAATTTTGGTGCCATTTAGCTATGTTTTAATATTCTACAATATAGTTAAGTATATATTAGCTATATTTTACATAATAAATAATATAATTATTCAACTTATTATAATTATATATTATATTCTTTAACAAAATTATTAAATACGTATAACATTATTATAATTAATAATTAATAATAAGTATATTTTTATATAATACAAAATATAGTTAATATAATATATATTTAATATAATAGTAATATATATTAATATGAGAGAGAGAAACTAAATTTTGATTGGTTTTTCATGTCAACAATCCAAGGATGGCATGTGTCCTTGGGGAGTTATGCTCAAGGTAGCATGCCATTTGATTAAAGATATGATAATTCTCCTTTAAGACCTCTTCAATGTACCCATTGCATGCTTAAGGAGACAAAGACAAATATAGGGAAGAAAATATAGAGACAGAGGGAGATAATGACAAAGATATAAATACAAAAGGGAGACAAAGAGATAGAGAGGGGTAGAGAGATAAAGAGATAAGGATGAATAGATAGAGATATAGGGAGGGTGATTGATATATCTCTCCCTGTTGCTCTCTAAATCTCTATATCTCCCACTATCTATGTCACTCCCACCTCTTCCCCCCTCTATCTATTGAGCTATCTCTCCCTCTCCCCCATTTCTCTCTCATTCACTCCATCTCTCCCTCCATCTATCCTACTCTATATCTCTATATCTATTTCTCTTTTTATCTCCCTCTTACTCCTCTCTCTATCTCTATATATATATCCCTTTCTCTCCCTCCCCCTCTCTATCTCCCCCTCTCTATCTCTCACCATCTCTCCCTCCCTATCCCCACTATCCATCAACTCTCTATCTCCACCTCTCTTCCTTTCTCTTCCCATATATCTCCATCTCTCTTTCTCTTCCCATATATCTCTATCTCTCTCTCTTTTTCTTCCCATCTATCTCTATCTCCCCATATATTAACTAAGAAGCCATGCAAGCATACAATAGTATATGTTGGTAAAACTATAGTTTTTATTAGGCTATAAGTGTGCTTGTCTTTCCTGATAATCAAGGCCTTCTTGTAAAGTAGTGTTTTATTAAACTATAAGTAGATTATTGTCACCACTCTTCATTCAACATTAAATGCCAAATGTAGCAATTGTTTTGTTGCTTTTGTCAAGTTTCATTAACCAAGCTATTTACTGGGTTGAATCAAGTTGTGTTATGACCCTTCATCTCTTAAAATAATTAGACAATATTAGCAAGATCAGGAAGGGGAGAAAACTAAAATCCTTCAAAATAGGGGTAGTTGTGGGTTTGTTGGTTTTCTTTGTATACTATATACTTAGTTCCTCTAGGATAAATAAGTAACTTTAGATCATTTTCTTAGTTGTGTATCCTAACTAATATAGAGTAAGGTTTTTCATTTTAATTGACTACTACATAATAGTTTATGTGTTGAAAGAATTGTTTCCATTCTTTGTAGTTTTTACATTGGAATACAAATCATATTTAATTTCATGCCAATATACTTCTTTCATAAAGATATTTGTTTGAAATAAGTGCTTCATAAGCCATCTAATCAAATCATAATTAACGCATCAAAAAGGAAATAGGAATTTTCTAAAGAAAAAAAAACTTGACCCAATCGTAAGTGTATGGCGTTCGAAGAAAGGAGTGATCCACCTTAGCAATAAAAACTACCTGATTTAGACATGGGTATGTGCAGGATCATGATGGGCCAAAAAGTGGCAACATGAAAAAATTGGTGTTTTGAACTCACCAAAAAATGCGAAAATCCTGAGTTGACTTGTTTTTTTGGGTTGGTTGTCAGTACATTGCTCTATAGCAATGCCCAAGCCAAAGTACTACAAATTGGATATCCAGTTTGTTTTGGATATCCAATTCGTGTCTAATATCTAATTTGTAAAACATTTTAAAATGTAAAATTTTGGTGCTATAAATCGGATATCCAATCTAAATCAGTTATCCAATTTTTGCACACATATTAGATGGCTTAAGGGTTTAGGGTTAACGGTGGAGAAAAGAAGGATAGAGGGAGTGAGTGAGTGAGAGAAATATGTAAGAGAGGGAGAAGGGGTAGGAGGGAGAGACTTGAGATAGAGTGAGTGAGTGAGTGAGAGAGAGACCTTAGAGACAGAGTGGTAGAGAGAGGTAAAGAGAGAGAGAGATTAATTAGGAGGGGGAAGGGAGAGGGGAAGAGTGTTGAGGGTAGAGGATAGAAGGTTTAAGGGTTTAGGGTTTAAGGGTTTATGGTTGATGGTTTAGGGATGAGGGGTAGGAGGGAGAGACTTGAGAGAGAGAGAGAGGGGGGAGGGAGTGGGAGAGAGATAAAGGAAGGAGGTTAAGGTAGAGGGTTTATGGCTATATGGTTTAGGGGCTCTAGGGGCTAAGGGAGAGAGAGATGAGGGAATGAGGAGGAGATAGACCCAAGAGAGGGAGAGGGGTAGGATATTGAAGATACTTGAGAGAGAGGGAGGGAGTGGGAGATGAAAAGGAGGAGGGTTGGCTTCATGGTAGATGGCTTCAAGGTTTAAGGTTAAAGGTGAGGATAGAGATAGAGGAGTGAGTGAGTGAGAGAAGACCAAGAGAGGGAGATGGGCTAGGAGGAGAGACTTGAGATAGAGTGAGTGAGAGAGAGAGAGACCTTAGAGAGGGAGTGGTAGAGAGAGGTAGAGAGAATTAGGAGGGGAAGAGAGAGGGAAGAGCAAGCTGAGGGTAGAGGCTAGAAGGCTTAAGGGTTTAGGCCTAAGGGTTTGCAAGGGTTGAGGGTTTTAGGATGAGGGCAGGAGGAGAGACTTGAGAGAGAGAGAGAGAGGGAGGAGGAGAGAGATAAAGGAAGGAGGTTGGCAGAGGGTAGAAGGCTAAGGCTAAGGGTTTAGGTTAAGGAGAGAGATAGAGGAGGAGGAGGATAGAGACACCCAAGAGGGAGAGGGGTAGACATTGAAGATACGAGAGAGAGAGAGAGAGAGAGAGAGAGAGAGAGAGAGAGAGAGAGAGATAGAGAGAGAGAGAGAGAGAGAGAGAGAGAGAGAGAGATAAAAGGAGGGAGTGTTAAGGGTACATGGTAGATGGTTTAAGAGTTTAAGGTTAAAGGTTGAGGGGAGGGGATAGAGATAGAGGGAGTGAGTGAGTGAGAGAAAGACCTAAGAGAGGGAGAAATAGTAGGAGGGAGAGACTTGAGATAGAGTGAGTGAGTGAGAGAGAGAGAACTTAGAGAGGGAGTGGTAGAGAGAGGTAGAGAGAATTAGGCAGGGGAAGGGAGAGGGGAAGAGTGTTGAGTGCAAGAGGATGAAGGTTTAAGGGTTTAGGGTTTAAGGGCTTATGGTTGAGGGCTTAGGGATGAGGGGTAGGAGTGTAGGAGACTCTGAGAGAGAGAGAGGGAGGGAGTGGGAGAGAGATAGAGGGAGGAGGGTTAAGGGTAGAGGGGAGATGGTTTAAGGGTTTAGGGTTAAGAGTGTAGGGGAGAGAGATAGAGGGAGTGAGTGAGTGAGAGAAAGACCCAAGAGAGGGAGAAGGGGTAGGAGGGAGAGATTGAGATAGAGTGAGTGAGTGAGTGAGAGAGAGACCCAGAGAGGGAGTGGTGCTAGGAGGGAGAGACTTGAGAGACAGAGAGATAAAGGAAGGGAGGGTAAAGGGTAGAGGGTTTAAGGGTTTAAATAGGGTTTAGGGTAGAGGGAAGAGAGATAGAGGGAGTGAGTGAGAGAGAGAGATACCTGAGAGAGGGAGAGGGGGTAGTATGGAGATACTTGAGAGAGAGAGAGGGTAGAGGGTTTAAGGGTTTGGGGTTTAAGGGTTAAGGGTTAATGGTTTAGGGTTTAGGGTTATGGGTAGTGATGGAACTTCAAATTTTTGTTCTCTGTGTTCTATTTTATCTGACCTTGTGTTTCTGGTCATCTATGGTGTTTTGGAAAATCCTAAGGTTGGTGTTTTACCTTCATCTTCATGTAAAACCCTAGTGTTCATCTTACACCTTGGATGGGATCTATTTGGTTGTTACTTTTTGGGAAGGATTTAAAATGACTTAAGCCCCATCACGTTGTCTAGGCTGGGGCCCCTTTTGTTTTATTGTTTTATTTCCTTCACCTGACTTTATTTTTCCTAATTATTTTGTTGGTCTTGTATTCCCTCATTAAAAAAACTTATGTCATTGTTTGTCATCGACCTAGTGATGTCCCCTTATTCATTTAGGGGAGAGGGCCCAGTAGTCATGCAGGCTAACTTTCTCAATATGTAGCAATTAACTGGATATCGTAGAACCTTAATTTTTTTTTGAAATGTAGACTGGTCTCTTATTTATCTATAACTAAGGTTTGGAGGTGCAACTCATCATGCAACTCGCCAAATCGGAAGATCTTTTGAAAAGTGTCTAAAATTTAACTTTTTAAAGGTTTGACCAAAACTTAATCATGGAACCCCCAATAGTTGAACCAAAAAAATATCATTTATTGCTTGTAGAATATGATATTTTTATTTTAAATTAAAATTAATATACAACCTAAGTGGACCAAATACTTATTGATAACCATAAATCTTTGATATCTCTACCTTTTATATTCAACACATATGGACTAATATTTGAACACAAAAAATATATTTGTTGTTATAAAAACAACACATAATGATTTAAAATACAACTTATACTGAACAAAAATGGACCAATAATTGAACACTAGAACTTTTTGAAAATCCTTCACATTTAATTGGAAAATACATGTTATTTGTTGTGCTCACCTTTTATATTTGTGATAGGAAAAACTATTAATATAAAATTATCCAATGCTTGTACATTGCTACCCCAATTATTGTACACATAAGAACAATATTTTTTCACTATGATAACAATACTTGTTTCAATGAGTGTCTTATTTTATTAAATGAGAATTTCATTTTTTAAATGATATACTTATAGTGGAGAGTTGCAATATTTTATTTGAAACACAAAAATACTTATTTCACTTCTTCATGAATGTATTTATGTTTTTTTCATGTAACATTTAAAGGTTCTCTTGTGTTCAAGTATGGGTCCATTTTTTATCAACATGTGGTTTTTTCAATATTTACATTTGGATTGTTTATTTACAATATATAGTATAAATATGTGGTAAGACTGGGTATTATCACTAGCATACCTATATTTTAAAAATATATGTAAAGCACGTTGAGAGATATCTTTCTTTTGAAGATTCTTATTTTTAATCAATTGAACCTTAACTCAAATTGAAGCTTAACCCCAACCATAAAGCTATTTGAACCCTAATTGTAACCCTATTTGAAGCTAGTTCAGATTACAGGCTCATATACAAGGACAAATTCCCTAGAAGAGTGTCTTTTAAGTTTGAAAAAGTGTAGATGGAAAACTCAAACTTCAAAATGGTTGTCACTAACTCTTGGCTCACCCAAATAGTTTACCATTGCACTAATATGTACATATTCAATAGAAAGTTAAAATTCATAAAACTCAGACTAAAAGAGTGGAATATCCAAGTCTTTATAAACCTTTTCAAAGAAAGGATCTCCTTGAAAGTAGAATGGATAAGATCCAAAAATACCTCTCAGATTATTTTTCATACATCCTAATAGAAGAAGAGAGGAATCTCATAATTCAATTGGATGGTGTCTATAGTTTTAAATAAATCTATTGGAGACAAAAATCAAGGATTAAATGACTTAAATAAGGTGTAAAACCAAGTTTTTTCATTTAACATGAAAAATTAGAAGGCAAAGAAACATAATATGAAGATTGAAGATTCTTATGGATAAACTTATGATAATCCTGACACCATCAAGGCTTCCTTGGTTTCCTCTTGGGAAAACATGCTCATGGAGGGAAATGAAGACAAAAAAGAGAAGAAAAGGAGGATCTCTTCCTGTATCATATCTCAACCTTGGATGATGATTCTAAATTCTAATTTAAAGTAGCTAAAGATGTCATTAAGGAAGAATGTAGCTAACAATATCGTCATGGAAGAAAATATTTTACATCATTTTCATGAGTTTACAAGCATGCTCATGGTGGAGATCATTGTAAGTATCACCCAGAAGAAACATCACATATTGCATATATGCTTGCCTACACCTCACTTCGAGAGATTGAGTTTAGGTGGAATATGTGAATAAATATAAATTGCTATAGGAAAGATATAAAATTGTATTGAAATATTGGATAAATGCTCATTAATCTAGTCGGAAAATTTATGTCACCTATAATTTTGTGCCAACTGAAAGGTCATTTTTTGACCTAACAATTATACTTGAACATAACTAAAAATTTAACAATGTTTGCAAGAATTTCAAAATAAACACTTGGATTCTTAAATATTGTCACATCTTCACTTTATGTCTCTCTCTTCCCCATATTCTCTCTCCCTCCTTTACCTATCTCTCTCCCTTTCTCCCTCCCTCTCTCTATCTCTTCCCATTTGATCTCTCTCCCTATACCCCTATCTATCTTCATATGTCAACCTCTTTGTCCATTTCTCTTCCCATATATCTATATATCTATGTCTTTCTCTTCCCATTTATCTCTCCCCCCTCTCTCTCCCCCCTTATTTCTATCTCCCTCTCCATTTATATTTGTCTTTATCTACTTATCTCTCTCTCTATATCTCTATCAATTTTTCTCCCTCTTCCTCTCTCATTCTATATTCATCTCTACCTCTATCAGTTTGTCTCTCTTCCTCTCTCGCTCTATATTTATCTCTACCTCTATATTCCTCCCTTCCCCTCCATTTGTAGAAATGCCTCCCTTTCTCTACCCATCCATATCACTTCCTATCTCTAGAAATGTCTTCCTCTCTCTATCTTACTCCATCTCTTCTACTCTATATATTTATCTTTATTTCTCACTCAATCTCCCTCTCACTCATCTCTCTATCTCTTTCTATCCATATACTACACAATATCCCTCTCTCATCTCTCTATCTCTTTCTATCTATGTACTTCTATACAAATATCTCCCTATGCATCTAACTCCCTATCTATTTTCCTATCTCTATCTCTCTCTATATTAGCCTCCCCCTCTCACTCTCCCTCTCTCCCCCTCTCTACATATATCTCCCTCTTCCCCATCTTCTATCTCTCCCTCCCTCTCTCTATCTCTCCCCATCTCTCCCTCTCTTGCTCCCTCCCTATACCCCTATCTATCTTCATATCTCAATCTATTTGTCCCTTTATCTTCCCATATATCTCTATATCTATGTCTTTCTCTTCCCATTTATCTATCTCTCCCTCTCTCTTTCTCTCTCTCTCTATCTCCCCCTATTTCTGTCTCCCTCTCCATCTCTATTTTTCTTTCTCTACTTATCTCTCTCTCTCTCTCTCTCCCCTCTCTCTATATCTCCTTATATGTCTATCTTTCCATCTCTCTCTCTCTCTCTATATATATATCTCCCCCCATCTCCCTATCTCTCTATATATTTATTTCTCCTCTATCTCTCTATATCTCTATCTATTTTTATCCCTTTCCTCCTCTCATTCTATATTCATCTCTACCTCTATCTATAGGGAGAGATACAAAGGTGAAGCATTGGACCTTCCCAAAGATCCACCAATCTCAACACTACTCCCAACTATTTTGAGCATTTAAGTACATATTGTATGCTAGATTAGGAGGCATATGTCAAAGCTCATATTTATTGATGCAAAATAGGTCCAAAATCACAAATTTGACATAGAGTTAGTATTATCTAAAATTAATTCTTTACATATTAATTTTATAAAATACACTTACCATTCAATAAAATCCTCCCAAGAAAGAAACCCTAAGTGAACATTAATTGAACCCTAATTGTAGATTCATAACTCTAATCATAACCCTAATTGAACCCTAATTGCAGATTCATAACTCTAATCATAACCCTAAGTGAACACTAATCCAATCAAACCCTAACCCTAGCCTTAAAGTTATCATATATAACTGACATCTCTTATCTAAATTTGCTGAATTATTTTTCCTTTATTTTTAATTGCATATATTTTTTGTTTATTAGATCTTATTTTATGAATATATGCAAATATAATTTTACTTAGATACATTCATTCTATGGCTATTTTTTCATGATATTTTAACATTCATTTTCTGGAATATTAGATCAATCTCACACATATAAATATGAAACCTCAAAATTTTAAAATAATATTCAAGTTTTCCCACTTCAATTTATCATTTATGTTATTTTAATTAAAATATTTTAAATCATAGTCTTAATTCATCTAAAAAAGAAAAAAAAATTGATATATAATTTTTTATTAAATACATTTTAACTTATTTTCTTGGATTGTATAAAATATTTTTCTTTATTTACATTTGGACTATTTATTTACAATATATAGTATAAATATGTGTTAAGACTAGGTATTATCATCACAATTGAGTGTGCCCTCTCCCCTAATAAATGTTTTTATTTTGTAGAGGGACAAGTTCTCATGGTCGTAGATCAATCGTCGTATGATCTCAGCCATTCCCTGCCATCTTGCAATGACCCCACTAGTTGATCATGATATCATGGGTGAGCGCCACACATATTGGGCCCTCTCCCCTAATCTTATGTTTTTATTTTGTAGGGGGACAAGTTTGCATGGCTGTAGATCAATCATAATGTGATCTCAGTCATTCCCCACCATCTCGCGATGACCCCACCAGTTGATTGCGATATCACAGGCGAGTGCCACGTATACTGGAACCTCTCCCCTAATAAATGTTTTTATTTTGTAGAGGGACAAGTTTGCATGGTATTAGATCAGTCGTCATGTGATCTCAGCCATTCCCCACAATCTCGCGATGACCCCACCTATTGATCACGATATCACAGGTGAGTGCCACGTGTACTAGGTCCTCTTCCCTAATAAATATTTTTGTTTTGTAGAGGGAAAAGTTTGCATGGTCGTAGATCAATCATCATGTGATCTCAATCGTTCCCTATCATCCTGTAATGACCACACCAGTTGATCGCAATATCACTAGAGAGCGCCACGTGTCTCATCCAGTGAAGCCAAAGGAATGATAAATACTCTGATGCATTTTTAATACATTATGCTGCGGGTTACTAAAGCAGTTATAAGATGCACAAGTTTTAAATCAATGGAGATGTTATAATCCTGGTAGAAAGGTGCTCGATGGTTAATAACAATGCTGGTGATTGTGTTGAACGAACAAGATTGCCGATGGCTGAGATCCATGGTTTTCGACCATTGCGTGATGAAAAATTGTGAGGTTTTTATTGATTGCGATATCACGGGCGAGTGCCACGTGTCTCATCCGGTGAATTCAAAGGAATGATAAATACTTTGATGCATCTTTAATACATTATGTCACGGGTTATATTTATCAATGTCTTAACATTAGTTTATAAATTGAACATTAATTATAAATATTTTAAAATAAATTAAGTATTTCAATCTAAAATTTATATATTTGGCATTACAAATAAAATTAAACTAAATTCTAATTTTTAAAATCCATAAAATATTTATTATCTATTTAGTTTTACTAATTATCTAATACAATTAATTAAATTAAATTAAATATAATTCATTTTATATTAATTAAACAATTATTAATTAGAATATTAGAATAAATTAAGAAATAAGATCTATATAAAATCAACTTTTCTATTTTTTTTCTTTGTGTCCAAATCATTTCATTTTCTAAAATTATACTAAATTCTAGATATCATAATTAAACACAAAACTTTATTCTATTCTAATCCTAACCCTAGTTAAACCCTAACCCTATTTGGACTCTAACCCTTACCCTAATTGAACACTAAATCTAATTGTAATTGACCACTAAGAATAATTGAATTCTACCCCTAACCCTAACCCTAACTCTAACTAAACCCTAAACCTAACTCTAATCAAACCCTAACCCAAACCTACTTGATTCATAATCCCAACCCTAACCCAAACCCTAATTGAACTTTAAAACTAACCTTAATTAAGTATTAACCCTAATTGAACATTTATTGAACACTAGTCCTAATTCTACCATAACCCTAACTTTGAATCCATAGTTGAACTCTAATCCTAACCCTAGTCATAGTGGATAGAGATAGAGGGAGTGAGTAAGTGAGAGAGAGAGACCCCAAAGAGGGAGGGGCTAGGAGGGAGAGACTTGAGAGAGAGAGATAAAATAAGGGAGGGTTAAGGGTATAGGTAGAGGGTTTTAGGGCTAAGGCTTTAGGGTTAAGGAGGAGAGATAGAGGGAGGAGTGAGATAGGGACGTAAGAGAGGGAGAGGGGTAGGATATTGAAGATACTGAGAGAGATAGAGGAGGGAGGAGAGAGATAGAGGGAGGGAGGGTTATGGTAGAAGGCAGATAGTTTAAGGGTTTTAATTTAGGGTGGAGGAGAGATGGAGGGGTGAGTGAGTGAGAGAAAGACCCAAGAGAGGGAGAGAAGGTAGGAGGGTGAAACTTGAGATAGAGTGAGTGAGGAGTGAGGAGAGAGACCCCGAGAGGAGTGCTGCTAGGAGGGAGAGACTTGAGAGAGAGAGAGAGAGAGAGAGAGAGAGAGAGAGAGAGAGAGAGAGGAGAGGAGAGAGAGAGAGAGGAGAGAGAGGGAGGATATGGGGTTATGGCAGAGGGTAGATGGTTTAAGGGTTTAGGGTTTAATGGTTTAAGGTTTAAGGGTTTTACTATGTAACTAGGTTGGTCTTCTAATCTACCTATGGAATTGCCAATCCCAATCAAGGGTAGCTCGAAGGATCTGGACCAATTGATGAGGACTTTCAAAAATCCTCCTACACTTCGGGCTCTACAAGACCCAAGAGGGTGATGCCTTAATGTGTTTACAACCTCTACACCAATATCATAAACAACATTAACAATGAAAAATAATCTCATTTAATAGCTCAACATAATAGGATAATATCAAATAGAAATGGCTATTCATCAACATTATTAGCTATTTGGAGCATGAGATAACTACAACACAATCCAAAGATCCCATGAATGCACCTTACCCAAATTATGCTTTAGGACCTCCATGCATAAAAACACAAGGATTGTCATTTATCATCTTGCAACAATGGTACCTAAGATGATGGTAGTACCCGTCCCTTGGACATTGCTCTCTTCTTACAATTGGATACATTTGTCCTTTTTGATTTTGTCAAAATGATATAAAATGATTTCTAAACAATGCCTTATTGGGTCAATGAGATCACCAAAAATCTAGGACTTGTCAAATGAAGGTATATTATTGACACCTATCCCTTTTCTATTCACTTGTTAGGACTTAGTAATGACTATCCAAAGAGAAAATGATATAGTGGCAACAACCATTTATGAGATAAAGGGTTAAGGGTAGAGGGGAGGGATATAAGAGTGAGTGAGTGAGAGAGAGAGACCTAAGAGAGAGGGAGAGGGGGTAGGAGGGTGAGACTTGAGAGAGAGAGAGGGAATGAGGGAGGGAGTGGGAGAGAGATATGGGGTAAAGGGTTAAATGTAGAGGGTAGAGGATTTAATGGTTTAGAGTTTAAGGGTTAAGGGCTTAAGGTTTATGGTTAAGGGTTTAGGGTTTAGGGTTTAGGGTTTAAGGGTAGAGGGGAGACACATAGAGGAGTGAGTGAGATATAGATAAAGACCAAGTGAGGGAGAGGGGCAGGAGGGAGAGACTTGAGAGAGAGAGAGAGAGAGAGAGAGAGAGAGAGAGAGAGAGCAGAGGGTAGAAGGTAGAGGGTTAAGGGTAAAAGGGATGGAGATAAGAGTGAGAGAGAGAGAGAGAGAGAATTGAGAGAGGGAGAGGGGGTAGGAGGGTGAGACTTGAGAAAGAGAGGGAAAGAGTGAGGGAGTGGGAGAGAGATATGGGCTGGTAGAGGGTAGAGGGTTTAAGTGTTTAGAGTTTAAGGGTTAAGGGTTTAAGGTTTATGATTAACGGTTTAGGGTTTAGGGTTTAAGGGTAGAGAGGAGACACATAGAGGGAGTGAGTGAGAGAGAGACCTAAAAGAGGGAGAGGGGGTAGGAGGGTGAGACTTGAGAGAGAGATGGAAAGAGGGAGGGAGTGGGAGAGAGATATGGGCCGATAGAGGGTTAAATGTAGAGGGTAGAGGGTTTAAGGGTTTAGAGTTTAAGGGTTAAGGGTTTAAGGTTTATAGTTAAGGGTTTAGGGTTTAGGGTTTAAGGGTAAAGGGGAGACACATAGAGGGAGTGAGTGAGAGATAGATAAAGACCTAAGAGAGGGAGAGGGGGTAGGAGGGAGAGAATTGAGAGAGAGAGAGAGAGTATAGGGTTAAGGGTAGAGGGTAGAAGGTAGAGGGTTAAGGGTAGAGGGGAGGGAGATAAGAGTGAGTGAGTGAGTGAGAGAGAGACTTGAGAGAGGGAGAGGGTGTAGGAGGGTGAGACTTGAGAGAGAGAGGGAAAAAGTGAGGGAGTGGGAGAGATATGGGATGATAGAGGGTTAAATGTAGAGGGTAGAGGGTTTAAGGGTTAAAGGTTAAAGGTTTACAGTTCATGGTTTAGGGTTTAAGGGTAGAGGGGAGACACATAGAGGGAGTGAGTGAGAAAGAAAGAATTGAGAGAGGGAGAGGGGGTAGGAGGGTGAGACTTGAGAGAGAGAGGGAAAGAGTTAGGGAGTGGGAGAGAGATATAGGTCAATAGATGATTAAACGTAGAGGGTAGAGGGTTTAAGGGTTTAGAGTTTAAGGGTTAAGGGTTTAAGGTTTATGATTAAGGTTTTAGGGTTTCAGGTTTAAGGGAGACACATAGAGGGAGTGAGTGAGAGATAGATAAAGACCTAAGAGAGGAGAGGGGTAGAAGGGAGAGACTTGAGAGAGAGAGAGGGGGTAGAGGGTAGAGGGTTTAAGGGTTTGGAGTTTAAGGGTTAAGGGTTTAGGGTTTAGGGTTATGGGTAGAGGGGAGAGAGATAGAGGGATTCAGTCAATGAAAAATACTTAACTTTAGGATTTTCCCAATACCATAAATACTAGTAACATAAGACAAGACAGGAAAGGAACATAAGATAGGACAGGAAAGGACAGATTCAAAAGATGCAACATATTGTGTTGATATGTCCTTCAATCTTCTTAAGAAGACCCATGATATTTTTATAAAGGAAGTGACTTCATGGATGCATCAAGTTCAATTATGCATCTTTTAAACAATGAGGAAGAATTTTAAGTTTTTTTTAAGCCTCTCTCACCATAACCCTATTGGATAGTCACACATCACGTAGGAAGGTGAGTTCTTAGGTCACCCACATATGTGATAGGTGGTTGTCCGTAAAGATAAAATGAGGATAATATGTATATTTATTACACATAACAAAAGAAGAGCAATGGTTGTATCAAGGTCATGATACAAGTAAAAGGACAACACCTTTGTAAGAGCTAGCTACAAGAGGCAAAGGGGATTGATATTATTCATTCATGGGTGTACTAGTGAAAGTGAATGCAATAGATAAAGGCCATTGTCATTGATAAGGACAACAACAATGCATGCTACAATGGTCTTATGAAGGACAACAACAAAAAAAAAATCTCAAGTTGCACAAGGCTCTATTCAAGGCCTTCACAATCAAACATTAGGAGAACAAGTTTGCAGATAACATTCAATGCATGATGTTTTAAGGAAAGGCATAAAAGGAAAAGATATTCAAGAAACATCAACTCTAGTTGACACAGATAATATGCCTATTGAAAAATGTCATTAAAAGAGGTTTATGGCAGGAATGGAACCCTCATATCATGTGATCGAGATATAATTTCTATGCTCATAACCTCTCATGTAGGGCTTTTGGTCATCATGATTAATCCAACATGGATCATGATTGCATACAAGAAACAAAAAGTTACAAATGACAATTAAGCAGTTATGATTCAGGAGAGGTCTCATTTTGGAAGCCAAGGCCATAGAACAAGTGTATATGAACAAAAACTATGAGGTTTGTATATTTTTTATATATTTTGTATAGAGTTGGGGTTGTTTTGTCTGAACAATCCCTTTTTGGTCGTCTCTGCATCTTGGTCTACCCTACCCGAGATTCTAGATTCTTGCTTCATTCCAGTGGAATGAATGTCCCCAACTGGAGCAACTAATGGAACTTCAGTATTTTGCTCCTTGTTTTTCACTCATTCCTTGCCTTATGTCTCTAGTCTTTCATGGTGTTTTAGTTTTCTAAGGGTTGGCGTTTTAGATTTGTCTTCATGTAAAACCCTAATGTCTATTTCATGCTTTGGCTGGGTTCTATTTTGCTGTTACTTTTGATGGTGTTTTTAAACAACTTATTTCATATCGGTTCGTCCAAGCCGGGTCCCATTTATTTTAATACTTTATTTCCTACGTAGGGTTTTATTTCCTAAGTCTCTGTTGGCCCCGTGTTTCATCTTTTAAAAAAAAACTTATGTCATTGTTTACCATTGGCCTAGTGATGTCCCCTCATCATTTTTAATGAATGTTTTATTTTGTAGAAGGGATAAAATTCATACTACCATTGATCAAATTTCCTTCGGATATCAAAGGTTTCTCACCATCGCGTGATCAAAAGCTACAAGATTTTTACGGATTGTGATATCGTGGGTGGGTGCCATGTGTCCTTTTGGGGGATGAAATTGCACAACCGTTGATCAACTACCATTTGATCTCAGTTGTTCCTACCATCCCATGATGGCCTCACTGTTGATTGCAATATCATGGGAAGTCTCCATGTGTCTCATCTAATGAAGTCGAAAGAATAGAGGAAATACCATGGAACATTAATCCGGCCTTAAATACATTAAAGGGCGAGTTACTAAAGTGATCTTAAGATGCATGTGATTCAAATTGATGGATGTGTTATAATCTTGATGGAAAATTTGATCGAGGGTTAATGATAGGGCTAATGACTATGTTGAAGGATCGATGGCTCAAATTTAAATATGCATCAAATATGGTTGGAGTCGTTTGTGCAGTGCATGAGTGAGCTTTAATGGCGGATGATACATTTATTGGCACAATTTGATTGAAATAAAATCAACTCTCCTACTTTATTTGTGTCACAAAGCATTTAGGTATTTTGTGAAGCAGTTTCAAAGCCGAGAGCAAGGTTGTGAACCCTAACAGTAAGAATTTGGGATTTCTACGATAAGAGCCATGAGCTAATTTTTTTGTTTCCTAGTCACTCTGTGCTTGAATTAAGAAAAATATTTGTTGTACTTATCATAGGGCTTGTTGATAAATGTTTTAGGGCTATAGTTTATTTAAATTGTGAGAAATTGCAATATTTTGTTCTATAATTTCATATCTCTTGTTAGTCCTAGCTATTTGAAGTGTGAAGTTATTAGAAGCCCTAGTTTTTCTGAAATGGCACCTCCCAAACAACATTCTAGCCATATTGACTATTTAAAAAGAAACCTGTATGATGATTTCCTCGATCAATTTCCCTTGTCAATGAATGATAGAAAGAAGGGATTGGTTCTAATGTAAAGGAAAATCTTGGGGAAGTGGTTAGTATACAATTGTTCCAACATAGCCGATGCTAGGGTTCCTCTCACGGGTTTGGAAATGTTTAGATTGTGGTATGGACTGAGGAATTTTCCTCACCCTTTTTCAAATGGATGGATGTATGATATGGGGAAGCTGGTGGTACCGAATTTTTTCCCTGTTGTAGACCTGCTTAAGGCAGTAGCTGCAAGATATGACCCTGTCACATGGGTAATTAGGGATAATGATGGAAAGGTTTTGTTAAGAATTAACAAAGATGATATTCATTAGATTTTTGACTTGAGTGAACCGAGTGAGGACTTGGTGCCTATCAACCTTGAGGAAATGAAGCAAGAATATGCAAAGTTGAAGTCTCTTTTCAGAGCTAAATTGCGTCCACCGCATCTGGCTAGGGTAGGAGGTTCAAGATTTCATATCAGCCCCAATGACCAGGAACCGTTCAAATTAAATTGTTTTGAAAATCATTTCCTAGCCAATTTTTATTCATTGTGTCAGATTTTGGGTTTCAGTCCTGGTGCGGTGATGCCTATTGCATACATGTTCATGGGGGCACAAAAACAACACCCTAACTTCTTTGTCACATATGACTTTGCTTCTTTTTTGGTTGAGAGGATACATGAGGGGCTATCAAAGCTGTAGAAATATGATACCAACACTCAATTCTTTTGGTATTCTATGTTGATGCATATGGTTTTATTCAAGAATGCTGACTTATTCTCTGAGAAAATGAAATTAAGGCAATCGGTTGATGGAGAAAGATTGCCAATACAGATATGGGCTACAGATTTATCTTGTAATAAGGAAAGCACTAGTTATGTGCAATTTCATAATTTTTTTGCTTCCAGATTGAGGGCTAGATTGATGGTGAATGTACCTAAGATTCCTGAGGAATTACATGATTTCCTCAAGCCAAAGGGGAGGAAGCCAGAATTAAAAGTCAGCCATAACTGGGGTGACATTATCCCATACCCAGTCAACACTGTTTTGAGGGTATATGGTTTTCAAGGAGCCCCTCATATATTACCATACAATGTGCCACCAAGAGTGGGGTTTGTAGAAGTTATGTGGCAGATAGGTTGCATCCATGAGGACAACCTCACAGGGAGGGGTAAGGGAACATTTTTCCTTGATTATACAGTGGTATCTGATTTTTCCTTTTCAAAAGGAGGTTGGATGCACTTTGAGAAATTCTTTGAGGATTATCATTTGAGATGTGGTCCAAAGTAGAAACATGATCCTGGGGGTTTCTTTACCCTTTTTAGACAAAGAATAAAGTTTGGAAAGTTTGTGCATGAGTTCAACTTTCCTAAGGACCTGATTAGAAATGAGTTTGACCTAAATAAGTAGGAGTTGAACAAGGAGAAATTGATAGCTTATGATAAGTTGTTAGATATTGTGCACAACATGGATCCAAAATATGATCCACTGTTGGAGTTCAGTCCCCACCATAAGAAAATTGATTTTATGATGGAGAACTTCAAAGAGATTATGGGCACTTTGAGAGCCACAAAAGTAAACTTAGATCTAAGTCTGGGTGTACAAGAACAAGGTTCCATACCATTTGAAACAAGGCTAGCATACCAGCCTATAGAAAAGTGGCCCGTTTATAGGGGAAAAAAGTATAGCAGCAGTGATGAGGAAGACGTGGATAGAAAGGGGAAGCAAATTATGAAGTTGCCTTCACAACTAGGTCCAAAATTCAAAGTGCCTAGGGAAATTAAGATCATTGATTTAGAGTCATCACAAAAAGATAGTCCCCCATCACCACCATCTGATCCAAGCCCTAAAAGGAAAAGAACTGATCAACCACAAGAGAGTTTGATGGATGAAATTATTGTTACTGATTAGGACATGCAGGTTGGTATGCCTTCCCCTCCTAGGCCAACTGAATTGGTTTTATCTGATTTAAATATGAAAGGAAAAAGTGTACAAGATGCAAGAATGGAAGCACGTAAGGAGTTTCTAGACGACAATGCATTTGTAAAGTATCTTGTATTCTTGCAATTGGTATGGAGGATGAAGTTTGAAGAATATCAAAATAAATGTGAGAGAAGAGAACTAAGACCTGACAAGTTAGACTAGGAGAATGATGAGGAAGTGAACACTGAATTAATAGAAGAATTTAAGAACATCACTCCTAAGGAAGGAAAAAAATTGGTGAGTCAGGTTGGTGTATTAATTCTGCCTGAATGGGACATTTCAGATGCAGTGGCCTTTAATGCTATTATGAATTCCAAGCATCCCTTGCAAGAATCTGGAGAAGAATTCAAGGCATCACTTCAAGATTCCACTTTCAGTGAAGAGAATGAAACCTTGGAAATTTGGGCATTGGCCCCACAAGGGAGAAAGCCAGATATTACATACATTAATCCAAATTTTAGAGGGTGATTAATAATAAAGAGAGCTTCAGAGACCTCAACCTCTGAGGCCACTAGTTTAACTATGAATGTGGCCAAATTGGCCCAAAAGACTGCTGAAAGGGAGGAGGCTTAAAAGAAAAGGATAATGGAGAAGTATAACCTTTTGATTGAAGAATACAACAAGATGCAGCAAAGGAATGTTGAGTTGAAAATTGAGGTGGAAAGGTTCAGGTATAGACAAATTGGGGATACATCAAGTGCTCTAGGGACTAGTACATTACCTTCCACAGTAGGGTCAATTCCTCTTGCTTCTCCAATTGTTTCCACACCAGGGTCTCCCAATTAGAATCCTACCTTCACCCCTTCTTTAAAGGAAATTGATGAAGAAACAAATTGCTCTGTTGATCCTACAAAGAAGCAGCTCTTGCAAAGAATTGATGAGTTACATGCATCTTTGAGGGTAAGTGAGGAGGGATCTCTTTCAAAGCAAAAAGAGATTGTTACTACTCTTTTAAGGCATTTGAATGAAATGTTGATAATAAATTGCTATCTATACATTCTTTATATTCTTTGCTATTAGATGTAATAAAGAATATTGATAGGGATCAGGAGGTAGTGATACCATTGATTGAAAATTGGATCCCTAGGGCCGGTGATCTCGATGTCATGAATAAGGTCTCAAGGTTTGATACAAACAATAGGCCCCAATCATTAAAGCCTACTCATGTGTTAGTAAAATCATTGCAAGGTTTTCAGACCTTACTAGATGACTTGAGTAGGAAGATTAGGGAGTTGGTGAAGAATTTCAATGATTGGGGTAACACATTGTTACCTGATATAATTGATGAGTAGGGGAAAATTAGGTCATTCCAGCAATGGCAAGATTAGGCAAGTGAGGCATCAATGATCAAATTAAATTAATTTGTGATGACTCATATTATGACTTGTTGGTGAACTGTATGGATAAAATCATTAGTACCAGCTCATTTTTGGAATCTTTTGAAAGAGATACAAATCAGGTAGTAGTAAAATACACACCTTATAATACCAAGGTGAATGAGGCAATTAATTTTGACTGGCCAATTGATGAAGAATATCAGAGGTGGGTAAATAAATATTTGACTAAGGAGGACTAAAAGAATGAATTACTATTAATGGGTGGTAAATCAGATGTTGTAGTTACAATGGCCTCCAATTTTGCTTTGATGGTGGTCTCGGCATGGGTTTCCTATTGCCTCAATTTTCCTTAGCTGACATGATGAATGGGAATATTCTCCAAGGTGATGGCTATTGTAACAATTTTTGGAATATCACTAGAGCACTAGATGCTTCATTTGGCTGGTGACATGTGTACTTTCTAGCCTGATGCTTGTTTGCTCCTTCATTTTCTATAAGAAGGATTTCAAGGCTAGAAGTACAGGTTAGCGAGTTACATAAATTTTGGTCGAGTCTAGGTGAAGTTGTAGAGAAAATTGTAAAGTCCAATGGTTTTAGAGAGAAATACAATTTAGGTTCTGAGTTATTTTGTAATTAGTTTTGAATTCATGGGGATTTAATGTTGTATAACAGTACTATCATTTGAGTTGAAATGATAAATTCAAACTCATGTCTCTCCATTGTACATGCATATCCGAATTTTGAATAAGATGACTAAGGGTTGTTTCATTCATCTCACTATTGTGGTGTGTATAATCCTTATTTTAGCTTTAATTCAAGGAATTAATTAAAATACTTGAATGGGATTATAGGAAGATATGTTCTGTATAAGGATTTAATAAGTAGTATTGGGCGAGAATGCATATTGATGAAATTGTAATGCAATATTGTCAAGGATCTTATAAGTTATATGTTATGTATTAAATCTATCATAAACCTTTAGATGCTTATGAATTTAACTCCTGCAATGGATATATGGCACTGATCTAAGTTGTATTTATTTGTGTAGTTCAATAATTGTTTGTCTTTTCCTAGAGCTTTCTACAAATTGCAAATTAATGACTATATTTTACTATAGATTGTGTTGTAGTTATCTCATGCTCCACATAGTTGATATTATCGGTGAACAACCAATTTTATTCGATATTATCCTATTGTGTTGAACTATTCAATGGGATTATCTGTTATGTGTTAATGTTGTTTATGATATTGGTGCAGAGGTTGTAAACACATTAAGGGATCATCCTCCCAGGTCTTGCAGAGCCCAAAGTGTAGGAAGCTTTTCAAATTCCTCATCAGTTGGTCTAGGTCCTTCAAGCTACCCTTGATTGGAATTGGCAATCCCATAGGTAGATTAGAAGAACAACCTAGTTACAGTGTAAAAAAAAACCAACACCCTCTACCTTTAACCCTTAACCCTAAACCATTAACCCTTAAACTCTAAACCCTCTACCCTCTATCTCTCTCCCACTCTAAACTCTAAATCTTTCCTTGTATTCTTTTATAATTTTCATTATTCTTATTTATTTTACACTTAAATTTACAAATACACATACATATGCATTTACTATTTTCATTTATTTCTCATGTAGTTTAATAGTTTGATCAATTTCATATTATATGTGTTGAAGACTTTAGAATTTCAATTACATTAATTTATGGATATGTTGTATCTATAACACTACAAAACCATATGCTCTTTGCATTTACACTTGCATTTAGAAATACACATTTATATACATAGATATAGATTTCTTTAATGATATGTTGCATTTATTGTTCTAGGAGAGTATCCAATAATTGCATTTAAATTTACATTTAAAAATACATATACATTCATACATACATACATACATACATATATATATGTGTGTGTGTGTGTATGTATATCATTTATATTCAATATTCAGAAACAACCCATTAGGTCTACACATGGATAAAAAATAATAAAATTAGATCTCCCATACATGTTTTGTTGAAACCTAGGCTTGAACCTCTCATTTCACATGCTTTTCTCCATAAAACTCTTGAGGACAGTAGCTATACCTTCTTTATTTCTCATCCTACGCCCTACGCATGCATCGTACAATTACAACAGTATCCATTGGGCCTCTTACACAAGCTACAATAATCACAAAGTGTAAGAGCCCCTTTATATCATGTTTGGACTACAAAACCCTTTAAAACAGGGTAACCAGGCTATATGCAAAGAAATGAAGCTTTCTAACTCAAATCAAAGCCTTAAGCCCTCAAATCATATTCAAATCAAATCTAACACATATCATCATGACTTGGAATTGATTTCACATCAAAATATGACTGCATGTGACCATACAGTGCTGCATAATAGGAAAAATATAGAAATTTTTAAGAAAAACACAGATTTTTGAATATCAAGAGCTTGTATTTTAAATAATCAACCATCAACAACCATTACAATGACCACTTTATGCCTTTTAAAGGCCTTTACACATCAACCACTGAACAACTACCTCTACAACTAAATTTTTAATCTTTTATGATCACATGAAACATAAAACACACTAATTTCAAGGTTGTTAACATCACTATTGAAATGTTTTAATTTTTTGACCTTTCAAACATTAAAAAATACATCATTGAAATAATTATGTAATGGCATAAAAACTAAAATCATGAATTAATTATGTAACCACATAAGTCAACTATAATTCTATCAAGAAATTAATATCAAATAGATAATATAATCACATAACTTATACATTTCAATGTCATTAATCATCTTCTTCATCCAAATCTTTGTCTGTATCATCCAATCCATATTCGACATTGTAATGATTTTTCATATCATCATCATCATCGATATCAGTTTTGATAATGTCATCATCCACACAAATATCATCTTCATGAACATTAACTCCTACATCATCATGATCTAGTTCCTACTCTTCGACATTTCGTCAGGGACATCATGAACTAAATGTTGGTCTTGATCATCACCTACATCATCTTCTAGTTCTTCGGTATCTTCTTCTTCCACCACATTATACTTTACTGGCCTTCCTCTTGGATCATGTGTAACAACAAATGACCAACCCGGTTTACCTGGAACCTTTGAGTAAAATACCTACTCACATTGGCTTGGAAGAACATAGGGATCATTTCCAGCTTGCTCGATCAACCTTGTATTAACTATGGTAAATCCATTATCATATTCAATAAAATTTCTCTCAGGATCATTTTCATTCAATCGTAGCCTGTACCATAGGATGAGGAACAAAATTAATTTGAATGACTTAAAGTCACACTCAAGTGTATCATCCAAAATCCTATAGTATCAATTTTCTGAGACTTCTAGATGTATGTCGCTTCTAGATGAAACATTAGTCACCTAAAAGACTGCAGTTATACTAGAATCACAACTTTTCTTCATGTCATCCAAAATTTTGATTTGAAATTTATGACCATTGCACCACATAGTCTTGTGGTGTTTCACCTACAATATGTCAAACATGTAAAAATTATTGCAATATCATCAGTTGATAAACATATTTAATCTTGGCCGAATGTATGCAAAGAAAGAAATCTCAACATATATATACATAAATATAATTGAAAATAATTAAATAAGATGGGTGATTAATATATTTATACGTACCTGTTTATCTCTTAAACCATATGCTAAATCAATTTCTCTTTGTGTAACATTGGAATCTCCATTACAATGAGCTTCTTTAACCAATGAAGCCACACCTTCCCATGTTAATGCATGGCTAGATTTTTGAAATCGTTCAATCCATATCATCATCCAATCAAGATTGTTAGCGACGTAAAAATGTAGTGCATCCCACTCTCGACCAACTATATCAAAAAAAATTAAATTTATAAATGACATATAATTAGTTAAATACCGCAGTATACAACCTTAATTTATAATTGATGTATATTGAAGATTAAAAATTAAATAAGTATAATATACATAAAAACCATATGTAAAATGTATTCCAATTAATCTCCATGACCATCTTATAATTACCTCTCACTTTCCTCAATCTACCTTTCCCCATCAGGTACTCCCCTTCTAATTTGTTAATGGAGTTGGCATCCCAAATGTGATCAACGTGGATCTTTGCTAAAAACTTAGTTTGATATTCAGCATTGTACACCATGGTATGGTATACCATATATCCCTCCACCATAGAACCCTCAAGATGTGCTCTTTGTCTAACTAAAGCCTTCAAAAATTTCAAGTGCCTCTCAACCATCCACATTAACCTTGTGTGTACAGGTCCACACAATTCAATCTCCTCATCTTGGTGTATGAGGTAGTGTTTTTGTGCATTGAAAAATGTCGAGGGTAGACACTTTTTCATTTCACACATTAGACAAGGAATTTTTCTCTTCCAATAATTTATATCTTCTTCATGGATTTCTTTAGATGATAGCCATCTACTAGTGATTCAAGGCATAAATATATTAACGAGATTTAACAAAAATATACAATATATTACATAACAAGTAAAACAAATGGAAATTATAAGATGTATACAATGAATTGAACAAATCTCGCTACTTACCTCATGTATTTTCCAAGATCATATATAACTTGCTTGACATTGTTGTCAAAGTTGTATGGGAGAGATAGAGGTAGAATATACTACAACAATTATAAAACGATCTTTTTATTATTTTTCCAAAAGTAGTAAACACAATACACTAAAAAGTACATGCATTATACAAGTGTATATAATATACCAGAACAATTACCTTAATGAAAGTATGCCAATCATGCATTTTCATCCCTAACCCAAATTCACCTTTCTTTATTATTATATTGTTTATGTTTGTAACAAATCCTGTGAGAAATCAAATTTTTCGTATGACTTCTTTTATAGCATTTCTTTGTTGCTCTGTTAATAACCAAAGAAAGGAACTTATATTAATTTGGTTTCCATCACTATTTAATTGAATGACATTTTTCATTGCATGATTGGCTTCCTGAATGTCACTACAAATTTTGAAATATTTTTCTTTGTCATGCCTTCCATCTAATATTTTCCATAACATTTATGTTATATTTTTTCTGATATGCATTGTATCAAACAAATGCACAATTTCTAGCTACTCATAGTAGGGCAACCTAGTAAATTGTCTGGGATAACTTTTTAGTCCATGTGGAAGCTGGCCATTAATGCCTTGACAACCTTCATGAACCATATAACTTAAACAAATTAACAACAACAACCATTGTCAATTACAACATGAGTAAACACAACACAATATTAAAATATAAATTCAAAACATATCATATATGATAGATAAATAATTTGATCTTATGTATAACCTTGACAATTAAGTCTATTATATTCCAACTTCCATAGGTGAGGTGTCATTCATTGTGGTTTTAATGTAGTCTCCTCTTTCCCATTGAAAATATATTTTTCAGTAGTTCGATACTTATTATTTCTAAGGAGGAAGTGCCTATACTCATCAAACACCTACTTTTCTAAACTTGTTGAATGACAAGATTTCATCTTTTGATAACAAATTGGACATGCAAATTTTCCCTTTGTTTGAAGACCTACAAGATCATATATAATTGGATTAAATATGTCAATTTTTATAATTATATATATTGAATAGATTATTTTAAAAACATGCATGATATCTACTTCATCAAATTAAATATTGTTAAAGTGCAGTCGAATGTTATAACATACCACAAAAATGTGTTAGCGCTAGGGCATTATGAATTGTCCATACAAGCATTGCATGGAATTGAAATTTGTTAGAGTAATAAGTTATTATGCTTAATTAATTACATCACATTTGATTAATTAATTAAGTCACTTATTCCTCTTTATTACTTAAGCTAAACTTAGGCACATTAATAATTAATTATTAATTATTAAGTGTGCACACTAGGGTTTCATTTAGGGTTTCCCTTTTAGGGTTTCTTGATCTCTTTCATAAGGATTGATCACATTGTAATAATTGATTCTCTTAATGCATTTTTACTGAGAGGTTTACAAAGAACATCTTTTTCGGTTCTTCATATCTTTTGCATGTGATAGGTATTCATCTTGCATGCAGGTGATCTTGGATTCTAACATGGTATCAGAGCTCCAAACCTGCAGTTGCTTGTTCATGATCTGAAGATATGGCCTTTCAGTGAGATTCAAATGCAAGGGTTTCCACAGGCATATTTTCTAGAAGATCTGGGGCTGGCCTAAATTTCTGGGCATTTTGGGACAAAACAGACCTCACCATTGAGTCCGCAGTGCCCAAAAACCTCCATTTTCATATAAAATTTGTCTATTTTTGTGCAAGTTGGTTGAGAAGGAAAAATTTTTTCCCTAAGGGGCCGTACAGCCTCCCCAGCACGCGGATCGAGGCTCAAAAAATTAAAAAAAGGGCCAAAAACATCATTTATTGATTTTTGCACCGGAGCCTCTAGTAGAAAAGGGGTCTGCCGCCCGATGGCCAGCGGGCGGCCACCCATCCGCCGCCCGCCGCCAGCTCCTCCACCGGTTCGCCACCGTCGGCGTTTTCAGCCCCCGCTAGGCCCTTCGACCAGGCCGAGGTCCTATGGAGGACCATGGGCCCCCGCTCAGCCCTGCCGAGGCCGCCAGCCCTCGAGGGCTCTCATCTCCTCCAGCGCGGTCATATGGGAGAACCAGGAGCCCACCGGCCGACAACCAGCGCTAGAATATTCCGATTGTGGAAAGAATATTCTGGGGATCTTTGGCATATTTTGACGGCCGAAATTTTTTGAAGGGGGGGAGTTTTTTACTGCGACGGCCATCCGGCCGTCAAATTTTTTCTCGTGTTTTTCTGACATCAGCATGACGTCGTGATGACGTCATCTATACGGCCGGCCCTCTTTGCCCTCCTAACCCTAGTTTTTCCTAAAAGAGCAGTTTTTTTCTTTTGGCCATAACTTGGGCATACGGTATCAAAATCGGGCAAACGAGATATCGCTGGAAAGCTAGTTCTGAGCACTCTCATTTGGCGTAGTTTATTTTATAGTATTTTTCTGTTTCACTACATTTATTGCTGTTTGAGGTCAGATGTTATTTTTGGACTTCCGAGCTCATAACTTTTTGCCACGATCTCTGATTTTCGCCTCGTTTGCTGCGTTGGAAAGGTATTAAGGAGATCTATATTGCTGTCCATGTACTTTTTCTGTATCTATCCCAAGTTTATTATTTAGTCCAGATTTGGCCTGATGGGTTGTTTGGCGATTACTTGGATGTTTTGGTAGTTGGGAGAGTGTTTCTTGCATCTTTACACTTCGTTTTCAGTAATAAATCATTCAATAATTTCTTGCTACTTCATAGATTCCAGGGTTGTTCCCGTTTGGAGTGTTCGAGTGTTCTGTGGCATCGGGTCTGCTGTCACATTATTTTGATTCCAGTTTGGTTTCAGTTGTAGACAGAGATATCTTTCCTTGCTTGTCAGATTGCGGTTTCAGTGTTACTCTACAGAGTTCTTCCAGTGCTTCTTTTCAGCATGTTATCACATTGTAGGGGGGTTTTGTCCCACTGGGTTTTTCCTTCTCTACTCCATTCTTGCATTGTAAATGGGTACCTGATCAGGCCTCGTTGCCGGGACCCATCTTTGCTTTCATGCATCCTATTCTAGTGTTTTAGCTTCTTCCTAAGTTCATCTTAAGGGGGGGTGTTAGAGGAATAAGTTATTATGCTTAATTAATTATATCACATTTGATTAATTAATTAAGTCACTTATTCCTCTTTATTACTTAAGCTAAACTTAGGCACATTAATAATTAATAATTAATTATTAAGTGTGCACACTAGGGTTTCATTTAGGGTTTCCCTTTTAGGGTTTCTTGATCTCCTTCATAAGGATTGATCACATTGTAATAATTGATTCTCTTAATGCATTTTTACTGAGAGGTTTACATAGAAAATCTTTTTCGGTTCTTCATATCTTTTGCATGTGACAGGTATTCATCTTGCATGCAGGTGATCTTGGATTCTAAAAAAATTGTCTTTGTCCTATTGGTCTAGATACGTCATACATAGTGACGCCATTCCATAACTTTAGTAACTCGTTGATAAGAGGCTCGATATATACGTTCATATCTTTAACTTGGTACTTACCTAGTTGAATGAACATAAACATTACATAATTATTATAACCATTTTACTGCAATATATATATAAATTAATATACATGACTATTGAATGAAAGAAATATAAGTCATTATGGAACAAATAAGACAAATGAGATGCTACTACGTTAAAGAAATTTGATGTAAACAAATACCTAGAACAATCATTGACAACATTACGTGTGCCCTCTTTATTAACATCTATGGAGGAATGTTATTGTTGATAACAAAAATAGGCCATATTGAGTAAACAGATCTCAGTTCTCTAAATGGATTGACACTGTCTGCTCCCAATGAAAGCCTAATATTATGAGCTTATTCTTTAAAGTGTGGACATTTTTCCTCCGTGTCCCTAAATGCAGAACCATCCACAAACATTCGAATAATTCCATCTCCACTTCTATTTCTTGCATGGTAATCCACAAATTGCGCTAATCTTTCACACCTAAATAATTGTTGCATACGTGGAATAATGGGAATATAACGAAGAACCTTGCGAGGCACCTTTTTTGTTAGTTGATCTGTTTGATATCTACTAATATGAAATTCTAAGCATTATGTTGTAAATTCTTTCCATTTATGATATATAATATGATCATTGGGACATGCATCTATTGCTTGATACTCCATTCCAATATCTTTCATAATGGCAGATAAATCTTGGTATGAGTGAGGTAAAATATTTGATGGTGGTAACAAAAAATCACCAATCAATCTACAACAATTTTTTTTTGTTAATATAAAGAATATTAATGGTACATATTTCATCCTTTATTTACTAGTGATGAACTAACAACAATTAAAATAGATGAAAAAATATGACATATATGACATACCTTAACATCCGTGAGATTTCTATATTTGATAAACCATTCATAACCTTCAAGTTCAACAACAAAAATACAATAGAGAGAAGAGTTGTTTGGGAGCCTTCATAAAGGGGCTTGTATTCCTTCTCAAGTATAGGTAAATCATAAACATCATCAAAGTCATCTTGATCATCATGATCAACTCTACCACTAAATGTGTCATGGATCAATGTATTCATACCATCATCTTCAACTGTGTTTTCTGGTGCATGATCATCTTCTTCCATAGGATCATTAACTTCATCTTCGCTATTCACAGCTCCATGTTTGTCTGCTTGTAAAACCACATTCTTTGGGTCATGATAATCCATATCATCTACCCTAAGGCACCCCACCTTTATAATAATGATAGACACAAATAAACCATGATCATAATCAAGTGATTATATAAATATATAATGTTAAAACGATATAAACATTTACAAATTCAATCAATATAAACACATATAATGAACAACTTACCAATGGAGGATAATCATGCCCCCCTTCAACATGACCATGCTTCCTACAATGTTTCTCAACTCTTGTGATTAAAAGTTGTCTCGTCTTTAAGACCTTGCAATTATTCCAAAGACAATAACATTTCCCATTGCCCTTTCTTTTCAATCTAGCCCACAATCTATCAAGTGTCTCTTCATTTTGTTCTGGACTAGTATTATCTGACATGATTTTTCTTTACCATGCTTGACTATTTAGATCTTCAAAAAATATCAAACTCACACTCAAATAATTTTTATTCATAGACAAACCTGTAACAAAATCTAATAATTAAGATATTTTACACCAAAAAAATTTGGAATGCAACCACCCCTGCAAAAGAAAAGATAGTCTGAAGTTAACGACCCCAAAAAATACTTTAAAATACTAATTCCAAAACTTATTAAATTATGATTTTACTATGATTTCTAACCATTAAGACTCCTAAAATCAGAATTTGAACTTGATCTTAAACTTCCTACAATGATGGAGGTAGCGAGCTAGTAAGAGCAAGTGACCCATTCCTAAGGAGGAACAAGTCAAAATCATCATTGCTAATGTCAATATGGATTTAGTTAAATATGAAATGTGTCACTTCTTATGATGAGCTTATCCCTAGGGCCCTCAACATTGAGACAGCCCCAATCGCACAAGGAAGCACACACTAGTAGAATTTGGAAAATGTATGACTAGTTGACTAAAAATTTTAGTCACAACAACTAAAAATGACTAAATTTTGCTCATTTTTTGCAACTTAGCCATAAATGAGTAAATAAATTACTAGTTTGGTCGTTGATTAAAAAATTATTTAGTGAAACAAATAAAAATGACTAGATAGTCATTTATTTAGTCACACAAATAAAAATGACTAGATAGTTAGTCATTTATTTAGTCACTCACTACCTTGCTTAAAATGTTTCCTCCATAAGCACAATAGCATGTTTAAAAATAATGGTTTCCAGTGATTGACCATTAAGGTCACCACTTTCATCATGAAGATACAATGAGATTTTTGTCTTCAAACTCAAGGAATTATGCAAGATAACATTGTGAATTGTTTGATGTATACGATTTGATTTTCTTGCACATTTACTGCTTTGGTAGCTTCCTTTAAGACTGGGTATTGCACCTTCAGCTGTAATCTCAAACAACTCACTCACTATCACTTGAAAATTCCTTTCATGAGCATCCTTCTATAAAATCAAACTATGCCTTATAGACTGCCTACTTACTATAGGGGACTCATTGTTTCATGGTATTGTAGTTCTTAAGATCCTTCAACCTTATTGACACTACTTCATAGTCCACAAGGTATTATTCACTATTATCCCATCTTTGATGAGTCTCAAAACACTGCTCAAACATGCAATCTAGTACCTCTATTATACATTAATGGCTAAGAAGAAACATTGAACCTATGATTACCACTATTACTTCATTTGGACGGTCATTCCTTGATTGCATTTGCCTTGTCTAAAACTACCAAAAGCATTTGGAAAACCCTTAAGGTCAGCAAGGGGGTAAGGAAACTCACTGTTAAAATCTCCACTTTACTATGCAAGATTTGAGCTTTATTATCTTGTCACTGCTCAGCCTCTTTTTGACTATCACATCTCAAGTGACTGTCATTCTTCTTATTGTAGATTGCATTTACAAATTTCACTAAGCTACATAGCGTGCTTGTTATTGGCTACAATCTTTAGATTGCAAGATTGTGTTATTACCTACAATGTCTCAATCTTTCTGGTATTGCATCCTCACTAATCCATTATAGTTATTGTTTATGTTTCTACGGAGGCCTAGGGTTTGTACCCTGATCATGCTCTTACCAATGCTTATGTTGGTATTAAAAAACAACCTTAAATCTTGGGTTAGAAAATTAGTTGTCTTGAAAAAGTTGTGGTATGATCTTGGATTTTATCCTAGAGTATGTGGGAAGCTTGTGTTTGATCATTAAGGTATGTAAACCTGATTAGGAAAATGTATCTTATATATCATGGGTCTTGCTTTAATACTTTCCATATTGGTTATTAGCAGATCACATTATTATAGTTTGTAGTAACCTAAGATTGCATTCAAGTATGCAACAAACTTGGTTTGTAGTTTAAGCTATACACTTTTAAGTAACATTCATAAGGTTTAGAAAATCTTGATCACTCTCTAGAATAGCCCTTTAAACATGGGTTGTGCTTGAATGCACTACATAATTGATATAACACAACCACTCTGCCTATCAACTAGAGTTATAGGCTCTTTATTGCAGCAAGAGTTAATCACTCTTCGATCATGCTATAATTACATCCTAACCTGTTAAACTTGAGACAACTTGAATGCACCCAATGATGATTAACACCTACATTATACAACCTGAATTAACTGCATTATATGAGTGACTCCATTTCTATCACAACATAGCCACATTAAACTTGGATCACACATGAATACATCCTGTATTTGTTATAGCACAACTGTGCCACATGACCAATAGAGTTATGGATCACATAATTACAGTCACAAGAATATGTTCCTTGGTTGTGATCTTATGGTGATTCCACACAACAAAATTTGGACATGAAATTCTCAAAACCCTAAACCTCTAAAAATGAAATCTAATGAGATATTGCTTGAAAATATGATTTTCAAACCTGGAACTATGAATTTGACTTCACAATTGAATTCTGCAAAAAGACAATGACTACCCTCAACCTGGCGATAGCTTCTTGAATTTTTTCTGATTTTTCCAAGAAAATCATGCTTAGTTATCCACAAACTGTCTCAAGTAGAGAAAAACACTGTCGCAATAAATCGGGCATGAACTCACTTTTCTTTATTTCGGCCACAATTTTATTTTTTTCTATTTTTCATGTTCATGAAAATTTTGAAGAAACTAATAGTCAACATTTTGATGAAACCGAGGTTCATCAAAATTTTGATGAACACTAGGATAAATTTTCAAAAAATTGAAAATTACACATCAAATTTTACAAGCACCTAATGATACATCAAATTATACATATTTTGTCAGACATTTTCATCGCAATTTGTAGTCAAATGAGTTAGTGACTTGTCATTGTCACTACCTCTATCTGCCCTCTGCCCTCTCTCTTCTCTTCTCTACAAATGATGGTGAGGATCGCTCAATCATCTTGCATGCCCCTCTGTAGTTTGAGACCATCCATACATAAATGAAGGTGTGAAAACCTCAACGAGGGAATGGTGTAAATGCTCAACCATCTCACGAAAGTGGAGAAGTAAAAGGTCAATACTAGTGAGGAACACTTTGGAGGAGTGAGGAAAATAGCTAGGAAATTGGATGAAAATGATGAGTCGCTATAATTCATTCAATCATAGTTGAGCACTTGTCAAGCAACCTACACCCTTGGACATGAAAATGGGTTGCAAAAGTTAAGTGTGGGGATACCTCTGACGTAATTAGGGATACTACATACAAATTAGTCTTAACTCATCATCACTTCCTCGTTCTATTTATTTTGACATTAATACATGGTTATTGCATAAATTTATGAATATTATAAATCATTAGGGAAATGGATCAATAATTCTATGACAATTGTCAAACATGGAGCATGAAAGATATATTTATTTGTTTGTTAGCTATGCAATGTCCATATTATTAGGTAGAGTGTCTAACAGTTATTTTGTGACTTTCAAAATCATGTGATAATGGTAAGTATGTCTCAAACTTTTTATAACAATTTTTTTGGTTGATTGACTATTTAAAACAAAGATTTCAATTTCATATCATCAAATTTGATATCACTAATATATGTATGTGTAAAAAAATTTAAAATAGCACTTAAAATTTTAACTTTTGATCTATGCAAACAAATTTCCACACTCTATTATTAAAATTATCTATACGAATAATATAATATTTTCTCCTTAAAAGTATGTATATGCCCACTTAAATAAATAATATCATCATTTTACATTAAACAACATAATGTTATAACTCTAAATCTAGTATAATAATTCTTATTTCTAAAATAACTTAACCCTAAACCTAATTTCACTATCTCCCATTTCAAAGAAATCATACTAGCACAAAAATAATGAAATAAAAATGAACAATTTTGGATTGAGTCTCTCCATATCTATCAAAACAAAAACAAGAATACTACAATAAACCAAAAAATATTCCTACAACATTCATTGTCAAATAATATAACATATACAATCAAATATAGACTTAACAATTATTAATATTTAATAAATTCAATTTATCTATTTGTAACTATTCAAAACTATTTGCTTTTAAAAAGGAAATAATACAATCACCATAAGACACTTCGTAGTAAAACAAAACTTTAATTAAATAATTTCCACTTCCCACATATCTTGAGTAAAAATTACATATGACAAATGAATACAACCTTTGTTACAACACCTCCCATGCTTTTACCTTCATGAATGTAAAAAAAGTGAAAATAAATTTCAAAAGACGTGCCTACTCTTTATATGTAGGGAGAGGGGTCATTAGTTGTGTAGGGACCAATTATTGTTATATCACTTGTGCTTATGATACTCAATCTTACCACATATTTATACTATATATTGTAAATAAATAGTCCACATGTAAATAGAAAAATAACCAAATGTTGGTCAAAATGGACTCATACTTGAACACATAAGAACCTATGAATGTTATATAAAAAAAACATAAATACATTCATAAGTGAACTAAATATTTTCTTATCTCAAATAAATGTAAGAGTTAGTATGGAATAACTATACACCATGCATGATTTGGCTGAGGATTATATCCATCCAAGATCTAGGAACTTCATGAAAGCACAAGAGAGATCAACTATGAAAAAATAATTATATTCTATCAAAAGATACTTGATCAATATTCATTATGATTTACACATGAGACCACTTGGTTATAAAGTTAATGTGAGACATAGGATTAAACATGATTATGAAAAGTATATTTATCATATAACATGAGACAACTTATTATAACTACCTAGGACATATGTGTTAAAATTCAAAAGATAAGAAAAGATCTAATGACAACTAACACCTTCTAGAAATATTCCCTCCTAGGACCTTAGAAATCTTAACATTTAAATAGGACCTACTACTGACTAGATAGGTAAAACACCTATTTATACCAACACCCCCCTTAAGTACAACTTAGGGAGTAGATGACTATTATGAAAATAAAACAAATATGGGTCTCGACTATGAGGCCATGTTAGGTACCCATGTACAAATACAAATACAATCTCTAACAAACCAAGAAAAGGAGAACCCAGTGGGAAAAACTCCTCTTTGAAAGAGAGATGAAATAAAAAATTCTCTCTATGATGCATAAGAAGGAAAAAACCCCATTTGAGGAAAAATACTCCCCTCTAAGAGAGAAGATGAAGAGAGACCATGCAACCCCCTAATGTTGAGTCTCCTACAATGATGGTAAAAGCTTGACATTGAATGACAAAGATGTTCCAAAAGTGTCGAAAAACATTCATCCCCTTAAAAAAACAAAAAAAAGATGGCATGAAGGATATCTTCCCATTCCTAAAAGAAAGATATGGGAAAATGAATTTTGTGTGATGACTTTGAAGAATGTTCAAGTGTCTCCATGTCAATGCTAAATTTTTTTACCCTCCAAACATGTGTTCTAGGCCACATCGTTGAAGAAAATCCAAAATCTCCTAGAAATGATTGTATAACACAAACCAAAGACAAGGATACCTCTTTTGAAGACAACGAAGCCTCCTCCAAATGTTGAACAAGAAATCAACACTTGCATCAAATTGTGCAAAGAATGATCATGTAGAGAATGAACAAGAGGGTCAAAGTGTTCCCTCACAATTGAAGAAGTATCATCTCCATCAAAGAGAAGATTAATGAAATCAATCATGCCTCCCAAATTTGAAATGTGGTATTGAAAAAACAAGCTAGTGATGTTTGTCAAGAGCTCATCCCAAGTGGCCATCTTTGGAATATACTGTATGTCTTGCTAGATTGAAGCACAAGAATCCAAACTTGTGGCAACACAACCATCCTTAGGTACAACAATAGATGAAGGAGATGAGATCTTAATGCATCTGATTCAACTACACCCATAATCCATCATTGTGTCCTCAAAACATAATGAAGTAAGAACACTAGATGATTCTACCAATGTTGGATTCTAAGAGCCCTCAACTTCAAGATGTTGAATCATAGATGAAGAAGATGAACCCTCTAAATTTGGATTAAGAGCAATAGAAACTTAAGTTCCAAAGAAGCCTAGATAGGAGGAGAAGGAGAAGCTTTGTCATCAAAACTACCAAGACTTTCTCAATGAGAAAGCTCAACAACTATATTATCATCAATAGGTTGAAACTTAGCAAGTAGAATAAGACAATCCACAAAAAGATACTCTAAGAATGGAGGTTCATTGGAGTCTCCATACATCTCCCAAATTTTGGTCATAAGGGAACGGGCGATCTCAATACCATCAGTGGACAATTGTGCATCAATATCACAACTACAACTAATTACTCCTAGGATATTTTCTATCTTTATGTCCCACACAGCTCTTCCATTTTGATGAAGGTTTAGGAACTAGTCCATCGAGATATGGAAAAATTTAAGACACCTACAATGTGTTAGGATTCTATCTCACCAAGACTTAAAGTTTCATTGATTTAACCTTACTACAGTAGGATGCATTTTGATACTCATTCAAGAAACTCCTCAAATTAAGTCGCATAATAGACCAATCAAGATACATCAGCAAACAAAAGAAAATGATTACCCCCCAGATCACTCAACCATGAAAAACCCCAAGCAAGATATGAGGTTGGCACTTTATTCTTAGTGTGATTATAGGTGCCACTTGCTAACAACAATGAATTGGACTTGATCTTAGTGCACATACAAAATGCCAAATTTGGTCACAAGCTCAAAGTAGAATTTTTACATATAATGGGATCAATCTCATCACACCTTTGGAAAGTACATGAAAGATTATTCACTTAAAAAAAATCACCCAAAAATGTTACTATAGGAGAAATAATGGAGCCCCAAAAGTTTTGATAATGATAATGACTTAGCAACAACTATAAGAATTTTAAATTTCTGAAAAAAGAATACACTAAAATAAAAAACCAATTGCACCACTATGTAGAGCATGAAGTTATACCCCAATTAAAAAATATTGCTTGAGAAAAGGAGTCTAGATGACTGAGTTATGTCCATTTGAAGTAGGACTACAAATTCAAAAAAATTATTATAGAGGGGGGGCAAAAAATATTTAAGCTTGATCATGTTACTATTGATGCAATGATGATGTCATGAATCCACTATGCTAATTTGATGACCATCAACCAATCAAAATGGAATATAATCCTTTATTTGATGAAATATTCTCTTTTCTAGAATATTCCCTTTTACGATGACTATAGAGGAATCTTGGTGGACAAAATATTTTGTTTCTAACCATCAATTCAAAGTTCAGTTGACATTGGGTGGTTGGTGAGTGGGGTCATGGGGCCTACATGGTTTTCTTTGAGTGTGCCATGTGGCATGCCTAGATGACTATGGTACCTTGTCTATGTGTAATGTTTAAACTAGTGTGGGTAAGCAGTGTACGTATAAATATATATTTTTTATTTTTAAAACATAAAAAAAATTATCGAAAAAATATATTTTTTATAAAAAAATTAAAAAATTTAAACCAAATAAAATATTTTATTTTGAAAATAATACCACCCGATTGTGCAAGAATGATGGCAACTATATGACCGAATGGGGGAAATTTTTTCCTAAGGGTCAGAGCAAATTTGTCTAATTTTGATGAATTGATAGTTGATTTTAGGGCTTTTGGGCCTTTTGAATGCAATGACAGGGTTGTGTTTGACCCAAAGTGCTCGAAAATTGCAACTACCTTTTCTAATCCGACAACCACTCTTCAACTTCAAACCATCATAGATGTGGCTTCATATGTCCAATTTGGATGAAAAAAATGGGAATACTAACTTTCTCAACCCTTTGATCTCAATGGAAAGATTAGATTTTCACCAACAAGCTTCAATTTGAACCTGCAATACAAATCCACAAAGAGAAAACCCCCAAATCTGATAATTTTTCAATATTTTATGATTCTCCAAATCATCATTTGATGCAAGAGAAGAGCATACTCAAATTTTTAAGATCCACCATGACTTTCAACCTAGATATCTCAATAAATAATAACAATAATCAATCCCATAAGATCTCATACCATGTAAGAGTTGGTATAGAATAACTCTACACCATGCAAGATTTGGTTGAAGATTATAGCCACCCAAGGTATAGGAACTTCATGAAAGCACAAGAGAGATCAACTATGAAAGAATAATTTTATTCTATCAAACCTAATGCAATCAATATTCAATATGATTTACACATGAAACCACCTATTTTTGTAGCCAAGGTGAGACACATGATTAAATAGGATTATGACAAGTCTCTTAATCCTAAGACATGAGATAACTTATTGTAACTACTGTGAACATGTGTTAGAAGTCAAAAGATAGGATACAATCTAATGAAAACTAACACCTTCTAGAAAGATTCCCTCCTAGGAGGGTAAACCCACAAAAGTGGTTTGCAATTACAGTGAGGAAGGAAAAGTTACAAAAAATGACCCCATGCAAAAAATATTTGGTTTTTTGGGGTTCAAACGAACTTTTGGTTTGAGAAAACTATCAAACCCCCCTTCGAGCAAACCCATTTAATGATGGGGACCACCATTCTTGATAAAAATCCAAAAGAGAAGGCTTGTGGAAAGGCGAACCCCCGTTTTCCCCCTTCTCCCCCTAAGGCACCATAAATGTCCAAAATTTTGCGCTTCGAAGCTCAGGTTGAGGATGAAAATGGAGGAGACTTCACAGACCCAATTGTATCATGGTATTCCTTATAATGAGCTATCCAACGAATATAATTTTAATATTGTTTGGTTTTATTATGTTTTTTTTTTTTAGTTTTATTAAAGATAGGTTTTTCATCGAAAATCAAGCTCTTTGTTTTGTACATGTGGAAAAATAGAAAATTATCAATTTTTCTTTTTAAAAATATGAGTGCAACAAATATTGAAGTTCTTGACCCAAAAAAAATAAAATTGAATTTTGATACATACAAAAAAAGTTACGCATTATACAGTCCACCTATGTTTGAATTTTGTAATTGGTTTGACTTCAAAACTTGATTAAGGAAAAAATATTCAATAAAACACTATGAAACTAATTGGAAGCACTAGATATCATAGTTACAAATCTAAATTCAAAAAAATAAGAATTTTATCCTTCATGGAAAAAAGTTTATGCATTATACGGTGAGCATCACTCCTTTAAAATGTTGTTTACTAAAAAAAACTAATTTTTGAAGGAGATGGAAAAATATGTGCAATTTGATTCCAAATTTTTTGAAAAAAATATATTTAGAATCTACAGAAAAAATGTAACAAATCACTAGTTTGCATCATCTTCAAATTCCTCATGGTTTAGCCACTATAGGTGTCCGAAAGTGAATATTTAGTTAGAAAAAATTATTTCAGTGTCGAGTTTGGTGAAAAATTGTAAACTAGTATTGTGGGATCACCTAGGACCTAATTAAACATTATATGTAAATAGGACCTACTAATAAATAGATAGGTACGACACCTATTTCCACCAAGAATAAAATGTCATAAATATCCACTATAAGTGTGTCATTTATAAAATAAAATTATCATTTATTTAAACATGTATTGTTATCATAGTGAAAAATATTGTTCTATGTGTACAACTATTGGGTAGCAATGTACAATCATTAGAGTATTTAATATTAATAGTTTGTCCTATCAAAAATATAATAGGTGAGTATAATAAATAACATGTGTATTTTCCCAGTAAATGTGAAGGATTTTTAAAAATTTTGTGTTTAAATATTGGTCCATTTTTGTTTCATATAAATTGTATTTTAAATAATTATGTGTTGCTTTTATAACAAGAAATAGCTTTTCTTGTGTTCAACTATTGGTCCATTTGTGTTGAATATACAAGCTAGAGGTAATAAATATTTATGGTTACCAATAGGTATTTGGTCTATTTAGGTTTTGATTATATGGGAAAAATAGGTTTTGAAGGGACTCAAAACCCTTTAAAATTGTAGATACAAAATGTTGCTTGAAAGATGCAACACTAAACTATCAGCAACAACCATCGACAAAAAAATAGGAAGGAAAATGAGACTCGGTAGCAAAGAAACAAACACAAAATACACACAACATGACACTACTTCATGCTTCTTAAGGTGTTGTCCACCTCAAGTTCCTGGTTCCTATGAAGCCCAATCATGTCCAATAGTTATTTTTTCTTGTCCTCAAAAGACTTCCTCTAGTCAGCAACCCCTCTAACAACAATGCCTTTAACATAATCCTTTCCACCTTTTTTCCGTTTTCCTTTAGACCCTTATTCCTTCTCCATCAACTTAGAAAAATACAACTAGTCCTCTCTAAGCTCACTGATCTTGCAAAATAGGACCTCCAAAGAATCTACACTATTCTTAATAGAAATATGATAGGCATTGAGTAGTTTCTTGATATCCACATTGGTCTCAAAAACCTTGGATTCTAAACTAGCTAGGTGTTTTTTACATAAGGACTTGAATTCAGTGAAAGAAATCTCAAGATCAACAATTCTATTAATCAAAATATTCGAGGGAGTTCCTTTCAAAATATTTTTCACATTCTCTTTCAATCGATTGATTTTGATGTTAACCCTATTGAATTCTTGAAGAGTCCATTTTTCCAATTTGAAAGTACCAGTAGCTCCCACCCTCACCATGTCAAGTAGCTTGAACATTGAGGTGGTGTCATCATTAAGATAGGAGAATTCCTCTGACAAAGGGTAGAGGTTCTAGCTTGACATTCTTCTACTCAACATCTTCCTCCTCTTGCATAGGTTTCTCACCAACGTGTTTGACATTTGGTGAATTTCTAAGGAATCATCAATTTCCACTACCTTTTCCACAAGAGTCTTCTCCTTGCAAAGCTCCATGGTATCCTTTCCCACATCATTTATGGCCTGGTTCTTCATCTTGGCAATGTGTTTAGAAACCCTTCTAGGCTTCTCCGTGGCCTCCATAGTCACAACATTCACTTGTAAACCCTCCTCCTTACCTCCTTCCTCGGCATCATCTTGACCAATATTTAGAACATCGTCCTTGGACCTGGAATCCCTAGAGCCCACCTTCGTGCCATTACCATCACAGTGGGACACTGAATAATGAAGAATAAGCCACTTGGTTGCCCATTTTCCTTGATGGTTTCCCTTCTTTCTCCTTTTAGACACAAGGGAGGGAGACCTGTCCTCACCATCTTCATTCCACTCCTCATCCTCAACCACACTGGTATCTGAACTAGATGAGCTGGAATCCTCACTTAAATTCTTCTCCTTCCCCTTAATTGAGGTGGAAGAAATTAGGGATTTTACATGTTCCACAATTAACAAAATGAGTCCCTCATGCATGATCGACACCCTCTTGTTTTTCAAGTGTGCATACATAGAGACCTCCATGGAGGACAAGAGAAAGAAAGGAAAAGAAATAAACAACCCATGCCTAAAATGATTTAAAAGAGTAAAATGATGGCCAAGGATAACAGTGAACCTGCCTTCCAAAGTCACATATCACATGATAATTTCCATTATATCCACCCAAATCTTCTTGAGAGACTTCCACTCATAGCCCCAAGCCTCCATCTTGATGAGTTTTTTCCATTCATCATCTTTAAATAATTGATCCATTTCCTTCTCATTGCTCTTCTTATCTTTGAAGAATTTGTAGTGAATCATAGGCAACCTAGTCACATTAGCTATAAGCTCCTCATTGATGTCAACTACCATTCCCTTAATCTAGAGTTTATAATTGTGCCAATATGAAACAAACTCCATCGAAGCATTAGGATCATGTCCATGAAGCCTGTCTAGTAAAGGCGTAAAATTCCCATGTTGGAGAATCCTCCAAATTTTCTTCTTCTTTCTCAGACTTGCAAAAGAATGGGTCTCAATTCAACTTCAATCACCCCCCATATTCATAAAAAATAGTAGCAGAAAACCCTTGCAAGAAGTGTTCAACCAAGAGCCAACAAGACAAGCAATACCCACAAAGCATGCGAGTATAAAGCTAGTAATGATGGTAAAATAAAGCCACCACATAAATTCATCCAAATCCATCATTTCACGTTAAGATCTTAGCTAACTCAAGAAGGAGAGAGTACTCCTCCCATGATCTATACTCATTAACTCTCACAACTTATTAGTGAAAAAGTTAGCTAATGAATTCCCCTCTTGATATATGTGAGAAACACGAGTTTCCTCACAAAATCTCAATATCATAATAACATCCTTAATAAATTGACCGATGCTCTAGATGGCCTTATGGGTTCCATGTAAATAGTTGATGTTGTTTAGCAAATATCCTTCCACCCATAGTTTGGAGTAGCCCCTATCCACGACCAATTTAGTACTTACAAATGTAGCCTCCGCCTCATCACAATGATTTGTCTTGGTCTATTTAGGTTGCATATAAGTTTATTTTAAATAAAAATATGATAACAAATGATATTTTTTTGTTCAACTACTAGGGGTACCATGATTAAGTTTTAGTTAGGAATCTTTAAAAAGTCATTTTTTGGACACTTCTCAGTAGATGTGTTAATGTGGAAAGCTGCATGATGAGTCACACTTCCAAACCTTAATTATAGATAGATAAGATGCTAATGCACATTTCAAAAAAAAAATGGTCCTAAAATATTCCAAGAAATCACTATATGCTCGTAAAGTTAGCCTATAACACTACTGGCCCCTCTTTGTTATTATCATGGAGAATTTATAACTAAGAAAGAACAAAATGGGGCCACCTCCTTTCTCAAAGAAAAATTATACATTAAGTAGGTACCCCTTTTCTTCCCATGAAAATTATTAAATAATTTTACCTCTTATAAAATTTAAAAATCTCTCCATCTCATGTGCGAATTAATAAGATTTAAGAAATTACACTTAGTTATAAGTGGAGCTTACAAGAAGGGTGGATCCCTTCTCACTTTATTTCATATCTCATTATGTTTTAAAAATAATAAAAATTATCTTTTGTGTTATTGGATTATGTTCTTTAAAAGTGGGTCTTAGCAATGTCATATCAAAAGAGTGTCAAAAATTTGTTTCAAATAATTAGAATCCATGTTGAAACATGTTAGAACTACCCAAACTCTTGAACTAGGCTATAGAGCCAATTCTATATAGTAATTCCAAAGATAGAACTCTATGACTAACTTTAGTATCGAGTTACTCAAAACTTAATACTTTGAAGCTAGAACTCTAGAGCTATTTCTGTGTAGAAACTACGAGAAAATCCATGGTTGAAACTTAGGCGTTGAACATCAAAATCAACACCATAATGAGTTTTATGTATGAATTTTAGAGCTAGTCTTGAAACAGTGACTTCAAGTATGAAAATATAGATTTGGAAATTAAGAGATAGCTTTGAAATGGAAATTCCAAAGCTATTCTTTATGGAGCTAATTTAGAGCTCATTTTATGAACAAAATTGAGAGCTAGTTATGAAGTGGGAACTCTAGATCTAATTTTAATCTAGAGCTAGTTTTAAGGGTAGAAAATTTAGAGGTAAACTTAGGATTTCAAGCTATATAGTTGAACTTAGGATCCAAATTTGTAGTAGGTAGTTTGGTCTAGGAACTCCAAATATTATACTTTAGAGATTTTTTTCAAGTATAAATACTCCAGATTTAAGACTGCATAGTACAAAAATAGTCCCTTGTCATTTTCATGGCCTTTTAGGTCTTGTTTCATGGTGTTGGAACTATGTTGCTTTGATCTTATCTTGTATCATGGCTTAAACATGCTTATTTAGGTACTAAAACTTAAAGAATGTGTTGTGAAGTGTTGTAAGACATTTCTACATTCTTCTAGATTCTATTTAATGCATTCCACCTAAAAACCACCTTTTCACTCATCAACAAGCCCTATTTTCAAGTATTGTAAAGTCTTATAACAAGCTTTCACACTCTTCTAGGCACATTTTCACTATTTACATCCTTCTCATGCTTTATTTTGTTCCTTTATTCCCTCATAAGTTGTAATTAAGTGTTTTTTTGCATATTATCTTGACAAATAACATTAAATACAACATTTTTCGTGACAATTATTTTTAGGTCCTAGGTGGGACCCATTCGCCATGGGTGGCAAATGAGTCCCCCTTGGCCCCAAATTCAAAATATTTCAAATTTCCTTTAAGGATTTTAGTCAAAATCACTTGATTTCGGCATGTGATGAGGTATGAATAGATACTAAGGCACAAGAATTTATAAATAAGTGATTTTCACCTCATTTTAACCCTCATTCATCAAGTTCACTTATCCACCATTCACTTAAGCATTCAAGCATTCTACAACATCAATTCAAGCACTTTAAGCAACCATTGACATTACATTAGACTTGCATTATCAATAGTTAGCTGAGTTGATAGCCCTTTCATGTTATTAGTTTATCTTTCTCTTTCCTTACATTATCTTTTCAAGGGTTTAATTACCAAAATTGGGGTTTGACCAAGGAAAACTCTTATTCACTAACCCCTAATCATTTTTCCCTTTTGCTTATTTGTTTGTAGCCCTTTGTTTGCAGATTTGACAGGTTATTAGGTGTTGCAAAGTGATTTTCAAGTCAACTAGGTGCTTCAAGTCAATTTGAGTCAAAATCAAGCTTGGAGAGAGTTATTTGTCCTTTTTCTACATATTTGAATTCGACAACCCGACAAGTAGACATTCTCAAATCTGGTGTTGTAGAGTTGTCTCCTAGCTTTTTAGAAATTTTGGGGAGGATTGAATCACCACCTATGGTGAACAAGTCCCACCTTAGGACTCGAAACTTGAGTTTTGTTAGATTTTAGATCTTGATAGATAGAAATCAGCTCCAGACAGTTTTTCACCAGTAGGTGAACTAATTCGCCACCCTGGGCGAATGATTCCCACTGTAAAAAAATTAGTGAATTTCACCAACATTCAAAACACTCCAAAAAGCTCGCATTTCACCCAGGTGCACTCAGATTCATCCCTATACTTTATGTTCTGCATAATTTCTTCATTTGCATAGTTATTTGCATATCACAATGTGTTTTCAAACATAGTTGTAATTGCACTTTTGCATTCATTTTCAACCACCTAGATTAATCTATTTCAGTTAGTTAACTTAATTTACATCAAATCACATCACACACATCCTAATTTGAGTGATACATAAGCATTTTTGGACCCTATCTCTCTCCTTTTAGGTGAAAAAACCTAGAAGTGCAAGAGTAGTCCATAGGGTCCCAAAAATCTATGTTTCATTTTGGTGAACCCAACTTTTGAACAGTTTGAGGTTTTTATTACATTCACATATTTCATCTTAGTTTCCATTTGCGTTAGCATTCAATTAAGACATTGATTTTTTATTGCATTCTAGGACTTTTCATTTTGCATTAGTGAAAACTTCATCTAAATTTCATTTTTGCAATACATCTCATTGAAAAATGTCAAAATATGCAAACTACATCTAAAAATTGGATACTATAGAGCATTTAAATCATCTCAAAATTTCTGAAAAAAATTAAAAATCTTCGTACTAGGACTCATTCATCACCTAGGGCGAATTAGTCCCTCTGCACTTTTTAGACAATATTTTTGGCATTTTTCTAACATTTATTTGCATTTATGTTCTCTATAGTTATCTCTCTATTTAATGAGACAAAGTTCTAGACTCATGGCATCCCACAATAGCACTTTTGTTGTGGACCTTGGGATCTCACAAGCTCCTACTCCTAGTATGGACAATGGTGCATTAGACCCTGATAATACCACTTCCATACCTTCACCTTTTCATCCAATGAATGTTGACAACCAAACCAATTCCCTCTCGCAAGAAAAGGTCATTAATATTCATAAGGACTTTGCACATTTACAACAAGACTTGTCACTTGAAAACATTTCCACAACTGCCATACTTGCTATTGAGAATCTTCATCGTTTGATTGAAAGTGATGATGGCTTACAAGCGATGAAGAAAATTGTTGAGATTTAAAATAAACATGCCTCTTCAAACATCCAATCTGCAACCTTTCCTGTAAGCCAAGGAGCACCTGAAGTTCCTCCCCATTCAACCATTGCTTCCATCCTGACTTATACCAATCCGTAAGTCCATATAACTATGCATCAGGTTGCTTCTTCCTTGATTTCCACTAGCATTCCTACTTCCTTTGTGGCATCGCAAGTCCCTTCTACCACTTTCACACCTCTTAGCATTCCTTTCACTTCCCCCAACATCACTTACACTCCATCACCATTTTCCTTTCCACCTCAACCCACATACCCCAATCCTCTTCTTACACAACTTCTCACTACCGTTTCATCTATGCAACATCAACTTTCCAACATTAGACAAGGTCAACCTACTCCAACCACATGTAATGTCTATAGTAGTCCCTTATCCTTAAGAATATTATGTACCCCGATGCCACAAGGGATAGAAATGCCTTGATTTGAGAAATATGGAGGAAAAGGAGATCCTATCAACCATATTAATGCTTATATAGCTTTGTGTAGTGACTTTGTCCTTGATGATAAAATTTTAGAAAAACGTTTTCCATGGACCTTGAAGGACATTGCCTTAGAATGGTTTTCCAACTTGCATAATCATTCTATCCATTCATTTAATGAATTGGTGGATGCTTTCATTAGTAACTTTCAAGTTCACATGACACCTAAAAATACAATGGCCGACCTTATGAGATGTAGACAAAACACAAATGAAAAAGTAATAGATTTCATCTCATGTTAGCAATCCTTATATGCTTAAATTGATGTCAAAATTCCTGATGTACATCTGTAGAAGATGTTTATTGAGAATTTGTAGACCAACCTTCAGGATAAACTCATCATGATTAAATTCCCTTCATTCATGCATTTATGTACAACCTTATGTGATTACCAAAATCTGGTTTCAAGTCATGATTCAAAATCCACTTCCAACCAAGTTGACAAACCAAAAAAAACCAATCAAAACCAAAACAACACACAAAACTTCACCTCATAATAGAGCTATTTTACAGTTTAATTTTCCTCCTCAACATCAACCACAACCAACCCAATCCATGGCCCCAGAGTGAGTACATATTCTCTTTTTCAAATAATTAGCCTAGATCTCTTTTCAAAACTAGTTGGATTGATGATCGAAGCTTCATCCAATTCATCTCAACACTTGTGTATTCCTTTGTTCTTATGCTTAATTTTCCATGGGATCTTCATCCAAGGGGCTTGATCATCCGTCTTGATCATTTTCATTCCATCTTGCTAACATGAGTGAATTTGAACCCTCCCCTCAATGTTCATGGCTACTTTAGTGTGAGTTTGAAGCGAGTTCATCCTCTCACTGAAGTGGGGGCTAAATGTGCCATAGAAAAATGGTCCCTTGTCATTTTTATGGCCTTTTAGGTCTTGTTTCATGGTGTTGGAACTATGTTACTTTGATTTTATGTTGTATCATGGCTTGAACATGCTTATTTAGGTACTAAAACTTAAAGAACGACATCTTCTGAAGGTGTTGTGAAGTTTTGTAAGAAATTTCTACATTCTTCTAGACTCTATTTAATGAATTTCACCTAAAAATCACCTTTTCACTCATCAACAAGCCTTATTTTGAAGTGTTGTAAAGTCCTGTAACAAGCTTTCATGCTCTTCTAGGAACATTTTCACTTTTTACACCCTTCTCATGCTTTGTTTTGTCCCTTTATGCCATCATATGTTGTAATTAAGTGTTTTTTTTCATATTATCCCAACAAATAACATTAAATACAACATTTTTCCCAACACTCATTTTTAGGTCCTAGGTGGGACCCATTCGCCATGGGTGGTGAATTAGTCCCCCTTGGCCCCAAATTCAAAATATTTCAAATTTCTGTTCAAGATTTTATTCAAAATCCCTTGATGTTGGCCTATGATGAGGTATGAATGGATACTAAGGCACAATAATTGTATAAATAAGTCATTTTCACCTCATTTTAACCCCCATTCATCAAGTTCACTTATCCACCTATTCACTTAAGCATTCAAGCATTCTACAACATCAATTCAAGAACTTTGAAGCAACCATTGACATTACTTCAATACTTGCACTATCAAGAGTTAGGTGAGTTGATAACACTTGCATATTATTAGTTTATATTTCTTTTTCATTACATTATCTTTTCAAGGGTTTAATTACCAAAAGTGGGGTTTGACCAAGGCAAACCCCTATTCATTAACCCCTAATCATTTTCCCCCTTTTTCTTGTTTATTTGTAGCCCTTCATTTGTAGATTTGATAGGTTATTAGGTGTTGAAGAGTGATTTTCAAGTCAAGTAGGTGCTTCAAGTCAATTTGAGTCATAATAGAGCTTGGAGAGAGTTATTTGTCCATTTTCTACATATTTGACTTCAACAACCTAACAAGCAGACATTCTCAGATTTGGTGTTGTAGAGTTCTCTACTAGTTTTTCAAAATTTTTGGGGAGGACTAATTTTCAACCTATGGTCAATGAGTCCCACCTTAGGACTAGAAACTTGAGTTTTGTCAGATTTTAGATCTCGACAGACAGAAATCAACTCTCAACAGTTTTTCACTAGTAGGTGGATTGATTCACCACCCTGGGCGAATGAGTCCCACAGAAAAAAATCATTGAATTTCACTAGAATTCATAACACTCTAGAAAGGTCACATTTCACCCAAGTGCACTTAGATTCATCCTTGTACTTTCTGTTCTATATAATTTCTTCATTTACATAGTTGTTTGTATATCACAATGTGTTTTCAAACATAGTTGTAATTGCACTTTTGCATTCATTTTCAGCCACCTATATTCATCTATTGCATTTAGTTAACTTCATTTACATCATATCACATCGCACACATCCTAATTTGAGTGATACATAAGCATTTTTGGACCTTATCTCTCTCCTTTTAGGTGAAAAACCCTAGAAGTGCAAGAGTAGTCCATAGGGTCCAAAAAATCTATGTTTCAAAGACTTTTTAAAGCTAATAATGCTCAAGATCCAAATTTTAAATACTAACTCCAAAGTTATAACTTTGGAGCTAACTTTGTAGAGAAACTGTAGAGCTGGAACTCCAAATTTAGCTTTATATATGGATCATTCATGAAGTTTTCTAGACTAAATAGTGGATATATACAATATTATATGGTTTCTCTATATTCTCATCATGCAAAAAAAAAAACTCAAAAAAAAACTATCTAGAGTAAAAAATTCATGTAGTTTAGAGGAAAACTAATAGAATCAATTAGAATTTTGAAACAATTCAACAAATCTTTTCCTTGTTGATTACAATTATGCATTGAACCATTTTTTAGATAAAGCTACCATTCATATGATACATCATCTAATGTATATGAGAATATGTAACAAGTGACATCTTAGAGTTTGATTTGTCCTCTTATGATAGTGACTTTAAATGCTCAAATATGTTTATTGGTTGTTCAATGCCTACATGCTTACATTTAGAGAAAAATATTTTAAGAATATCTTTTAATTAATGAAAATATTTGCATAGAGATAGAGGGAATTGCTTCTTCCTAGACATACATGAGCTTCCATTGTTCTTGGAGGTAAAATGGTAATAGTTAGTGTTGTAATTGTTGGCGATATATAATTATCGTTTGAGTTATAATTACAATGTTTGATGATTAAGGATTTTTTTGGCATTCAAATCTTAAATTTGAAGAGATGATAGGTGACAAAAAATATCGAGGATTTAAAGAGGAATAAGGAATACTAATGTTATTGTTGTGGATGTAATTTTGTCACTTCGAGATACCATTTATTAAATCCCTCATTCTGTGATTGTCTTGAATTTCTTGCAATTCAAATTTAGATTGAGCTAACCGAGACCTTGTTTGAATGCCCTTGGATTTAGATTTTATTCCTATCATCTTACTACATATATTATTACAATATACTAGATCCTAACCTTTCAAACCCATTTGAGTTAGCCAACTATTTTTATCCTTTTGAAATTGTGGCCCACAATATTATTACATAGCCTGTGGAAACCTCATATTTTTAAATATAACTTGCAAGAACACAAAAATTAAAATAAGTGTCCCAAATGACCCTACCACACTTATTATCTATGACCACATTGTACTCCCCCATCAATGCATATAACATGGATTCACATTAGCACCCACACTTTCACCTTCCAACCAATGAGGTCAATACATGGCAGGCCTTGTATCCATTAATAGTAGTTATCTCAATTATATTTCTACCATTATGTCTGCAAAAAAATCATAAATAAGAGGACTTGATTTGTTTAGGTTAATATCAATGGATATGGGTGCAATGCTATGACAAAAGATGTAGAAAAAATTATTTCACTATTTCAAAATGATCAAATAGAAATTGAACATGTAAACTTGGAAAAGTAGTGTTCCCTTCCTTTTGAATATATGGTCAATAACTAATGCAAGTCTACACAACTTAATTTATAAGATCACCCAACAAATTACAACTAGTTGTTTGTGACATAAGTATCATATTTGTATACCTGTATATTCTTTGGACTAATGAAAATGTGACATATCTTGACCCAAATAATGTATTGATAGCTGGGTAATATTTTTAGCTATGCCACTAAAACCTACATCTATTGCATGATCTAATGAAATACATTAATCAGTCAAGATCAATGGTTATGGGAAAAATGTTACCACTTGAGTTGCATTCTCCTTCCTTTTCTCATTTTATTATTGTTATTCCCCCAAATTGGAACTTTAAAAAAAAAATCAAAATTTCCATGCATCTTATACTCCCCTAAAACTTCCAAGTCACAAAAATAATTACATTTGAAAACTTGTCAAAGCTAGTGAAAAATCCTCTTGTATGTTCAATCTCATTTCCATTTTGCTCAGTCTAGCCAATTTCAGTGTCCAAATACTTCACCATTTGGGAAACTTTAAATTTAACATTTTCCCAGCCGTGATTCAAAAATGAGGTCAAATTTAGATGGTTGTGTTGTTGGAGCAAAAATCATTTCTCAGTTTTGTTCTGAGAGGTATAATCAATATGCCATCCAATTTTGTGCAAAACTAAGTTACTATGTGAAAGCTATAAGGTACTCCATATAAAAGTCTCGAGTCTATTCAAGGGATAATATTTTTGAAGGAGAAAATTATATTTTCAAAGGTTGAAGTTAATGTGTTATCATTATAATCCCATAGCTTAAAAGGTAAATGACTTTGTTAAAAGTCATATGTTTATCCAAGCCTTTATGTGAAAGACGAGTCCCATTAGTTTTTAAAGTTTATAAAATATGTCAACCCTCTTGTTGTGGAAGTTTTGATAGTTTTTGAACTTCACATTGCCAATATCAAGGTTCTAAAGTTTGTGAATTACCTGACTTATCCTTTGTCGGGACTTTGAAAGTTCTAAAATATTGGAAATGCCTGACTATAGGGTTCTAAAGTTCATATTTTCTTTGACTCCCCGACTACTGATCTGGAAGATGTGGAAGCATAGACAAGACACATGAAATTGTTTGTAGTATGCCCCAAAGTCTCCCAGTATTGTTTGTTCTTCTATAAGATATTATACGCTACCTGTTGGAATTACTCCCAACTGCTCCCACCAACATTAACTTCACCGTACCTTTCTGTAGCGATGAAAACAAAGTCTCCTCTACTTCCTGCATACGTTACAATTTTGTCTCCCTATTCTTCGTATGAAGACAATTTTTTCCTATGGATTAAATCCGTAAATATGTCCTTATATTTTAAATCTTCACTAGAAAAGACTTTGGATTAATTGTTTTGTGTACCCTCTCTTGGCTTGGCTTATTCATAGACTTTAAACTATCTTTTTTTTTTGAGCTGTATGTTATTAAAATAAAAATAGAGAGCTGCCTTTAGTTTGTGGGGGATGTATGAAATAGAGAGCTGCTAGTATCTTTGTAATTCGTAATAGCTTCTTTTGAAAATATATTGCTGCAACAGTTTGAAGAGACAAAAACAGGGGAGTTTGAATCTGTATTTTCTTTCTGGGAAAATAAAAAGAGTAGCAACTCTAAGTTTATTCTATGACAACAGTTTTGAATGTCTTTGAAATATATAAAATATGAAATCAAAATCTCTTTCATATTTGTGTGTTTATATTTTTATTTTCTGCTCTCTCTTTTAATACTCTCCTCCTCTACCTCTTTCCTTCACTTGGTATCAGAGCTAAAGGTCAGTAGTGTAAAATATTTTCAAAGGCTTTGCAAAGAGTTAAAAGGGTGTTTCAAGCAATTTATTTTCAGTCAGTCATGGCAGCTCCAAGCACAAGTTTAACAAATCCACAGATCCCACAATTCAATGGAAAAAATTATGACTACTGGGCAATCACAATGAGGGCATTGTTTTGTGCTCAATATTTATGGGAGTTTGTTGAGAATGGTTACCCAGAACCAGCAGATGCAGCAGCATATAATGCATTAACTCAAGTAGAGAAAAACATATTGAAGGAAAATAAAAAGAAAGATTCAAAAGCCCTTTTCTTCATTTTTCAAGAAGTAAATGAAAGCATTTTTCCAAGGATTCAAGCAGCAACAAAGTCCAAGCAAGCATGGGATATTCTTCAAACAGCTTATCAAGGAATGGAAAAAGTGAAAATAGCTAAGTTGTAAATGCTAAGAAGGGATTTTGAGACCATATACATGAAAGAATCAGATACAATAGACTCATTTTTCACTCAAATCATTGGATTGGTAAATCAAATTAGATCTCATGGTGAAAACCTTGAAGAGAGAAGAGTGGGTGAAAATATTCTGAGGAGTTTACCCATAAAATTTGAAACAATTGCTATAGCCATAGAGGAAACAAAGGACCTCACATAGTTTTCAGTTGATGAGCTGCATGCATCACTCATTTCTCATGAGAATAGGTTGAGCAGGTTAGCAAATTCATCATTGGAGCATGCTTTTAAAACACAAGTTTCAATTAGCCATGGTAGAGGCAGGGGAAGATCAAGTTTTAGAGGAAGAGGAATAAATTCATATAGAGGTGGAAGAAGTAGCCCATCAAGCTCAAGTGGAAGAGGTAGCAGCCAATATTCAAGTCAAAACCCATATCAAAATCAGCCTCAAGGCCAAAGGTATGAAAAATTTCAAATCCAATGTCGCTATTGCAAAAAATATGGGCATTATTTGAGTGAATGTAGAAAGAAACAATAAGATTCTAGACAAAAAAATGCAATTTTCACAAAAGAAAACCAAAACAAAAAATCAGAACAAAACACTATGTTTTTGGCATGCAATGTTGCACAAGCAAATGAAAAAGATGTATGGTTTTTAGACTCAGGTTGTAGCAATCATATGACTAGAAATTTAGAAATGTTCTCTAGTTTGGATGAGAGTGTAAAATCAGATGTCACATTTGGAAATGAAAACAAAGTAGAAGTTAAAGGAAAAGGGAACATCAACATTCTAACTAAATAGGGGGAGAAGAAGTATATTTCAGATGTGTACTTTGTGCCTGGTTTAAAACACAATTTAATGAGCACTGGGCAGCTTGTTCAAAAAGGTTATAGAGTATTTTTCAAAAACAAAGAATGCACAATTTTAGACAAATATCCAAGCAATCAGCTTATAGCAAAAGTCCAAATGAGCAGCAATAGGATGTTTCCCTTACAGATAAAACCAGATTTGAAGGTAGAGTTTGCTCAAGAACACCCCTCAATAAACCCAAAAGTGCATGAAGAAAAGGTTGCAGAAGTCACACAAACAATCTTTCGTGCTGAAATTAAGGATGAGAATTGGTTATGGCACCTAAGATTTGGACATTTAAACTTTGGAAGCTTAAATTTATTGCATAAGAAAAGAATGGTGAAAGGGCCGCCTCTAATAGAAAAACCAGATAGAATATGTGAAGTTTGCATCTTGGGAAAACAACATAGAGAATCATTTCCAGTAGGGAAGTCAATTTGTGCAAATAAACCATTAGATATCGTTCATTTAGATTTGTGTGGACCAATGCAAACAACCTCCATTGGTGGAAGCTACTACTTCTTGACATTCATTGATGACTACACAAGAAAGATATGGGTCCAATTTCTAAAACATAAGAATGAAGTGTTTGATTACTTTCATCAATTCAAGGCTTTTGTTGAGAAGCAAAGGGGGCATCACATCAAAGCATTGAGAATGGATAGAGGTGGTGATACATTTCAAATGACTTCATACAGTTTTGCAAAGACCATGGAATCCACAGGCAATTTACCACTAGATAGACCACTCAACAAAATGGTGTAGATGAAAGGAAAAATAGAACAATTATGGAAATGGAAAGAAGCATGTTGAAGAAAAAACATTTGTCAAATGAGTATTGGGCTGAAGCTGTAGCATGTGCAACACATATAACTAATAGATGTCCCACTAAAAGTGTCATCAATATGATTCTAGAAGAAGCATGGAGTGGAAGAAAACATAATGTTTCTCATACGAGAGTATTTGCATGTGTGTCTTATGCACATGTACCTGATGAATTGAGAAGAAAGTTGGACAACAAAGGAGAAAAATGCATATTTGTGGGATACAATGATGAATCCAAGGCATACAAGTTATACAATCCAATCAGTAAGAAGGTTATAATCAGCAGAGATGTGCAATTTGTAGAAGATGAAGCATGGGATGGAACTTTGGATAAAACAATCAATATTGCAGCCAACCTGCCCCAAGAAGATAATGAAGTTTTTATACCAGCAAATACTCCATCAAATGAGACTCCTTCCACACCCATTCATGGTCAACAAAGTAGTCAAGTGGCACCATCATCAAGTGTAAGGGCAGCCTCATGCATTAAAACAAGCACTCCAACAAGTGGAAAACAAACACCATCAACAATAGGCACTCATAGTGCAAGCCCATCAAGTCCACATTCAACAAATTCAAGTGACATGTCAAACCCCACACTAGCAAGCTTAAGAAGACACAAAATAATAAGTTTAAGAGAGATTTATGAGCAAAATGATGGTGAAAATAATACAGGTCAAAATTCTCTTGTTGCTTTGTATTCACATGTTGAAGATCCAATTCATTTTGAAGATGCTATTAAAGAAGTAAAATGGGTGCATGCAATGGATGAAGAAATAGATGCTATTGAAAAGAATCAAACATGGGAGTTAATGAATTTTCCATAAGGAAAAGAAGTGATAGGAGTGAAGTGGGTTTACAAGACAAAATTGAATGCTAATTGTGATGTGTAAAGACACAAGGCAAGACTTGTAGCAAAAGGTTATTCACAACAACCCAGGGTAGACTACAATGAGACATTTGCATCGGTAGCCCGTCTAGACATTGTGAGAACAATACTTGCCATAGCAGCTCAAAACAAGTGGGTAGTATATCAAATGGATGTGAAATCAGCTTTTTTAAATGGCATATTAGAAGAAGAGGTCTATGTGGAGTAGCCACCTGGGTATGAGATTTAGGGTCATGAAGACAAGGTGTACAAGCTCAAGAAGGCACTCTATGGACTTAAACAAGCTCCAATGACATGGTATAGTAGAATTGATTCTTACTGTTTGCAAAATGGCTTCAATAGGTGCAGTAGTGAGCCTACATTGTATACCAAAATGAATGAGCAAGGTGAGATTATAATTGTTTGTTTATATGTTGATGACTTGGTATTCATAGGTGATTTATCAATTGACATGTTCAAATCAGATATGAAGAAAGAATTTGAGATGACTGATTTGGGTTTAATGAAGTACTTTCTTGGCATTGATGTGAATCAAAATGAAAATGGCATATTCATCTCTCAAACAAAATATTCAAATGACATTTTGAAAAGGTTTAATACGATGAATTGCAATGCAGCCCCAACACCTATTGTCACAGGTTTGAAATTGAGCAAAGATGACAAAGGAGCAGATGTAAATCCAACCTTGTACAAAAAACTTGTTGGCAGCCTTATGTAATTAACAGCCACAAGGCCAGACATAATGTTTGCAGTTAGTCTCATCTCAAGATTTATGGAGTCTCCAAAAGTTTTTCATTGGCAAGCAAGAAAGAGGATTTTAAAATATATTAGTGGAACAAGGAACAATGGAATTATTTACTCAAAGACAAGTGATTTCAAGCTGATAGGATACACTGACAGTGATTGTGCAGGAAGTATAGATGATAAGAAGAGCACTTCCGGTTATGTTTTTCACTTTGGCACTGGTGTAGTTTCATGGGCTTCAAAGAAACAGCCAATAGTTACTCTTTCATCAGCTGAAGCAGAGTATGTAGCAGCCACAAGTGCATCATGTCAAGCAGTTTGTATGAGAAGAGTGTTGAAAGAGTTGAAACAAGAAGCAACAAAGATCTATTGTGACAACAACTCAGCTATAGCATGGTCAAAAAATCCAGTTTTCCACAAGATAATCAAACATATAGATACAAGATATCATTTCATTAGAGAACTAATCAACAATGGAGAAATTTTTTCAGAATTTTGCAGGTCTGAAGATTAATGTGCTGATATTTTCACCAAGGCATTGGGCAAAAAAATTTTTGTCTATCAAAGAGATCGATTGGGCATCATAGATGGCAGCAGTTGTGATTAAGGGGGAGTGTTGGAATTACTCCCAACTGCTCCCACCAGCATTAACTTCACCGTACCTTTCTGCAGCAATGAAAACAAAGTCTCCTCTACTTCCTGCATACATTACAATTTTGTCTGCCTATTCTCCATATGAAGACAATTTTTGCCTATGGATTAAATGCATAAATCTGTCCTTAGATTTTAAATCTTCACTAGAAAAGACTTTGGTTTAATTGTTTTGTGTACCCTCTCTTGGCTTGGCTTATTCGTAGACTTTAAACTATCTTTGGTTTTTGAGCTGTATGTTATTAAAATAAAAATAGAGAGCTACCTTTAGTTTGTGGGGGATGTATGAAACAGAGACCTACCAGTATCTTTGTAATTGGCAACAACTTCTTTTTAAAATATATTGCTGCAATAGTTTGAAGAGACAAAAACAGGGGAGTTTAAATTTGTATTTTCTTTCTGGGAAAAGAAAAAGAGCAGCAACTCTAAGTTTATTCTATGACAACAGTTTTGAATGTCTTTGAAATATATAAAATATGAAATCAAAATCTCTTTCAGATCTATGTGTTTATATTTTTATTTTCTGCTCTTTGTTTTAATACTTTCCTCCTCTACCTCTTTCCTTGACTACCAAAGCTCATGAGCAAAGCACATTTGGTGTCGTCATACCAGCATATACAAATGGTAAAACTTCAATATGTTAGAGGGGAAAATTTCTTATCATGGAGGTAAGGAAGACAATTCTATTGTCATGAATGACAGTGTATCCACCAAATTTAAGGTTATTGATTCCCGAGATCGATATCAAAGTGCCCCATTTTGTGTATACTCCAGTGTATTTGAATGAGAAAGGTGAGAATTGGGACAGACATGTGACCTAAAGCTAATGTGAAGGTAAAGAGTGCTTTTGGTGTGAAAATTTTTGTGATGGGATTGGTGATAAAGGGTACCTTTTCAAGAGCAAATAGCTAGGGAAAACTTTTAGATGATCCGATTTCTGAAGTATTTTCTTTATTGTTAAACCCAAATGGAGAATGATATTAGGAGAATTTTAGAAGTTGCATTGTCAGTTGGTGCATGACCATAGTTTAGGAAGAACAAAGAGGAAAAATAATTTTAGTAATCATTCTGATGTAGTTTCCTCAAAAAATCAGAATGAAGGGTAGAGTATTACACCAGTTGATAAGAATGTTATGAGAGGAAACACATGTTCCAATGATCTAATTGGAGAAGAGTATACAAACACTGAAATTTTTCATCACGAAGAGCACTTGAATGATGGAATGGTCTATTCTAGTTCACAAAATTATATGATCAAGTTTGGGATCATTAAGCATAACAAAGAAAGAACGACTGGTCATCAACAACATAACAATCATAGATACTATTCTTAAGGGGTTGTGGATCAAGATGGCATTATCAAAATATGAAAATTTCACATATCTTTTCCTTGCAACAACATAAGTGATTGGGAATTTTAATGCCTCCCAACAATAGAAGAAAATATTCCTTTATGGGAACTTATAGAGCAATCTAATTCAACAATCACAAATTATAGCATATAAAGTGATTGTTTACCACTGTGTAGATTCAATGTGATAGGTATGTCTTGTTCTCTTGGACCAGTGACTGATTGCCAGAGATTACTTGATCATCTGGTAAATAAATCGATGTAAGGTACATATGAATCTATAATTGGTAATGCTAAGTTTTGTAAGAAAAGGAAGTCAAAGATTTTGAGAACAGGAATAGAGAACTTTTTTTCTAGCCCCATAGAAAAAGTCAAAATACTCCTTTAACCATACCCTGTTTCTCATGAATTATTCGTAATTTTGAGATTTTTATGACTCAATGATACTAATTATGAAGCAAGTGAGAAGAACATGAAGGTGCAATTTTAGCACATGAAGTATTGCATTCAATTACTCTTTGTGGCAAAGATGGGTAATGTCTTGTCTCTTCAGGGCTAAGTTTTCAGTAATAATAAATGGTAATCCAACTGGCTTCTTTAGTTCAACTCAAGGTATTAGTCAAGGGGACCCTCTATCTCCTTTCCTCTTCATAATAATGGTTGAAGTTTTAAGGAGATATATTCTTTCAAGTCATAATTAGAATCTATGGTAGGGAGTGCAAATACCAAACACATTAATATCAATAACTCATTCTATGTTTACTGATGACACCCTATTATTTAACAATTCATCCTTGTCAAAAGCTAAGCAAGTTAAATACGTACTTGACAAATATTCTTCAGTTTATGGGAAAATGATAAATGTTGCAATATCAAAGTGTATGTCTTAAATACCTCTGATGATTTGAAGAAAAAAATAGTTAATATTTTAGGCTTTCAAGAGGTAGAACTTCCCTGTACCTATTTGAGTATACCTTTCTTTAAAGTATCAAACATAGCTTATTACTCAAATAAGGTTATTGAAAGGCTTAAGTTGAGAATTCTCTTATGGAAAGCCAGGTGGTTGTTGTTAGCAAGTAGAATCCTTCTTATCAAATCAGTCTTGTCCTCTATCCCCAATTATTTTTTAGCAGTCCTTAAAGCTCCAGTCTCTATCATAGTGGAAATTGAAAAGATCATACATTCATTCTTGTGGAAAGGAAACATTGATGAGAAAAAAAAATCCATTTAATATCATTAGAGAGCATGGCAAGAGGAAAAATGCAAGGTGGGGTAGATATTCATAATCTTAGTTGGAGGAATTTGGTGCTAAACTTGCATGAAGAATGTATACGAATCCAGATGCCAAATGGTCTCAAATTTTGCAATCCAAATATCTTGATAATGCAAATCCAACTAGGATATTTACAGTGGCAGACCCTTCGAAGGGGTCTGCTATTTGGAACTTTATTATAAGTAACAGAAACTTAATTACAAGCTACTCATCATGGGAAGTAAATGATGGGAGAAGTGTTAATTTTTGGATAGATTCTTGGAGTGGGAATCCTCCCTTGATAGCTAATCAAGATCTCCAAGAATCAAAAGACAATTTCTATCAATTTTGGGGCAAATTTTTTTTTGATTATGTTGAATCTTCATGTCCTATATCAGGGAAAGCAAGCGAGAAAACACCTCCAATAGGTTTATTGACTAAGAAACAATTTGATTTATTCTATAGGTGTTTGCATGAAAGAATAGTCTACTTTTCGCCTAAGCTAGATAGATTAATATGGTCAGCATCAAAAGATGGTTCTTATTCAGTAAAGGACAAATATGCATTATTGGAAAAAACTAAATATTCCACTGAGCCTCAATATGCATTTTCTTTTTATTGGAACAATAAAGTTCTTCTAAGAGTAGGAAGATTTGCATGGTTAACTTTGCAAAACAAAATTTTAACCAGTGATCATCTAGTCAAGCTCAAAATTGTAGATCCTTTTAAATATCCTTTATGTGAATTGGAATTTTAAACTATAGATCATCTATTTGTGCAATGTCATATAGCAGACCATTGTTGGAATTTCATTAAATGCAAGCTATAGATATCTTTTCCACTGCCAAAATCCTTGTGGGATCTCTTTCAATCTTGGTCGGTTCTATATAAGGCCTCATTTTTTGCATGTATTTGGGTTATCATTCCAGCTCTTATAATTTGGAACATTTGGTGGGAATGAAATATAAGAATATTCAGAAAAATTAAATCTTCTTTAGATTTGATTCTTTTAAAATTAGAAAAGGCAATTTATGAAGGGGTCAACACATGTGTGCAAAGAGAGAAATTCATAAACTCATCTTTTACAAATTTGGATGGCCTAGTTCTACAAAATTGGAATGCTATTCGATTGCCATTTAATGGTAGTATTTTAAAAAATTCCATTTCAAAGATTGATAGGACTTCAGTGAAATGGATTCCTCCACAAAAATATTCTGCTAAAATAAACTTTGATGGGGCATCCAAAGGTAACCCTGGCTTTTCAGGTGCAGGGTTTTGTATTAGAAATGTTTCAAGGGTAGTTCTGGAAGTGTTCTTTGTTCATTTGCAAATTGTTACAAGTAATCAAGCAGAGGCTCAAGCCCTACTTTTGGGTTTGGAGTTGGCTATTCGGATGGGCTTTTCAAAATTGCACATAGAAGGGGATTCTTTAATCAACATTAATGTAATTAGGCAAAGGAAAATTCCAGATTGGAAGCTCAATTATGTCTTAAATAAAGTATGGCAACTCCTAGAAAAAATTGAATCTCCAATAATAATGCATGCCTACAGGGAAGGAAATATGGTGGTGGATTTTCTAGCTAGTTTGGGCAGTGACAACATAGAGTTAAGAGCAATTGTAGACTTAAATAGTTTAAATTCTTATCCCTAGTTGATAAATTTAATTGAACAAGATGTTGCAATAGAATGGTCAAATTTGAATCTTGAGTTGGATAAGTAGTTGGTTCTCAGTAGAATGTAATATAGTGTTGCATGCACCACTTTTGTTGTATGTTTTTTCAAACATGTACTAATTATGCAACATCAAAAGTGTAGGGATCTTTCTGAACTTTGTTTCTCCATGTGGGAAACCAAGAATTCATGGTATCAAAGTACATATTTTTCATTTCTACTTGAGTATTCTTGACAAGTTTTATGTAATTTGTAGATCTCTTTGCACAATGGTGTTAGACCTGATTGTTAGGGTATATTTCATTTCAAATTTATTGTATCTTTCACACATATTTTTTGAATCTATTGGACAAGGATTTTTTAAAATATAATTTTATTGTCCTTGCAAGGACAACATGCTTGATTAGTGTCACTAAATACAAAGGGAAAGCTTTTTGCTATTTTTGTCACCAGTCCTCCACCACTAGATAGTTAATGTTTAAATCCCACTAAACTATGGGATTATTATTAATGATTACAATAAGTAATCAAATTTGTGTGGATATTTTTTCTGGTACAAAGGTGGCAATTTTGGCTATTTAATCAGTAGCCAGTTAAAATAATGATGCCCTTCAAGCATGTCGGTCTTGCAACGACATATCCTAAGAAAGCTTTCTTGTGAAAAGGTCATTAAGCCTTCTTTAAAATTATTTCAGTTGGCTTATTTTCACTATTCATAGTGCCAGTGATAGTGAAGGATATAGTGGGTTTTTGTCTTTATATGTGTTAACAGAGCTTTCTAAGTTTCGTGTAAGAAATTTTAGGGTGCTAGTTGTGATTAAACCATGGGAGGAGTCATTTTTAGAAAGCATTGACAAAGATGAGCTGAAAAAGGTTTTCAAGGTGAAATGTAAGTCTATTTTGAATTGCATTAAAACCATCATAAGAGAAGATGTTTTGGATACAAACTTGCAAAGAACTATATTTATAGAAAACTTATTGTCGATTTTCTTATCAAACATCTTGGATCTAGTCCAAAACTTCAATGTTTTAAGAAACATTGCTAATAAGTTTGTTATCAACTCATATATAGAGAATGAAGCTCTTCTTTACAGTGTACAACAATATTATTTTTCAAATGGTGAAGGATTAGTGGGAGGTTTATTCCAAAGATACCTAATCCATTTTAAGAAAAAGCATGCAAAAATCTTTCAGGGTATGCTTATATCAACAAAGTATGATACTTCTATCTATCTGTATCAAGCTCTCAATAAGTACAAGTCTTCAATTTCTGTGGAAGAAATTGATAATTTTAAGAGAAAATATCATGCAATTTCCTTTTTGAGGAGTCATCTATGTGTTAATGATTTGCAAATATCACCTTATCCACACGCTGTAAAGGAAAAATTCTACTACCTATATGTTCCAGACATTTAAACAAGTCAGTTTCATCCTTTGATTATGATTATAAGCAGAAGCAGGTGGTTAATGAAGAGAGTTTTGTCAATGGTCCATGTAGAATAGGGAACAAGTCAGTCTCCTTTTAATTCAATTTCCATCCTTTGGGGTGCATAGTAGTTTGAAATATTCAATTTTGCTCTATGATAATTTTGCATGGGTATTGTAAATGGGTTCTTATGGGTTTATGAAATTATGTAATGGGTCTTTGTATGCAATGGGGTTCTTATGGGATTATGTAATTATGTAATGGGGTTTTTTGTAAAGGGTTATGTAGGAGGTTAGAAGCTACAAAAAAGATAAATTTGTTGCTTTTGTAATTGGTTTGTATTGACAAACTTTTGTTACACAGACTATAATTGGGGGTTTTCTTGCTTGGTTCTTTCCAACTAGTATGTCTGCCTGAACCATGATTTTGTAAAATTATACATATTTATTAATACAAATATAGTGGCTTGCCACTTTTTCAAAAAGATAAAAAAAATATAATAGGAATTTATATATATCATTTATTCTTGTTAATAGGGAAGCCTAGGAAGCAAGGCATTGTTCTACATAAGTATGTGAATGGTTCAATAGTAATCAGCCTCAGTCATATCTCACGGGTGGATATTATATATTTACATAGTTTGGAGGATAGATACACCAACACCAGAGGACTATGTAAGGGGAAAAACAAATAGTCAACCATTCCTCTCTAGAGGTTTTGAAGAAATCCAGACATCAAAAAGATATCATACAAAAGTTGCAACTATTGGGAGTTATGGAGCATATTTGGTAGATGGCTCTAAATACAGTAGTGACTATGGGTCAAATATCACCTTGGATAAACTAAAGGATTGTCATAGGCGTTGACTAAAGGTTCTTGTTAAGTCAGGGCCAAATTTACTGGTTTTTGAAACTATCCCAAATAAACTTGAAGCCTAGGCTTGTGTTGAACTATTGGATGAAGAGGATTTCTAATTTCTAGCATCGTTATGTTTAGTTCTATTGATCTAGTGTATATTTGGCTTTGGGTGAAACAATTCGAGAATGTATTGATGTAGTCAGGATAAATTGTTCTCCAATAGAATTTATTGAGGATGCTATTGAAATCATCTGAAAAGAAACCAATAAAGATGACAAGGAAAAACAATGGATGGTGAGTTTTAGTTTGCCTCAATGCCCTCAAATTGCTTTTAGATGGGAAGTTTGGCATTTTGGTTAAGAGGTGGTGAGAAGTTGGTGTTAACCTTAGAAGTTGTTGTTGCCATACCACACCAACAACTATAGAAGCAATTTGTAAAGTTCTAAAGGAGAAACATTATTCCCAATGATCTTGAATTGTCACTTTTTAATGAATTGAAGATAGTTGTTCAAGCTACGGGTATGATCATTAGAAACTGAATTATGAAATTGGAGTACGATATTATCTTGAGTACCTATGCAACGAATTTACTATTATTTGCGGAGAGCTAATATGCTTTGAAGAATATTGTTTTGTTTTCCATAACCATTTATTTTAGGGCAATTCAAAGAGTCTATTTTTGAAATGGTAAAATTCCAGTATGAAACTTTAAATTTTATAAAATATGCCAACCCTCTTGTTGTGGAAGTTTTGATAGTTTTTGAACTTCACAAATTCCCAATGTCAAGGTTCTAAAGTTCATGAATTACCCAACTTACCCTTTGTCAGGAGTTTGAAAGTTCTCAAATCTTGGAAATGCCTAACTCTAGGGTTCTAAAGTTCATATTTTCACTGACTCCCTAACTACTACTCTAGAAAATGTGGAAGCATAGAAAAGACACATGAAATTGTTTGCGGTATGCCCCAAAGTCTCCTGGTATTGTTTGTTCTTCTATAAGATATTGTACACTAACAAAGCTCAGGAGCAAAGAACATTTGATGTCATCATAATAGCATATACAGATGTTATAAATTAAATATGTTAGAGGAGAAAATCTCTTATCATGGAGGTAAGGAAGACAATTGTATCATCATGAATGATAGTACATCCACTAAATATAAGGTTATTGATTCCTGAGATGGAGATCGAAGTGCCCCATTTTGTGTATACTTTAGTGCATCTTAATGAGAAATGTGAGAATTGGGACAGACACGACCTAAAACTAATGTGAAGGTAAAGAGTGCTTTTGGTGTGAATTTTTTTTTGATGGGAGTGGTGATAATGGTACCTTTGCTAGAGCAAATAGCTAAGGAAAATTTTTAGATGATCTAATTTTTGCAGGCTTTTCTTTGTTGCTCAACCCAAATGGATAATGATATTAGGATAATTTTAGAAACTACATTGTCATCTGGTGCATGACCATAGTTTAGGAAGAACCAAGAGGAAAAATAATTTTAGTAATCATTCTGATGCGGTGTCCTCAGAAAATAAAAATGAAGGGTAGAGCATTATACCAATTGGTGTTGGTGTAATTAAATGTCTTGTACCTTGTCCTAGGTCATGATTACACCTTAGTTAAGTTTACTTAGGGACCACATAGGAGGTTGTTGGAGATTTTTCACTTTTGGTGGACTTGACATGTCATTACCTCATCACTTCCACCTTTTGTGGACACATCATGTGAATATCTCTCCACCTTTTGTGGGTGATCCACCTTTTGTGGAGATTATCACATTATCCATTTCCACTTTATGTGGAGTGATAACTTTTCATTGTTGTCTCATGTCATAAGATTATGACACTTGTCATAATCTTATGCCCTCCATGTTCTCACCTTGGCTATATAACCAAGGGGTCTCCTATGTACATTTGTACCATTCCAATCATCTCATATTATTGAAATTGAATACAGTTTATTCTTTTCATATTATATTCTCTCTCTTTTGTGCTTTCTATTAAGCCTCTAGATCTTGGGTGGCTACCTTCATAGCCAATTGTTACATGGTATCAGAGCAGTTGGAGGTCCTTTGCATAGCTATTGGTGGGAGATCTTAGCTCGTGCGAAGGTGGTCAAGAGGAAAATATGAGAAGAAACTACATTTGGGTGTGTCCTAGACCAGATATGGCCTCAAATTCAGATTCAGAAGGTCTTTTCCAGTTCGGATTGCCTTTTGTTTCATCGAAATCCGACATTAGGAGCTCCAAATCTGAAAAATTTGCCAATTTGGGTATTTTTCTATTTTTCTATTCAGTTGAAAATTTTTCAATTTTTTTTTTTAAATTTCAATTTATTCATTGTAAAAAAAATTCAGTTGAATTTTTTTTAAAATAATTTTTTTTCATGCAAGTTCTATTGTATTTTTTATTTGATTTTATTTTTTTGCAAATCAAAATCAAAAATCAAAATTCTATTTCATTTTTTAAAACAAATACAAAAATCAAAAATTAAAAAAAAAATCAAAATTGTATTTGATTTTATTTTGTAAATAAAAAAAAAAGTCAAAAAAAGAAAAGAAAAAAAAAGTCATATTGTATAGTCTATGGACTGTACTAGTCTGCAGAACAGTACCTTTTGTACCATGTGGTCTATAGGGGCCACGTGGCACTCCCTGCTCAGCCCACGTGGCGAGCTCCCACTAGCAAGCGGGCCCCTCCCAATCCTAGCGATGACAAATAAACTCTGGCCATCCTCCACAGAAATCCGACAGTGTCTTTTCAAAATTTGTCGGCATTCTCCTCCGGCGGTGGCAAAGGAAATCTCTAGCAAAAATTAGTACGGCGTACCTGCAGCCCCACCACTAGCCATCATGTGGCACCTGCTGGCCAAACTCGACGAAGACAAGTGATGTCCATTTAGACATCAAATTCAAGCTAATTATATGAAGCATATTCCAACCAAGAGAATATTCGTTTTTGAGGGGCTGCAGGCCATCAAATTTAAGCTCATGTGTTGATGACATCAGCACAACGTCACCCATTTTCAAAACAAATTTTGCCCCCCTCTCCAATGAAGTTTTTGATTTTGCAGTCCGACTTCAGAGCTTCATATCTTGGTCATTTTTGCTCCTTTTTTTGCTCCTTTTTTTTTATTTGGGCTAATTTTTTGTGTACTTCACAATGGTGTACCGGGTTTCTAATTTTGGTGGAAAAATTTTCAATAATTTTTAGTTTCTCAACATTGTACCTGTCTTATCACCATTTCTGCAACTTCCAAGGCTTCGTTTAGGCTCATATGAACTCCTTTTCAGGTGCCTTTTTTTTTAAAGTGCGTGATTTTTCATTTGCTTCTTGAATCTGTAATCCATTTGAAGCGATCTTGACTGGATTTTTTACTTTCAGCATATGGTCTTTTTTGGCCTATTTGGCACTTGTATTGCATAGATCTGAATTTAGGTTTTTGCTTATTTTTTCTAGTCTGTTATCAGCCTACTTTTGGAAAGTTGTAAATTAGAAATCATAAGCCCACTTAGCCAAGTTGCAAGTGGCCTATTGTACACGCACTGCATTATAAAGTGCCAAAATCATCTATTTGTGGGGGGGTAATTTGATTGAGTGAATTTGGGGGGGTTTCTCTTGTGTGATTGTTCCTATTTTCTCTCTTGTGCTCTTGCATTCCATCATGGGTTCATCTAAAGTTCCACTCTTAACTGCACATAATTATGGTACATGGAAAGTATGTGCATGGAGTAAACTAATGGAAAAAGGTTTAATTTACTACATTGATGGAACCATAATTGCACCTTCAAATCCTAAGGTAGATCCAATAGCATATATGGATTGGCTCACTAAAACTTCTATGGCATTGGGTACACTAAGAAATTTCATTTAAGATGATCTCATTTTTCATGTTGATAAATGTACTACAGCTAAGGAAGCTTGGGATAAGCTTGTTGCTTTGTATGGCAAGGTTGATAAGGTTAAGGGGTACAAGCTTGAACATGATCTCTTAATCCTTGATCCCAAGGATTTTGATACAATTTAGGATTATGTCGCTAAGGAAAATGAACTAAAACGTTGTGGTATTGAAAAAGAGGATGATCAATTGGTCTTCAACTTGTTAGACAAACTTCCAGTTGAGTATGCAGCCTTTGTTTCAAGTTTTCAGACTCAAAGATTGACAATAAGTAACTTCACAACACCATATTTTGAGGCTCTCAAAGATCTTTTGATTCTTTAGCAAAATAAGTTGATGAAAATGGGCATTCTCAAGTCTTCAACTTCAAAAGCATTGGTGGTTAATCATGGAAACAATAAGCAAGGAAAAGGGAAGGACCAAAAGCAATCTTCACCAAATCCACAAGGAGAGAACAAACAATCCACTCCTCCACAACAAAGCTCAACTTCATCTTTTTCAAAGAAGTACAACTATTCAAGTAAGAGGGAGCAACCAACATGTGCATATTGCAAAAGGATTGGTCATGATGAGTATCATTGTCATGTTAAGAAAATTGATGAGTTGAAACATATCCTTAAGAAGAACAACCTCAACTTGCCAATTGCATATCAGGAGAAGGACTCATCTCCTTCCACTTCTTCTAAGGGAAAAGGAACAAATTTCATGGCAACAACATCAAGCTCATCTCCTTCTACATCATCTCAATATGAGAAACATAAGGGGCAAGCATTTCTTGCTTTTGCAGATTCCAATTCATATAGGTGGATCCTTGATTCAGGAGCTTCACATCATATGACTTCATCTAAGGATATGTTCTCTTCATTTGATTCTTGTTCATCACCACCCATTTTGATGGCCAACAACACTTCTTTGGCAGTTTGTGGGAAGGGTTCTATTGACGTTGAAGGTGGAACATTTAATGATGTAGAGTTCACACTAGATTCTGTCATTGCTTGGGATTTGCATAGCAGAGCTCTTGTTGCAGTTGGGGAGGTTGATCAACATTCTCAGTTCTACACCTCATATTCTTCTCCTATTGATGATTCAGTTCACCCTAGTGTGGAAACACTTGAGGAGATTGAGTATGGTTACTTGAATCTTGGAGTACTCACTACTCCTGAGGTTCTTGAACCTATTGTTAATACTCCATCTCCTACATTGACTGATGTACCTAATGATACTTGCGTTACGACAGTTTCAGTGCCTTGTGATTCAATGCAATAGTGTATACCTTGTCTTCCAACAGTAGCTTCATGGGATGACTACTTGACAGACATTGGTAGTTTGTTTGTGGAATCCTACATTGTAGATTTGGGAGACACATTTGATTACTTACATCTTCTCTTTGATGAAGGTGATTCTTCTTTATTTGTTGCAAGGGAACACTCTGGCCCTCCTCTACATGATTAGTCTTTCGAGGTTGATGTGATTGTGGATGCATATGTACAACAATTGGAGGAGACCACTTTCTCTCTTGAGGAGACATTGTCTTTAGAGTATGTTCTACCTTCATCCCTACTAGATCTTGAGTTTTCTTTTTCAATAGATGAGAGTTGTTGCAAAGGGGTTCTCACAGGTTCCAGGAAGTGACTACACTTTTGCATATTCACATGGTTTGGGAAAGACATCTTTTAGCATCAACATAGGGAACTTTGAGCAGATTTTAGAGACTTCTTACATTTTGAGGGTTCTTCCTTCTTCACTTGTGGATTGGGGAGACTTCATTCATGCACCTTTGGTATTGTTTCTTCCCAAGGGGAGGAACGTTGTTCGACAGTTTTGGAGCAGCTTCTTCATTCCTGTTAGAATAGCCAAGATCTGATTGCAAACCTGAAAATTACCTTCCACAGAAGAGGAAAACGAAAAAGCAAAGCTTTGCATAAAAACATGCAATTTGATATATTCGAAAGGACCAATTAATTACAAAAGATAATTTGCTTTATAAAAGCAAAGATTCCTAAACCTAATCTTATCTTGAGCAACAAGATAGCTCGATAAGATAAAGATGAGATCCTATAACTTAGGAATTAAATAAACCTAAGTAAACTTATGCAAAGTGTAATTAATAATTAATTACACCAACACCCCCCCATAAGTGCAACTTAGGGAGATGTAGATTATTATGCAAATATGAGTCCCGACAACAAGGCCTGATCAGGTACTCATGTTAGAATAGCCAAGATCTGATTGCAAACCTGAAAATTACCTTCCACAGAAGAGGAAAACGAAAAAGCAAAGCTTTGCATAAAAACATGCAATTTGATATATTCGAAAGGACCAATTAATTACAAAAGATAATTTGCTTTATAAAAGCAAAGATTCCTAAACCTAATCTTATCTTGAGCAACAAGATAGCTCGATAAGATAAAGATGAGATCCTATAACTTAGGAATTAAATAAACCTAAGTAAACTTATGCAAAGTGTAATTAATAATTAATTACACCAACACCCCCCCATAAGTGCAACTTAGGGAGATGTAGATTATTATGCAAATATGAGTCCCGACAACAAGGCCTGATTAGGTACTCATGTTAGAATAGCCAAGATCTGATTGCAAACCTGAAAATTACCTTCCACAGAAGAGGAAAACGAAAAAGCAAAGCTTTGCATAAAAACATGCAATTTGATATATTCGAAAGGACCAATTAATTACAAAAGATAATTTGCTTTATAAAAGCAAAGATTCCTAAACCTAATCTTATCTTGAGCAACAAGATAGCTCGATAAGATAAAGATGAGATCCTATAACTTAGGAATTAAATAAACCTAAGTAAACTTATGCAAAGTGTAATTAATAATTAATTACACCAACAATTCCTTCTCAAGCATATTCCATGGGTGATTATTGTACACTGAGGGGGGGCTACCTTTTCTCTCTTATTCTCTTGTATGGGGGGGACTTTTTCCTCACATGGGGTTTTTTCCTTCTCATGCCATGTTCATAGGCTTTTGTATTTCATCTCTCTTTTGAGGGGGAGTTTTTTCCATGAGGTTTTCTCCCTTTCCTCACTTGTGAGAGATTGCATTGTTTGTACATGGGTACCTAATATGGCTTAGTAGATGGGACCCATCTTGCATTGTTTGAATTTGTGTACAATCTCCCTAAGTTGTACTTAAGGGGGGGTGTTGGTGTAATTAAATGTCTTGTATCTTGTCCTAGGTCATGATTACACCTTAGTTAAGTTTACTTAGGGACCACATAGGAGGTTGTTGGAGATTTTCCACTTTTGGTGGACTTGACATGTCATTACCTCATCACTTCCACCTTTTGTGGACACATCGTGTGATTATCTCTCCACCTTTTGTGAAGATTATCACATTATCCCTTTCCACTTTAGGTGGAGTGATAACTTTTCATTGTTGTCTCATGTCATAATATTACAACACTTTTCATAATCTTATGCATCCCTCCTATGTTCTCACCTTGGCTATATAACCAAGGGGTCTCCTATGTACATTTGTACCATTCCAATCATCTCATATTATTGACATTGAATACAATTTATTCTTGTCATATTCTATTCTCTCTCTTTTGTGCTTTCTATTAGGCCTCTAGATCTTGGGTGGCTACCTTCATAGCCGGTTCTTACAGTTGGCAAGAATGACATGAGAGGAAACACATCTTCTAATGATCTAACTGGATAAGAGTATAAAAACACTAAAAAATTTCATCACAAAGAGCACTTGAATGATGGAATGGTCTATTCTAGTTCATAGAATTGTGCGATCAAGTTTGGGATCGTTAAGCATAAAAAATAAAGGATGGGTCATCAACAATTTAACAATCATATATACTATTCTTAAGGGATCGTGGATCTAGATGACAATATCAAAATATGAAAGTTTCACATATCGTTGCCTTGCAACAACATAAGTGATTGGGAATTTCAATGCCTCCCAATAGTAGAAGAAAATGTTCCTTTATGGGAACCAATAGAGCAACCTAATTCAACAATCACAACTTGATACCATATACATCGATTGTTTACCACTGTACAGATAATGTGACAAGTATGTCTTATTCTCCTAGACCAGTGACTAATAGCCAAAGATTACTTGATCATCTAGTAAATAAATCAATGTAAGGCACATATGACTCTACAATTGGTAATGCTATGTTTTGTAAGAAAAGGAAGTCAAAGATTTCAAGAAGAAGAATAGAGAACTTATTTTCTAGCCCCATAGAAAAGGTCAAAATGCTCCTTTAATGATACCCTATTTCTCAAGAATTATTCCTAATTGAGATTTTTAAGACTCAGTGATCTTGATGACGAAGCAAGTGAGAAGAAAAATGGTGAAACTAGATTCAATATATTAGGAAGCTATATATATCATTTATTCTTGTTAATAAGGAAGCTCGAGATGCAAGGCACTGTTCTACATAAGTATGTGAATGCTTCAATAGTAATCGACCTTAGTCATATCTCACGGGTGGATATTATGTATTCACACAATTTGGTGGATATGTACATTAGCCCCAGAGGACTATGTAAGGGAAAACATAAATAGTCAACCATTTCTCTTTGGAGGTTTTGAAGAAACACAAACATCAAAAAGATATCGTATAGAAGGTGTATCTATTGGGAGTTATGGAACATATTTAGCAGATGGCTCTAGATATAGTAGTTACTATGGGTTAGATATCACCTTGGATAAACTAAAGGATTGTCATAGTCGTTGACTAAAGGTTCTTATTGAGGCAGGGCCAAATTTGCTGGTTTTTGAAACTATCCCAAATAAACTTGAAACCTAGGCTTGTATTAAACTATTGGATGAAGAGGACATCCAATTTCTAGCATGATTATGTTTAGTTCTATTGATATTATATATTTGTCTTTGGGTGAAACAATTTGAAAACATATTGATGTAGTTAGGATAAATTGTTCTCCATTGGAATTTATTGAAGATGCTATTGAAATCATTTGAAAAGAAACTAATATAGTAGTAAGTGGTCTAGCCAAATAGTGGAGAAAATGGGATGACAAGGAAAAATAGTGGATGGTGAGTTTTAGTTTGCCCCAATGCCCTTAAATTGCTTTCAGATGGGAAATTTTGCATTTTGGTTAAGAGGTGGAGAGAAGTTGGTGCTAACCTTAGAAACTGGGTTGTAGCCATACCACACCAACGACTATAGAAGCAATTTGTAAATTTTTAAAGGACAAATAGTATTCACAATGGTCTTGAATTATCATACTTTAATGACTTGAAGAATGTTGTTCAAGCTGTAGGTATGATCATTAGAAACTGAATTATGAAATTGGAGTACGATATTATTCCAAGTAGCTATGTAGTGGCTTTACTATTATTTGCAGAGAGCTAATATGCTTTCGAGAATGTTTTTCTTTCCATAACTATTTATTTCGTAGGAATTCAAAGAGTCTATTTTTAAAATGGTCAAATTATGTTATAAAACTAAAAAGACACAGGGAAAGCTTTAAATAGGAGATCTTAAATCAAACAGGGGGATATTTTTTTTATCTATTATGGGAAGGGCAGATAGTCTATTTTTTCTTTCACATAGTTTAATTGTACAGGATTGTGGAGTCTGTGAACTCTATTTTGACATTGGAGAATAAATGAGATATTTTCACATCTATGTACTTGTTTATATTTTCTTTAAATCACAAATGAACTTTGTATCTTTGTAAGTAGGTATGTGCAGGATCATGATGGGCCAAAAAAGTGGCGATATGATAGGTATGTGGTTGATGACTTTTTTTTACCCAAAATTTATGAAATGAAAAGGGTTTTTAAAGGAGATTCTCATATTTCCAACAATATAAATTATGCTTTAATTTGAAATTTGTAAATAATTATTATTCATTTTCTCTTTGAATTACGACTAAAGTCCTAATTGATAAGCTGATTGAAAAACATCTATAGCTTTCAAATGGTATCACATTTTTTCAATCCAAAACATGTGTCACATTCTATGCTTTGTATAATATAGTATTGAAAAAAAATATTGAATTTGATGAAGTTTTGAACAAGTTAAGGTGGTCAAACATACAATTTTTTATATTTTTAAAAGGTTGTAATAAAAAAATCATAATTAATTATTTATTTGGAAAAAAATTACAAAAAATAATGCATCACATCAAGACATGAGTCCTCTAATTATATCTAAAATATTATAAAAGAATATTATCATTTTGTTGTGGTTAGGGTGGTTAGACAGATACCTACTTCTTATTTTTTCCCCAAAATTTAAGTGCTACTACATTGAAATTTCAAATTTTCACCACATAGATTTTTTTTTCTTAAATAAACCTAGTAGTTTAGAAACTATATTCAATTTTCTACAGATTCTATTCTTAAATATTTTTGAAATAATATAGATAAATTATTCAAATTTTTATGTCAAGTTGCCTAACTGTGATTTTTCTGGATTTTATTGCCACTTAAGGCCTTGTTTTTTCCATGATGATCCTACACATACCCATTTTATTCTCTGGTGTTTATTCTAGTTGTATGGAACTATGTATGTGTTTATTTCTAGAGCTTTGAATTTAGAAATTAATTCATTTATCAAAAAGAAGTTTGTTGTTCATCCTTTTCCTAGGTATTATTTGTGGGTGTAGCATAGAAGAACTTTATGTCATTTATCTACATCCATATTTGTTTCAAGTTTAATTAATTGTGTCTACTTTCATGGTTATGGGTAGATATCAGTTAGCCATTTCTGCTTTCTGGTGAAAAGAATACCTAGTATTTATTCATTGCATATCTATTGAATGTAGTTGTGCCTTGTAAAATAAGTAAAGAGCACTTGTAACTATTATTGCAAGTGATTCAACTATTGGTTAGGTTGTCACTGTTCTAGGAAAATAGAGTATAAATTTAAGTGACAAATTTTTTAACCAATAGATTTTTGGCGACTCCACCAGGGAGACAAAAAGACCGGTATCTTTCTTATTTTAGATATTTAATGTCATCTTCCCATAAAAGAAGACTGGTGACTCTATTTATTTAAAGATCTCAAAAATGATTTGAGGCCAGGACAAGCAAGGAAGCCAATTCAAAAAGAAATATGTACCAACTTTTCAAAAGATATTAAAGGAGGTATTAGCTAGAGAAGATGAAGTGCTTCAGTCATTGTGGAATGATTTTAAAGAAAGCATCTGTGAAGCTAAAGAGAAGAAGCTAATCCATCAAAAGATAATAAATCTTCTATACTGTTGAGAAAGATACATGAAAGATATTACTTGATTAAAAATATTAAACAAGAAATTTATCAGTTATAAACAATAGTGGAAATATTGAGATTACCTAAAGAAGGACCTAAAGATAATATGTTCTTTCTAGTTCATATTCCTATTCTTCTTTCAATTTCTTTGTACTTGATGAATGAACTATTGCAGAAACATGCATTACACCTCAGAAACTAATGAAAGAGTCTAATTAAATTAAAAGAAAAGAATTAGTAACCTCCATGATTTGTATGCAGATGGGAGAAGTTGAACCATCACTTGTTTCTTTTGAAGAAAAGGTATCACCTGAAGACTCTAATACTATTTTAATTCCCAATGGTGTTTAGAAGTTTCAAATGATGACTTCTTGTGTGTAATTATGGATAAAGATGGTTAAATCATTCAAGTTGAAATGGGTATAGCCATTGGTGATTTTTGTGATAAAACCATGGTTAAAGATTTAGATGAGTTACATTCTAAATCTTCCCTTGTTTTTAACGATGATTTTCTTGGAGCAAAAGAAGAGGAAATTCCTTTTTTCAAGTTTGATACTATGCTTATAGAATCAATAGTAGCATGTACGAGACTGCAACAAGAGTATTTGGTTAATATTGAGGTGGTTAAAGATGTTGCAATAATATATGGAGAGCAATCAGGGAAATTTGAAAATGAGAAGCAAATGGGTGAGTTAAGCATATCTAATGCATTATTTGTGCCAGCAAATTTTGAAATTTTTGAGAATCCCCTTTTTGAATTTTATGATATCTTTGACTTAGATGATGCAAGTCCACTCTTTTCTTCATATAATGAACAAGTTGAATTTGTTCTTGAGAATGATTGTAATGACAAACAAAAAGGGGAAGATCACATTTTCATTGATAATTGTTTATTTGAGAATGAACCTATTATGTCTAGTTTGCAGACCAAAGTTGATGATTTTTCAGTAGACAAAAAAGAAGATGAGCTAGATGAACTGGTTGTTGAAGGAAATGACAAGGTCTCCTCAGTAAGTAATGGCTTCTTGATTATAAATGCTAATGGAAATATTTCTAATTTATGTGAAACATATGCTTTATATTTATCTAAAAAAAAGTATGATGATATAGCTGGTTGTACTCAAGAGGTATATGATGAAGAATGGCTCTTTGGGTGCATGCTGATATACAAGAGCATTTTACACCTAGAAAGTTTCCATTGGACCTATATGCTAGTGTTGAGTTTGCAAATGTTTCACAATTGCACATCTATTTTCTGTAGTGGGTCCTATTTCTCTCAGCTCGTGAATGGCTTTGCATGAACATCGGGCATTCTTTGAAGGTAGGGTCTTATGACCATGTACATTTTAGAAGTTGTGGCTATGTTGGTAGCTTATTTTTGCTTTTCTATTATGTCTTGTTCATTTTTTGCTTGTGCACAGTTCCCCTCCACCATTCTACAAGCAACACCCTGTCTTCCTGCTATTTCTTTAGACTGTGTACCCAATGGACTTAGATTGGTCTACCTAATGCTTCTAGAGTTCTCTTCATTTCTCCAAGAAATATAGTCCCTAGTTATAGACAATGTTATTCCCCCAAATTTGAACTTAAAAGAAATTCAAATTTTTTGTGTATCCTATATTCCCCTAAAACAACCAAGTCACAAAAATAATTACATTTGAAAATTTGTCAAAGCTAGTGAAAAATTCTCTTGTATGTTCAATCTCATTTCCATTTTGCTCAGTCTAGCCATTTTTTATGTCCAAATACTTCACCATTTGTGAAAATTTAAATTTCACATTTTCCTAGTTGTGATTCAAAAATGAGGTCAAATTTAGATGGTTGTATTGCTGGAACAAAAATCATTTTTAGGTTTTGTTCTGAGAGGTCAAATCAGTATGGTATCCAAATTTTGTGCAAAACTGAGTTACTATGTGGAAGCTATGAGGTAATCTGTATAGAGGTCTCGAGTCTATTCACAGGATAATATTTTTGAAGGAGAAAATTATATTTTCAAAGCTTGAAGTTAATGTGTTATCATTATAATCCCATAGCTTAAAAAGTAAATGGATTTGTTAAAAGTCATATGTTTCTCCAAGCCTTTATGTGAAAGATGGGTCCCATTAGTTTTTAAAGTTTGCAAAATATGTCAACCCTCGTATTGTGGAAGTTTTGATAGTTTTCAAACTTCACATTGCCAATGTCAAATTTTTAAAGTTCATGAATTATCTAACTTACCCTTTGTCAGGAATTTGAAAGTTCTCAAATTTTGGAAATGCCCGACTTCAAGGTTCTAAAGTTCATATTTTCACCGACTCCCCGACTACTAATTTGGCAGATGTGAAAGCATAAACAAGACACATGAAATTGTTTGTGGTATGCCCCAAATTCTCCTGGTATTGTTTGTTCTTCTATAAGATATTATATGCTACCAAAGCTCGAGAGCATGGCACATTTGATGTCTTCATACCAGAATCTATAGATGATATAACTACAATATGTTAGAGAGGAAAATATCTTATCGTGGAGGTAAGGAAGACAATTCTATCATCATGAATGGTAGTGCATCCACCAAATATAAGGTTATTGATGCCTGAGACTGATATCCAAGTGCCCTGTTTTGTGTATACTCTAGTGCATCTAAATGAGAAAGGTGTGAATTGGGACGAACATGACCTAAAGCTAATGTGAAGGTAAAGAGTGATTTTGGTGTGAAAATGTTTGTGATGGGAGAGGTGATGAGGGTGCCTTTACCTGAGAAAATAGCTAAGGAAAACTTTCAGAAGATCCAATTTCTACAGGCTTTTATTTATTGCTAAACCAAAATGTAGAACGATATTAGGAGAAATTTAGAAGCTACATTGTCATCTAGTGCATGACCATAGTTCAGGAAGAACCAAGAGGACAAAGAATTTTAGTAATCATTCTGATGCGGTGTCCTCAGAAAATCAAAATGAAGGGCAGAGTATTACACTATTTGGCAAGACTTTCATGAGAGGAAACACATCTGCTAATGATCTAATTGGACAAGAGTATACAAACACTAAAAATTTTCATCACAAAGATCACTTGAATGATGTAATGATTTATTCTAGTTCACAAAATTGTACGATCAAGTTTGGGATCATTAAGCATCAACAAGAGAGAATGATTGGTCATCAACAGCTTAACAATCATATATACTATTCTTAAGGGGTTGTGGATTAAGATGGAAATATCGAAATATGAAAATTTCACATATTTTTGCCTTGCAATAACATAAGTGATTGGGGCTTTCAATGCCTCCCAATAGGAGAAGAAAATGTTCCTTTATGGGAACCTTTAAAGCAACCTAATTCAACAATCACAACTTGATACTGTATAAAGTGATTGCTTACCACTGCGTGAATAATGTGATAGGTATATCTTGTTCTCCTAGACCAGTGACTAATAGCTAGAGATTACTTGATCATATGGTAAATAAATCAATGTAAGGTACATATAGCTCTAGAATCGGTAATGCTAAGTTTTGTAAGAAAAGGAAGTCAAAGATTTTGAGAACAAGAATAGAGAACTTATTTTTTGGCCCCATAGAAAAGGTCAAAATGCTCTTTTAAGCATACCCTATTTCTCATGAATTATTCCTAATTGATATATTTAAGACTCAGTGATCTTGATGATGAAGCAAGTGAGAAGAAAAATGGTGAAACTAGATTTAATATAACAGAAAGCTATATATATCATTTATTCTTGTAAATAGGGTAGCCTAGGATGCAAGGTATTGTTCTACATAAGTATGTGAATGCTTCAATAGTAATCATCCTCAATCATATCTCACAGGTGGATATTATGTATTCACATAGTTTGGAGGATACATACACCAGCCCTAGAGGACTATGTAAGGGGAAATGCAAATAGTCAACCATTTCTCTCTAGAGGTTTTGAAGAAACCCAAACATCAGAAAGATATCATATAGAAGGTGTATCTATTGGCAGTTATGGAGCATATTTGGCAGATGGCTCTGAATACAATAGTGACTATGCGCCAGATATCACCTTGGATAAACTAAAGGATTTTCACAGGCATTGATTAAAGGTTTTTATTGAGGCAGGACCAAATTTACTGGTTTTTGAAACTATCCCAAATAAACTTGAAGCCTAGGCTTGTATTGAACTATTGGATGAAGAGGACGTCCAATTTCTACCATGGTTATGTTTAGTTTTATTGATAGTATATATTTATCTCTAGGTGAAACAATTCAAGAACGTATTGATGTAGTTAGGATAAATTTTTCTCCACTGGAATTTATTGAGGATGCTATTGAAATCATTCAAAAAGAAACCAATAAAGCAGTAAGTAGTTTAGCTAAATAGTGGAGATAATGGGATGACAAAGAAAAATAGTGGATGGTGAGTTTTAGTTTGCCTCAATGCCCTCAACTTGCTTTCAGATGGGCAGTTTGGAATTTTTGTTAAGAGGTGGAGAAAAGTTGGTGCTAACCTTAGAAGTGGTTGTTGTCATACCACACCAGCTACTATAGAAGGAATTTGTAAAGTTCTAAAGGAGAAACAATATTCACAAATATCTTGAATTATAACTCTTTAATGACTTGAAGACTATTGTTCAAGCTGTGTGTATGATCATTAGAAACCAAATTATGAAATTGGAGTACAATATTATCCCGAGTAGCTATTCAGTGGCTTTACTATTATTTGTGGAGAGCTAATATGCTTTCAAGAATGTTGGTTTGTTTGTACCATAACTGTTTATTTGACAGGAATTCAATGATTATATTTTTGAAATGGTAAAATTTCGTTATCAAACTAAAAAAGACACTGGGAAAGCTTTAAATAGGAAATCTTAAATCAAACAGGGCGATCTTTTTTTTGAGCTATTCTAGGAAGGGCAGAACAGTCTAGTTTTTCTTTGACATAGTTTCACTGTATAGGATTGTAGAGTCTGTGAACTCTATTTTGACATTGGAGAATAAAGGAGATATTTTCACATTTGTGTACTTGTTTGTGTTTTCTTTAAATTGCAAATGAACTTTGTATCTTTCTAATTACTCTTTGGTGTTTATTCTAGTTGTATGGAACTATGTATTTGTTTATTTCTAGAGCTTTGAATTCAAAAATTAATTCATTTATCAAAAGGAAGTATGTTGTTAATCCTTTTCCTGGGTATTATTTGTGGGTGTAGCATATAAGAACTTTGTGTCATTTATCTGCATCCATCTTTGTTTCAAGTTTAATTAATCGCATCTACTTTCATGGTTATGGGTAGATTTGAGTTAGCCTTTTTTGCTTTCTACTGAAAAGCATACCTAGTCTTTATTCATTGTATATCTATTGAAGGTAGTTGTGCCTTGTAAAATAAGCAGAGAGCACTTGCAACTATTATTGCAAGTGACTCAACTGTTGGTCAGGTTGTCACTGTTCTTGGCAAATAGAGTATAAATTTAAGTGACAAATCTATTAACCAACAATTATGCAACCCCAATGATACATTTTTATTCATGTAGCTCCTCGTGTGTTCTATTAGAGCTACTAAAAGACTACTATTTATCTTATCTTAAAAATAATATGACCATGATAGATACTAAATGCATTGATGATTGGGACCCATTGCTAGGAATGGTAAACACATATGCAGCATCATAGTTTTTGAAAAAATTAAAAACTACATTAGCAAGTAAAGACCACGAAACACATAAAAAATAAGAAATAACATAGTTGAATTTGTTTTTTACAAAATACAGGCTCTAGAAATACAATATAAGGCCCTAACCAAGTTTCAAATAATAATGTCAAATCAAATGTTAAAAGAAAAACACATATTAGAAATTTCTTTCACTCTTTGATTTTCAATTTTAAGATTAACTTTAATTACTTCAATTTTTGTAAACTAGAATGTAAAATTACAATTAATACCATTCTTAAATTCGACATTAATAATTTCAATTTTCACAATTTTATCCGGCCACTTACAATTCTATCTTCATCAAGTCCAGTTTTTGTTGGACGCGTCTCTTCCACTCGGATTCGTTCATCAAGTCCTTTGTCCGGTCATGTGCCCATCTCAATCAGCACAAAAGAATTGACTTACCCACAGTGTTACAGAACTACAACTGTCCTATACCAGAGGCCAATAATATCTAAAATGCTTGAGTCCCAATTCAGGCATTTGTTGGTGGTAAGTTCAGATCTTCTCCCGCGTAGAATATTGAAGGATAATAATGGTGGAACCCCTCCGTCCTCTCTTCTACTAATCCGTCAGATACGGAGAGTTGAAATTACTGACAAAGAAGTTTAGTTCAGAATTGATTTCCTTTTAAGTGTGTTCCACGGCACCACTCGGGAAATGCTCGTTCATTACGTTGACTTAGAAAATCGGACGCAGCGGTATCGGTGCTGCACAGGAAGTCGCGGTTTCAGATCGCACAAAAGTGTGATCAATAAAAACTAGCATGAATACATGTTCACATACTTACGTTCAAGGTAAAAAAGATAAATATGATTATAAAGATAATTTGATCAAATTGGAGGACTCTTTGAAATTAAAACATATGTTATTTAAATTAATTATATGTCTAAATGTTTTAGAATAACCACTTTTTTTTGGAATAGAGAAAATTCAATTAGTTTTCAATGAGACATACCCATGATCATTTATTGCTGTCTAATTGACCATGAATACAAGCTCATGACATCTATATGAGATGTCAATTTCATATATTACCGTACTTGCTCTCACATCCACTTAATATCTTCCAATCCATAAAGATACTCGCATAAACATTTACCTTTGAAAAGCCCCTCTACCAAATTTGAAAAAATCAACTTCATAATTCACAACAAATCATCTTAGATTTCACAAACAATTTTCATTTCAAATTTAAAGACAATAATATTATTTATACTAAAAATTTAAATTCAAATTTAACAACTCTTATTCAATACATATATTTTTCGAAAGCATTGAAACTATGAGAGAGGAATTCTCTACACGTCAAATTGACAAGGTAGTCCATTATCATTTTAATCCAAGTGCTTTGCATATATCCTCTACAATTTTTAGAACTTATGAAGTGAATCACTTAGCTAACAGGTTTAATAATAGTTATAAAATTCCTTCAACTTTGTTTTACATAATTTACTGATAACCAAAGCACAATCTCCCTATAATAATCTACATGGATAGTTTACATTAACATACTAAAAAAAATTAAGTTCTCAAATATTTTTATTTTCTCATGTGATAAACTATAAATTCTATAATTCACACTTTAACTATTTAAGAATTGTATATTTATATAATTTCATCTAGTTCTAGATACTTCTATACACATACACACATACAAGTGTACACACAATTGTATATATACATATATGTATAATTCTATATATTTATAGATATTATAAAGTTTTTTCTCTACAATGATCGGGAATGTTTTCTTTTGGTTTCTTCATCTTTTGTTCTTTGTGGCCCCGCGGCCCAACTTTCCTTCTCCATTTTTGTTCTTCGCATTAGCGGATAGACTTGGCCACATGTCAGATGGGCACACTTTGAAGCAGGTCATGACCCTCTCTCCATATAAAGGCGTGCGATGGAGCCACGTAGAGGCTGCACGGTCTTTAGTAAAACATTTTCCTTTTAAGCATGAAAAGTGAAATGTGTTGACATCGCAAGTTTTCTTGCAAGCAGTACCAAGGATGTCTCGAAAATGCCCGCCTGCGTGCCACATGTTCTGAACAAGGTTTTTTCCAAAGGAAGAATATGCAGTGTAGCGGAGCACTTTTGCCAGTAGGAGAATATTAAAGAATGTCGGTCGCTCACTCGTATGTGCAGGCGATCAGATTTTTGGACGTCAAAGGTTCCATAATTAAGTTCTGGGAATTTGTTAGAAAGCTTTCATAAGACAGGTGGTTGCGATCCTGCTCAACAGGCTTTGTATAGGTTTTTATGTTGAAAAGAACGAGAATGAGGAATTTGAGTTGCATTTGAATTGTTTATCGCCAACTCAAAATTTATTACGCTTCAGACTTTTCTGACATTATCTAATCTTTGAACGAGATTTTTGGGGTGGTGGATTAATGCCACCGTTTGGCTTTGTCTTTTGTGATTCGGTGGTGGGAGAGAACGTGTTTCTTGTTTGCTTCCCTTATTTTATAAAGGGAATTTCGGAGCTTCTCCCAAGGTAGAAAAACCAATTGTCTATTACTCTTCTATAAGCAATATTTAGAGATCAATTTTTAAGGAAGCGTCCACTTTAGAACACCTAACCTTAGCATTTTGTATTGTTCTTGAATTAAAGTAATAGATAGGGGAAACACATTAAACAATGTCTATTTGGCCTTTGTTCTGCATTTTACTCTTTGTTCAATTAAAACTATGCTTTGTGTCATTTACGTATGGATATGATATTGATAATTGACCATTTTCAATTTCAAAATTTGTGAAATTTAGTATAAACTTGTAGTCAATCGAATCATGTTTTGAACTCTTTCATTACTACAAAAGGTTGTGTTAAGTGTAATACTATGCTAGTGAGTAAACAACTTCCATATATATTTTTAAAGCATTACTAATTGTTCTTATTTGGGTGTATCATCCTCTGTTGAACCTTAGTGGGTACTTCCCACGAGAATATTTGTATGTTCGCTATGTGCTTGTATAAGCCTTATTTGTTCATTATCTTCTCAACAATGAAAGGTTTGTGGCACTATGTGTTCATTATTTAAGATTTCATACTCCGACAGGAAGATTTGAAGTGTTGCAAAAGCTTAAATTGGTGTACCAACTTAGATAGTTTTAACTTATGCATTCCTTATTCCATTTTTCCCCTCCAAAACAAGAATGAAGACCTAGCTTCTAAAATATCAAAGGTTATTCAGTGGAGTGCAATGTGTCCCCCATCCATCAAATTTCCCATAAGACTGTTCGGAGAGGTGTGAGCTTTCATGATCAATAATTCTTTTCTTGGCAAGCTCGGTGGGAATCATTTTCACTTCACAATGCTTGATTAGAAGTCAGATTAGTAGTGAACCTACAAATTAAACCTGCGCATTCATGCCCAAAATCCAAACCAAAGCATCCTCTAGAAAATGTAAATTTGATATATTTTTTCCATTAAAATTCTGAGTTGATTGGTTTGGTGGAATTTTTGCATTTGTTTCCAATTTTTTTAATAGGAAGAATGGTGGGCTTAAACCTTGTTTGTATTGGATGCAGGTGGGCGTGGAGGTGAAGTGACAAGTATGTGTGTGGTTCACCTGACTAGATGGGATAGACAAATGCCTATACGTGTTAAATGGGTCATGTTTTAGTGGGAAAGTTGGTTATAAGATGATTTCTTATGATTTCATGATGGGACATATGGGTTTTATGGTGTTTACATGCCAGTTCTATTTTGATGTGTAGGTGTCTATATATGTTAGGGAGTCTTATATTGGTGCGAAAGTTGGGTTTCTACATTTAGAAAGTTTGGGATCTACTTTTATCATACGAGTCTTTTATGAGCACCATGGATTCTCTTTGATCTATGAAAAATACAATCTGACTTGTTTAACTATCATTACATATTTATTTTACAAAAAATATAAACTAAATATTATGCATATAATAATGGATCATTGTTTGAGCATAATATGTTTTTCTATTTAATTTAAAATTTATCTTTATTGGGCACTTAATGAACCACTTTGTGTCCCTATCCACATAGGTCATGTAACACGTTTTGGACCCCATGCATGTATCAGCCCCTCTCCCCTATATCCTTTCTAAGTAAAGTTATGAGTGAAATACATATGTCCACTCCTTGATGTATATAAGATGTTTTAAAAGAAATTAATTATTTAAATTTCCAAATAATATGTTTCTTTAAATAAAATTTATATTATAAATAATTATGTTTTTTAAAATTTTAATTCTAAAAATAATAATATTTTTTTTATTAAGGTTTATATGTAATGATCATTATTGAAATTTTAAATGCATGATGAAGTGGGAAGGAAAACTAATTGTGTGGTTGAAGTATTTTTAAGAAATATATTTTTTCTACTTATTTAGAAAGATGTTGAATTCATTTTAAATTTAAGATATATATATATATATATATATATATATATATATATATATATATATATATATATATATATATATATATATATATATATATATATATGTTGGACTGGTATATTAAACATGTTATGATATGATGAGTAAATATTCATCTAGTTATCTTTTGATTATACTTGTATACCATTACATTAAGCAAATTATATGATGAGAAAGTATATATCTACATTAGAAGTTGTGATTTATTTAAATCGTTACAAATAGATAACAAGTCACTATAATATGATTAGTAAACACAAATATAAACCAAAAGTCATCTTTTGAGAAAACTTTTATAAATAGAAAGAATCAAATCATTACAACATAATAAATAAACATACACCCAAAAAAAAAATCATCATTTAATTATACTATTACAAACAAAATATCAATCTATAATATTCACTCAAGAATCAAAGCTAACTTAATCATATTTTTAAAAATTTTAACCTTTAACACATGGCATATTCATGAACAAATATACCACTATCCTTACATTAACCACAACCAACCACAAGAGTCTCTACAAAGACCTTTTACTATTTCTACCGACTTTTTAGTAATAGTTTTTAATCTCCGTTTATTTACTACCAAACGATGGCTGCCACACCATCCTAGATTCTATCTACTATAAACGTTTCTTTTAATTTTAATATTTGTTATTATAACAACACCAATTAAAACCTCCTGGCGGCTCCGTTGTTTTGCTTGCTGTAGTGAACTGGAAGCTATCGCTGTCTTCGTCGTCTACCTGATCTACCTGCACCTCTACACACCTTGGAATTTGTAGTGCTGGAGCCTCCATCGTCCCTTCCAATATCTTCACCACTTCCCCCATGCTCGGCCTCTTGTTTTCATCATCTTGAATGCACAACATTCCCACGATAGCGGCTCTTCCTACCTCTTCAATATCCGCCTCATTCACTATCCTCGCATCTACAATGCCTGTTATGTTTCCTCTCTGAACTTGAGGAGACGCCCAGGTAGGAAAGTAGAACCTGCTCTCCTCCACATTCAACTCAAGATTTCTTCGACCAGATATAATTTCCAGCAAAGTCATGCCAAAACTGAATACATCTGCCTTGGGAGTTATAGGAAGGCCAGATAGCCACTCGGGAGCCAAATACACTCGAGTTCCTCTTGTGGTGGTCAGTACGCGGCTGAAATCTCTGCCCACCATCTTTGCCAGCCCGAAATCGGCCACCTTCGGGCTGAAGTCGCTATCGAGCAGAATGTTTTCAGGCTTAATATCGCAGTGAATGATGCGATCCCTGCATTCCTCATGGAGATAAACTAATCCTCGTGCAGTGCCCAGTGCGATCTCAAACCGAGTCTTCCAATCCAACACCTTCTCTGCTTTTTCATCTTTACAGAAGAGGAATGACTTTAGAGAGCCATTAGGCATGTAGGCATACACCAGTAGCCTTCGAGAGCCTTCTACACAGAATCCCAAGAGCCTCACCAAATTCACATGTTGTATTCTTCCGATGGTGCTTATTTCCGCACGGAATTGCTTTTCTCCTTGTGCAGAACCCTCTAATCTTTTTACCGCCACAAGCTGGTTGTCTGGCAGAGTTCCTTTGAACACAGAGCCGAATGCTCCGCTCCCGAGTTTATGCTTGAAATTCATGGTTGCAATTTGCAACTCTTTGTAAGTGAATGTTTTGAGTGAAGTTGGCACATCCTCTTCCATGTTTTTCTTGGGCTGTCTTCGACGCGTCCACAGAAGAAATCCGGCCAACAGGAAAGCTAAAACAACAGCTATAGCAACGATGGTCGCAGAAAGTAAAATGCTAAGAGCAGGGGCTTTGCTGCTTCCCTCCGATGTCGAGTGCCGCAACTCAGATGAAGCCAGCCCAATGAAAACAGATTGGCCGACGGATGAATAACGTATTTTGAGTAAATCCCCAAACCACAGTCTACAAACGGGTGGATCAGAATTAGCAAAAGCAAAGGCTGTGCAGGAGCAATTATTGAGGCAAGCAGACCTGCAGCCTTGCTTGGTCGGCTCGTTGTTGTATGACACACCTTCTTCCTCGGGCAAGTATTTGTTCTTCTCTTCAAAGAAGCCATCGGTGGTGCTCTCTGTGGCAGAGCACTGTAGAGGACTCCGCCGTTCACAGCCGCTTGGCTGCCACACTTGAGACTCGTTCTTGGGCGTGAAGCCCTCAACACAACCACATACTTCATTCGCATAGCACACTCCATACACTCCGCAAATATCATAGGCACTGCATTGACCTCCGTGTGTTGACCACATCAAATTCCATGTCTTATCACGCATCAAGTAGTAAAGTTCTAATCTGCCATTTTCATCTAACAGGATCCGCCCCACGAGGTTCTGTTCTCACACCAAATTGAAGTATATGCTTGAAGGAGAATTCCTCACACAGGACATTTGGATTGTCTTGTCACCTTCCAACTCATGAATGTTGGTAAAATAATTCGCAGTCCACTCTCCAGTGGACCAATATGGAAAACTGCTGTTATAGACCATCACCAACTGCGTCTTTCCTGGAGACGTGTCCATTCCAAAAGAGAATAGCCCAATTGCAAGATCCACAGAACTCTTCCTCGAACTTAGCTTCATGCCTTTCCAAAATTTCATGCCAGGCAACCATGTATCTCCCGGATACGCGAAACTCTCCCAAACAATGTCAGACTTGTTGTTGGCGTCCAGCATAATGAAATTACCAGTGTCTATTATCACTGCCCGCGATCCTTTCGGGCCAATATCAGTCGACCAAACTGACAGTCCCTCTCTATCAAACAATCTGAGATGACCATTGCTCGAAAATTGCAGAACGCCGGGCATTCTAACAGGATTCTCTCTGTTAGCCACCCAAACAATGGTCTTCTCAGAGATTTGTGCATACCAGATGCCAATGTAAAATTTGTTCGTTCCTCTCGGACTGAAAAATCCCAATGCAAACACGCCATTCTTTGACATTATGGTCTGATTTCCAGTGAGAGAAGCCCCCAATACAAGCGTATCTCCAACGTCCACTGCTAGTGAACAGCAAAAATGCGCTGCAATAATCACAGTAATTGCTGGGATCAAATACTTCATCGACATTTCAATAACCATAGCCTTTTTATTTTTCTTATCAATTGCTTTTAAGGAGTGCGTAGATGGCCCTCTGCTTCTGCCTTATTTTCGAATTTAAATAGAAACAAATCACATAAATAAATAGATTCTAAAAAAACTAGTATAATTTGAGTGAGCCATCTAAACTCATTCTGCTAAACCCGTGTAAATGAATTCAATTGTTTTTGTTGACTTATTTGATCCGATAATTGCAAACGTCAAGAGTGGATATGCTGTCAAATACGGAGTAAATTTTATAATGGCATAGCGCCTGTTTTCAAAGGGTGAATTCCCTTGTTTCTGCTGGCGGGTCTGTTCGTGGCTATGGCTGTGCTAGTAGCTCTCCATTGCTGTCAGCTGAAGACTATTACCACTAACTATCCCGATTTTACGGAAATGGGATCAAATATTTGTGGTGTCCTCTGCCAGGAAGCTCATCCGACTTCTTCGGGCGCGCAATTTCAAATATTTGACAGCGCGCAGATGCGACCTCGTCGAACGCGCAAATTCGAAGATATCGACAGTACCCAGCTCCGACTCTGTCAGACGTGTAAGTTTTGTCTTTTATGTTTTTCTTCGGTGAACATGAAATTCCATTAATAATTTAACGTTCTATTTGAACACGAGAAATTATCAGAAGGCTTGTGTTTCATAAGAAAAACGGTGACAATTCTAGTTCTTGGAAAAAGAATAAATTATGATGAGTTAAAGACTGATATGTACCTGTCCCTCGCCAAGAATATAAGTACCTGCAAAATAAAGATTAAGCAGGTACATTAAATTGATGGAATATAGCGATGTGATTTATATTTGATATATTTAAGGTAAAACTGAACTGGCATGGTCTTAACTCATCATAAGTTCCCCGTTCTATTGATTTTGGCATTAATCTGTCAGGATTATTGCATAAATTTATGAAGACTATAAACAGTCATCCAATTGGAACAATACCTAATTCTATGACAATCATCGACCATAGAGCATGAAAGATATATTTATCTGTTCGTTAGCTATGCAATTAGCATTCCAAGTGAACCATTTACTTTGCCAAAGAAAGGTGATTGTTTTATAAGGTATAAATTCTTACTTTCAGGATTGACTGGTGTTGCTAGATTCTTATGTTGTTTTTTTTGCCATTATGGCTGAGTATGTTGCTATTGATCATCATGTTGCTACTGTCAAGTTTCTTATGCTGTGGTTGCTTATATTTTGGCAGTTGTATTAGCTGATGGCCTTGTAATCATTCTGTTGTAGCAAACTTTGCTATTATCCGTTGCCATGTTATTGTTGTTACTGTTTTTTCTATTGTTGATTTAGGTAATTGCTGTTTTGTATCAGCAAGTATTTTCTGCAGATTAATACTGCATTCTCTTTGTATTTCTATGCATATTCAATACAAAAAAAGAAGAAGCTATATTATTAGCTAGAGCGTCTAGCAGATATGTATTTTAATTTTCAAAATCACATGTGGTAATGTTAAGTCTAATTTTTATAGTAGTTTTTTCTGGTTGATCGACGTTTAAAATTAAGATCTCTATTTCATATCATCAAATTTGATACTACTAATATGTGTAGGTGTAAAAAATTTGAAAATAACACTTAAAATTTTAACCCTTGATTGATGGCAACAAATTGCCACATTGCATTATTAAAATTATCTATACGAAGAGTTGAATATTTCTCCTTAAAAATATGTACACCACCATTTAAATAAATAATATCATCATCTTACATTAAACAACATAGTACTATAAACTAAATAACTATAGCACTAAATCTAGTATAATAATTATTATTTCTAAAATAACTTAACCATAAACCTAATTTCACTATCTCCCATTTCAAAGAAGTCATACTAGCACAAAAATAATGAAATAAAAATGAACAATTTTGGATTGAGTCTCTCCATATCTATCAAAACAAAAACAAGAATACTACAATAAACCAAAAAATATTCCTACAACATTCATTGTCAAATAATATAACATATACAATCAAATATAGACTTAACAATTATTAATATTTAATAAATTCAATTTATCTATTTGTAACTATTCAAAACTATTTGCTTTTAAAAAGGAAATAATACAATCACCATAAGACACTTCGTAGTAAAACAAAACTTTAATTAAATAATTTCCACTTCCCACATATCTTGAGTAAAAATTACATATGAAAAACAAATATGACTTTTGTTACAACATCTCCTATGCTTTCACCTTCCTTCATGAAATAAAATAAAAATATTAACGAATTTTAAAAGATGCATCTACTCTTTATATGTTGGGAGAGGGGCCAGTAGTTGTGTAGAGATCAATTATTATTATAGAACTTGTGTTTATAATACTCAGTCTTACCACATATCTATACTATATATTGTAAATAAATAGTCCACATGTAAATAGAAAAATAACCAAATATTGGTAAAAATGGACCCATACTTGAACACATGAGAACCTATGAATGTTATATAAAAATTTAAACATAAATACATTCATAAAGAAGTGAAATAAATATTTTTTTGTCTCAAATAAATGTAAGAGTTAGTATAAAATAACTACACAGCATGCAAGATCTGGCTAAATATTTTAGTCACCCAAGATCTAGGAACTTCATGAAAGCATAAGAGAGATTAGCTATGAAAGAATAATTCTATTATATTAAAGGATGCAATCATTTATTCAATATGATTTATACATAAGACCATTTGGTTATATAGCCAAGGTGAGACAAAGGATTAAATAGGATTATGACAAGTGTCTTAATCCTATGACATGAGACAAGTTATCATAACTACATAGGACACGTATTAAAAGTCAAAAGATAAGAAATTATCTAATGACAACTAACAACTCTTAGAAAGATTACCTCCTAGAACCTTAGTAAACTTAACATGTAAATAGGACCTACTACTGACTAGATAGGTAAAACATCTATTTACACCAACAATCATCCTTAAGTACAAATTAGGAATTAGTTGATTATAATGCAAATGACACAATGATGGGTCTCATCTATGCGGCCATGTTAAAGGTACCCATGTAAAAATGCAAATGAAATCTCTCACAAACAGAGAAAGGGAGAAAACCTAGTGGGACAAAACTCCTCTCCAAAAGAGAGATGAAATAAAAAAATGATCTCAATGATGCATGAGAAGGAAAAAACCGCATTCAAGAAAAAAGAACCCCCTAAGAGAGAAGAATAAGAGCGACCATGCAACCCACTAATGTTGAGTCTCCTATAATAATGGTATAATCTCAACATTGAATTCTGAAGATGATTCAAAAGTGTTGAACAACAATCCTCCCCTAGCAAGAAACAAAAACAAGATGGTATGAAGTATATCTTCCCATTCCTGAAAGGAATATGTGGGAAAATGAATTATGTGTGATGTCCTTGAAGAATGCTGCTCAAGTGTCTCCATGTCGATGCCAAAAGTTGTCACCCTCCAAAAAGGTATTCTAGGCCACACTATCGAAGTAGACAATCTAAAATCTCCTAGAAATGATTGCAAAACACAATACAAATACAAGGATACCTCCTCTGAAGACAACAAAGCCTCCTCCAAATTTTGACCAAAAGAATCAACACTCATGTCAAAATAAAAATAATGATCAAGTAGAGAGTGAGCAAGAGGTTTCTAAGTGTTCCCTCACAGCAACTGAAGAAGGATAATCTCTATCAAAGAGAAGATGAAAGCAATCAATGATGTCTCCCAAATTTAAAATGTGAGAATCAAAAAACAAACTAGCAATGTTTGTCAAGTACTCATCCCAAGTAGTCATCTTTGGAAGATGATGCATGTTTTATTGTATTGAATCATAAGGAGCCAAACCTATGGCAACACAAGCATTCTCAGGTACAATAGTAGATGAAGGAGATGCAATATCAATGCATGTCATTCAACTACACCTATCATCCCCCATTGTGTCCTCAAACATGATGAAGTAAGAACACTATATGAGTCTACCAATATTGGATTACAAGAGCCCTCAATCTCAAGATGTTGACTCATAAATGAAGAAGATAGACCCTCTAAATTTGAATTAAGAGTCATAGAAGCTTAAGTCTCAGTAGAATCCTTGATAGGAGGGGAAGGAGAAGGTTTGGTCACCAAAACTACCAAAATTTCTCAATGAGCAAGCTCAATAGTTGTGTTATCGTCAATAGGTCAAAACTTAGCAAGTAGAACCAGACAATCCACAACAAGATCCTTTGGGAATGGAGGTTCATTCAAGTCTCCATACATCTACCAAAGTTTGAAAGGAAACTTACAGAAACATAATGACAATTTCCACATAACCCAAAAATAAATCTATGTAAATAAGTACTCAGAATCCATATGCAAAAGAATAGACAACATACCCATCAAAAGATGACACATGATATACCTTGGGAAAACCCTTAAGAGGAAAAAACCTAGCCTCCAAAAGAATCCATCACTCATGTATTATGTAGTAATAAACATTACAATACATCTTTAGAGCTCTCCATGAACACCATTGAAGCATCAGGACCTAAACAAGCACTCCATGTGAACAAGCATGTAACCAGACATGCCATGCCATGCTTCAACCCTCAAAAATTCTAACAAGAGTTAACCTACCAACTGACCAACCTTAAACAACTACCATTGTGATTAATTTTATAGAAATAAGCTCCCACAAAACCACCAAGCGATATTACATAAAACCATGTGACTAAAACTATAAGATTAAAAAACCATGTTCCCACATTTAATATTGGGTACTTTATTTAAATTAATTTCCCCAATATTAAATAAATACATTTTTACAACTTTAACTTATGTCTCAATGTTACATACAACATAAAGTGGCCTCGAGAATATTAACTCCTAGTGATGCACATACTTCTAGGTCCCCTAGGTACACTACATGGATAATAATAAATTAAACATTATAAAAATTATGCAAGACGTATAACACCTAATTCCTAACATTCTCCAACTTGTTGTATACATTGCATAAGGGGAACAAGTAAGGTCCTCAAAATATGAACAAGAGAACAATCCCTCTAGTCTCATATACCATCAAGGAATCAAAGTTCTCCATATGATCCATCAAGATACCTATAACAATAATCAAAGTGACCACCATCCCAAGCATGGATGCTCTCATCCTCCATCATGCCAAAGCACAAAGATAAGAAGTCGTCCAAAGAGAATCAACACAATTTGTCACAATGAAGCATAAGTCCTACCTCAACTGATATCCCAAACACAAAAACTCAATCCAAAATTATTAATATGCGAGTGATCCCACAATACTAGTTTACAATTTTTGGCCAAACTGGACATTGAAATAATTTTCTCTATTTAAATCATCACTTTCAGGCACCTATAGCAGCTAAACCGTGAGGAATTTGAAGATGATGAAAACTAGTGATTTGTGACATTTTGTCTGTAGATTCTAAATATATTTTTTTCAAAATTTTTGAAATTATATTGCACTTCTTTTTCCATCTCCTTCAAAATCTAGTTTTTTTTCAGTAAACACCAATTTTAAGGAGTGATGCTCACCGTATACAACATAACTTATTTTCCATGAAGGATAAAACTCTAATTTTTTTGAATTTATATTTGTAACTACGATATCTAGTGCTTCCAATTAGTTTCATAATGTTTTATTGATTTTTTTTCCTTAATCAAGTTTCGAAGTCTTGAACCAATTACAATTCAGACATAGGCAGACCGTACACAATGTAACCTTTTTTGTATGTATTGAAATTCAATTTTTTTTGTTGGATTAAGGACTTCAATATCTGGTGCACTTATATTTTTCAAATTTTTTTTTATAATCTGCTATTTTTCCACATGTGTAGAACAAAGATCTTGATTTTTGGTGAAAATCCTATGCTTAATAAAACTAAAAAACAAATACATAATAAAACCAAAACATATTAAAATTATATTTTTTGGATAGCTCATTCTGAGGACTACCATTATCAAGTTGGGTTTGTGAAGTATCCTCCATTTTCATCCTCAACTCGAGCTTCAAAGAGAAAAATTCTAGAGTTTTTTAGTGGCAGGGGGGGAGAAGGGGGAAAGAGGGTTTGAGTGAACCAAGGGGGTTCAAGTGAATTAGAATTATTCCTAATTAGAATTTTGACACAATTCAACAAATCTTTTCCTAATTGATTACAATTATGAATTGAACCATTTCTTTAGATAAAGCTATTGGATTAATATGATACATCATCTAATGTATATGAGAATAAGTAACAAGAGACATCTTCAAATTTGATTTGTACTCTTATGATAGTAACTTTAAATGCTCAAATATGTTTATTGGTTGTTCAATACCTACATGCTTACATTTAGAGAAAATTATTTTGAGAATCTTTGTTAATTAATGAACATATTCACAAAGACATAGAGGGAAATTGCTTCTTCCTAGACATACAAGAGTTGTCATTTCTCTTCGAGGTAAAATGGTAATAGCTCTAGTGTTGTAATTGTTAGTGATAGATAATTATTGTTTGAGTTGTAATTGCAATGTTTCATGACTAAGGATTGTTTTGAAATTCAAAGGGATGATAGGTAACAAGAAATATCGAGGATTTAAAGTGGAATAATGAATACTTATGTTATTGTTGTGATGTAATTTTTGTCCATTCGAGATACCATTTATTATCCCTCATTCTATTGTTGTCTTGAATTTCTTGCAATTCAAATTTAGATTGAGCTAACTTAGATCTTGTTTGAATGCCCTTGGGTTTATATCCTATTCCTTTCATCTTACTACATATGGTTACAATATACTAGATCCTCACCTTTAAAAACTATTTGAGTTAGCCATGTATTTTTATCCTTTTGACATTGTGGCCCACAATATTATTACATAGCTTGTGGAAACCTCATACTTTTAAATATAACTTGAAAGAACACAAAAATTAAAATAAGTGTCCCAAATAACCCCACCACACTTATGACCACATGGTAATCCCCCATTAATGCATATAGCATGGAATCACATTAGCAACCACATGTTCACCTTGCAACCAGTGAGGTCAAGACATGGTAGGCCTTGTATCCATTAAGAGTAGTTATCTCAATTATATCTCTACCATTATGCCTATTCAAAATCATAAATAAGAGGAATTTAGTTGATTAGGTTAATATCAATGGCTAGGGGTGCAATGCTATGACCAAAGATGTAGAAAAAATTATTTTACTTTTCAAAATCATCAAATAGAAATTGAACTTGTAAATTTGAAAAATAATGTACCCTTCCTTTTGAATATATGGTCAATAACTAATGCAAGTCCATAGAGCTTAATTTATAAGATAACCCAACAAATTGCAACTAGTTGTTTGTGACATAAGCTCCATATTTGTACACATATACATGCTTTTGACTTATGAAAATGGGATATATCAACCCAAATATGTAATTGATGGGTAATATTTTTAGCTATGCCACTAAAACCTAAAACTATCACATGATCTAATGAACCGCATTGATCAGTCAAGATCAATGGTTATAGGAAAAATGTTACCACTCGAGTTACATTCTCCTTCCTTTTCTCATTTTATTATGCAATGCCAACGACACATTTTTATTCATGTAGCTCCTTGTGTGTTCTATTAGAGCTAATAAAAGACTACTATTTATTCTATCTTAAAAATAATATGGCCATGCTATATACTAAATGCATTGATGATTGGGACTCTTTGCTAGAAAAGGTAAACACATATGCAAATGCAACATCATAGTGTTGGTGCATCAATAAGAATTTGGGTAGCTAGTCACAACATAAACAGGTAAAGTGCACTTGATTGTAAGGCACTACAAATTTTATAAGTCTACACTCAAATAGAACAAAAGCACATGGGGAGACAACAAAGTCTTCTAACTAGCTTCAAGTCAACACTCAATTAGAATACAAACACATAAGGAGAAAACAAAAAACTTGAGCATTTTCAAATCAAGCCACCATGATTGTAAACTTAAAGCTTGGTAGAACAACAATTATGGAGATTTCACACAAAAACCAAAAGATTGACAATAGAACTCACTTGAATCATTCTTGGAAAAATTAAAAAACTACAATAACAAGTAAAGACCACGAAGCACACAAAGGACTAAAAAGAACATAGTTCAAAATAAATTTTACAAAATACAAATTCTAAAAATACAATATAAGACCTTAACCAAAATTTCTCAAATTGATTAAGTATAAAAGACTACAAAATAATAAAAAATCATAAATAATAATGTCAAATCAAATGTTAAAAAAACACATATTACAAATTACTCACACTTACCTTAATTTTCAATTTTAATATTAACTTTAATTACTTAAACTTTTGTAAAATACATTTAAATAAATAAATAAATGTAAAATTACACTGAATTCCACTCTTAAATTCGATATTAATAATTTCAATTTTCATAGTTTTATCCGGTCATTTACAATTCTATCTTCATCAAGTGCAACTCTTTGTTGGACGCGTCTCTTCCACTCGGATTGCCATCAAGTCATTTGTCTGGTCATATTCCCATCTCAATCAGCACAAGAGACTTGACTTACCTGCAGTGTTACAGAACTACAAAGTCCTTTACCAGAGGCCAATAATATCTAAAACGCATGAGTCCCAATTCGGGCATTTGTTGGTGGTAAGTTCAGATGTTCTCCTGCGTAGAATATCGAAGGATAATAATGGTGGAACCCCTCCGTCCCCTCTTCTACCAATCCGTTAGATACGGAGAGTTGAAATTACTGACAAAGAAGTTTAGTTCAGAATTGATTTCCTCTGAGTGCGATCCACGACACAACTTGCAAAATGTTCGTTCATTATGTTAACTTAGAAAATCGAAAGAAGCGGTAACGGTGTTGCACAGGAAGTCGCGGTTTCAGATCGCACAGAGGTGTGATCAATAAAAACTTGCATGAATACATGTTCACATACATATATCATTCAAGCAAAGAAAAAAGATAAATATGATTATAAAGATAATTTGATCAAATTGGAGTACTCTTTGAGATTGGAACATATATTTATGGTAAATTCATCATCAGCAATTCAATTCACTGCGGGAAAATTGACCACCAGCAATTCATCACATGGAAAATTAATCTACATTTTTTAATATATATTTCCAAGACTATGATATTTTTTTTGCAAAAGAATAATTTGATTTATGATAATAACTAGCATACATCTATTAAATATTAATAAATATAAAATACGCCATTATCGAGGTGTCTATTGCAAAAAATTCAATTGCATAAAGAAAGAAATTTGTGCAATCTGAACAAAAATAAATTGATCATTCTGATTAAAATTCACAACTAAAAACATATGTCCTCTCTATCTTCATCTTTAAAACTCTACTCTTATATATTCCCTAAAAAGAGCTACTGTCAAATTTATTATTGTGTCTTGATTGTATATGTTCATCTAGGCATTTAGTTAATACCAATATTCATAGCTATGGAAAAAAACTATCAACTGAAAAACTAACTCCAGAAAAATCTGTGTTTATACCCCTATATCATCAATGGCCTACAACTATCATACAATTTTCTATATTCAAGGTGCTTTGTATTAGTCATTGCAAATCTTTTAACTTTTTCGATTGCCGTGAAGTCTACGATAACAACATACATTATTTAACCAATAACATACAAGATAAATAGTACTTTTATTATTTTAAATAGTACTTTTATTATTTTAAATGACATTTTAATAATTTTCCAATAAATAACAAGCAATTTTTTTTCTTAATATCAAGAAAAGTACAATTAATAAAACATAAAAGATTCTTATTAATCAAATAAGATTAAAAACAATAACTAAATAGACAATTCTTACTACAAAAATATTTGTTTGATTAACAAGGAAATATAACTTGAGACTTTTTTGAGTCGTTCACACTAATGAAATACTATACATACATAAAAAGTTTATGTGTTCAAGACAGCTCATAACTCCACCAATATCAATGTACAATTATAGTTTAGTTTTTAATATTATCAAAGGATTGTAGTTCATTTGGTTGAGCAGAATTGGTGGGAGTAATGGTATGGCCTTTGATTATGCCATCCATCAAGATTTATATTCCAAAAGATGTGCTATAAAGATGAGATTAGAATCATACCCCAATAAATTTCAACATAGACTTGTGTTCTTATATAAAATAACAAAAACAAACTTATAAATAATATAAAATCTTTCAATTAAAAAATCCTAATATCCACTATTTTACTGGATTGCAGAACCAAAATTTTTTAATGCCAATATTGGCAACAAGCCAGTCCTTACAGGGCCACCAACTGGGTACAGAATTATCCAACAAACTGATCTTCTGGCAAAAAAAGCAGTGCAAAAGTTCAATTCCGGATCTGTCCTGAAGCCACAAGATCTCCGTAGCCTTCTGCATACTCACACACAAAAATAAAATAAAAAGGATCTCCATAGTCTTCTGCCCACTCCCAGAAAAAATAAAATTTAAGAATCAATGTTGTGAAACAGTGGAAAAACCCGATCTTCTGGAGCCAAACACTTAGCAGAGAATGCAAATAATTTTTTTCGTAATGCTGTGAACAGACCTGTCATATCAAAATAAAACAACCATGTTGGCTACTTGCATCTGTAGCATAACCAGCTAGGTTCTGTCTGTTGCAGTTATTTTATTTAATTATAATAATGGCCATTTTTTGCTCCTCCCGTATTGTATCAAACTCGTGGATAGATGACTTGACAGACAAGTTCTGTATGGTTTGTCTGTGCGGCAGAAGCTGCTAGCCACTGCCTGAGTTCTGATGTGTTACATTCTCTTGTTACGCCAATATCTTGTTATAACGGGAGCCGAAGAGTTTGTGTATGAACTGTATTGGGCATTTATTGTTCACTTGCATTGAAGAATCCAGAAAACCACTTTAAGATCTGCTTTAAATCTGTTTGAAAAAATGTTTACATACAATGAATGTAATTATGCCAGCTGCATGTCATTTTAGTGTTAACTTAAATGTAAAGAATAAAAGTGTACACAGGTTTTGCAAACCATTATGTGAGTGTAGGAAGCCTCTCCATATAAAAATTTTGCAAAAAAAAATTCAAAATTTTGGAAATATATATTAAAAAATGTTAATGTGATTAATTTTCTGCCATGGTGAATTGCTCGTGGTGAATTTTCATTGAGGTAAATTTGTCATGGAGGTGAATTTTTCTGTGGTGAATTGTTGGTGGTGAATTTTCTCGCAATGATTGCTGGCTGTGAATTACAATAATCACAATTTTGAGAACAGAGAAAATTCAATTAGTTTTCAATGAGACATACCCATGATCATTTATTGATGCCTAAGCCACCATAAATACAAGATCATGGCATTTATATGGGATGCCAATTTCACATTTTACCATACTTGCTCTCACATCCACTTAATATCTTCCAATCCATAAAGATACTCACACAAACATTTACCTTTATAAAGCCCCCTACCAAACTTGAAAAAATCAACTTCATAATTCATAATAAATCATCTTAGATTTCATAAACAATTTTCAAATTCAAATTTAAAGACAATATATTATTTATACTAAAAGTTTAAATTCAAATTTAACAACTCTTATTCAATGCATATATTTTTTGAAAGCATTGTTCCATCAAAACTATGAGCATGAAATTCTCTACACATCAAATTCACAAGGTAGTCCATTCTTTATCATTTTAATCTAAGTGCTTTGCATATATCCTCTACAATTTCTAGAACTTGTGAAGTGAATCTCTTAGCTAACAGGTTTAATAGTTATAAAATTTCTTCAACTTTGTTTTACATAATTTATTGAGAACAAATGCACAATCTCCATATTTCTAGATAATAATCTACATGGATAGTTTACATTAGCATAATAAAAAAATTAGGTTTTCAACTATTTTTATTTTCTAATGTGGTAAACTATAAATTCTATAATTCACACTTAACTATTTAGGAATTGTATATTTATATATATTCATCTAGCTCAAGTATACATACATACTTGCATACATGTATGTACACACACAATTGTATATAAATACATATTGTAGAGCTTTTTCTATACAATGATCGGGAATGTTTTCTTTTGGTTTCTTCATCTTTTTTCTTTTTCATTGGTTTCATGGCCTCGGATAAAGGTACACTTTAAAGTAGTTTTGTTCTTCACATTAGCGGTTAAACTTCACCACGTGTTGGATAGGCACACTTTGAAGTAGATCACGACCCTCTCTCCATATAAAGGCATGTGATGGAACCACATAATGGCTACGCGGTCTTTAGTAAAGATTTTTCCTTTTAAGTGCGAAAAGTGACACATGTTGGCGTCGTGAGTTTTCATACAAGTAGCTCCAAGGATGTCTCGAAAATTCCCTTATACGTGCCACGTGTCCCAAATAGGGTTTTGTCCAAAGGAAGAATATGCAGTGTAGAAGAGCACTTTTGTTAGCAGGAGAATATTAAAGAACATTGGTCGCTCTCCCGGATGTGTAGGTGATCAGTTTTTTGGATGTCAAAGGTTCCCTAATTCAGCATGGCCCCCAAATTTTCTAGGAATTTGTCAGAAAGCTTTCATAACAAAGGTGCTTGCCGATCCTGCTCAATAGACTTTGCACAGGTTTTTCTGTTGAAAAGAACAAGAATGAGGAATTTGAGTTGCATTTGAATCGGTTATCGCCATCTCAAAATTTATTACGCTTCAAGATTTTTCAACATAATCTACCTAATCTTTGAACGAGATTTTGGGACCGATGGATTAATGCCACCATTTGGGCTTTGTCTTTTGTGATTAGGCAATGGGAGAGAGCTTTTTACTTGTTTGTTTCCCTTATCCTATAAAAGGGAATTTTTGAGCATCTCCCAGGGTAGAAAAACCATTGCAGAATTGTCTATTACTTTTTTGTAAGTAATATTTAGAGATCAATTTTTAAGGAAGTACCTACTTTGGAGCACCTAATCTTAGCATTTTGAATTGTTCTTGAATTAGAGTAATAGAAAGAGGAAACACATTAAACTATGCATGTTTTGTCTTTGTTGTGCATTTTACTCTCCGTTCAATCAAAATTATGCTCTATGTTATTTATGTATGGATATGATATTGATAATTGATAATTTACAATTTCAAAATTTGTGATATTTAGTATAAACCTGCAGTCAATCAGATCATGTTTTGAACTCTTTCATTACTATAAAAGGTTGTGTTAAGTGTCATACTATGCTAGTGAGTAAACAACTTCTGTAAAGGTTTTTAAAATATTAGTAATTGTTCTCATTTGGGTGTATCATCTTCTACTAAACCTTAGTGGGTACTGCCCATGAGAATATTTGAATGTTTGCGCTATGGTCATATAAGCCTTAGTAGCTCATTCTTTTCTCAACAATGAAGGGTTTGTGGCACTATGTGCTCATTATTTAAGAGTTGATACTCTGATAGGAATATTTGAAGTGTTGTAAAAAAAATTGTTGTATCACATTCCTTCATTCATTTTTCCCCCAAACCAAGAATGAAGATCTGACTTCTAAAATCTTGGAGGTTATTCAGTGGAGCACAATGTATCCCCCATCCACTAAATTTCCCATAAGACCAGTGTTCAGAGAGGCATGAGCTTTCATGATCAATAGTTCTTTTTTATGCACGCTCGGTGGGACTCATTTTCAGTTCACAACACCTTATTAGAATTTAGATTAGTAGTGACCTTATAGATTAAACTTACGCATTCATGCCCAGGATCCAAAATAAAGCATCCTCTAGAGGTAATTTTTGATAATCTGAGTTACCATCTTTTTCTCCTAGGAGAAGAAACACTATAAGTTCTTTGTTTCCTATTAGGAGAAGTAGGGTTAGGAGCACAATTCTTGCATCTAGAGGTCTATCTACTCCACCATTTTATAAATTATTTCATATTAAAATACCTATTTTTCTAACACAAAGAAGTTTGTTCTCTATGGCCCATCAAGTACCAAGAAAATTTGTGTGTTGGGACAATGCTAGTCCACTCATTCCTCCTACTCTGTAGATGTATGGTCTCCTATCCCTATCAATGCTCTAAAGGTAGTTCCAAAATTCACTGGTGAGGACTTGAATATGCCATCAAAACATCTTCAAGATGTTGTCGATGTTTGCATGGTTTATAACATCTCAGAGTAGAATGTGGCCCTCAAATTGTTGGTTGCATCTTTCAAGGGAAAGGCCCAATATTTCTATAGGATTTTCTTTATTGCTAAACCCGAATGTAGAATGATATTAGGAGAATTTTAGAAGCTACATTGTCATTTGGTGCATGACCATAGTTCAGGAAGAACCAAGAGGACAAAGAATTTTAGTAATCATTCTGATGCGGTGTCCTCAGAAAATCAAAATGAAGGGCAGAGTATTACACTAGTTGGCAAGAATGTCACGAGAGGAAACACATCTACTAATGATCTAATTGGACAAGAGTATACAAACACTAAAATTTTTCATCACAAAAATCACTTGAATGATGGAATGGTTTATTCTACTTCACAAAATTGTATGATCAAGTTTGGGATCATTAAGCGTAAAACAGAAAGAATGACTGGTCATCAACAACTTAACAATCATATATACTATTCTTAAGGGGTCGTGGATCAAGATGGCAATATTGAAATATGAAAATTTCACATATCTTTTCCTTGCAACAACATAAGTGATTGGGAATTTCAATGCCTCTCAACAGTAGAAGAAAATATTCCTTTATGGGAACCTATAAAGCAACCTAATTCAACAATCACAACTTGATACCATATAAAGTGATTGCTTACCACTGTGTAGATAATGTGATTGGTATGTCTTGTTCTCCTGGACCAGTGACTAATAGCTAGAGATTACTTGATCATTTGGTAAATAAATCAATGTAAGGTACATATGACTCTACAATTGGTAATGCTAAGTTTTGTAAGAAAAGGAAGTCAAAGATTTTGAGAACAGGAATAGAGAACTTATTTTCTGGCCCCATAGAAAAGGTCAAAATTCTCTTTTAACCATACCCTGTTTCTCATGAATTATTCCTAATTGATATATTTAAGACTAAGTGATCTTGATGATGAAGCAAGTGAGAAGAAAAAAGGTGAAACCAGATTCAATATAATAGAAAGCTATATATATCATTTATTCTTGTAAATAGGGAAGCTTGGGATGCAAGGCATTGTTCTACATAAGTATGTGAATGCTTCAATAGTAATCGGCCTTAGTCATATCTCATAGGTGGATATTATGTATTCACACAATTTGGAGGATACGTACACTAGCCCCAAAGGACTATGTAAGGGGAAACACAAATAGTCAACCATTTCTCTCTGGAGGTTTTGAAGAAACCTAAACATTAGAAAGATATCGTCTAGAAGGTGTATCTATTGGCAGTTATGGAGCTTATTTGGCAGATGTCTCTGAATACAATAGTGACTATGGGTTATATATCACCTTGGATAAACTAAAGGATTGTCATAGGTGTTGACTCAAGGTTTTTATTGAGGAAGGGTCAAATTTATTGGTTTTTGAAACTATCCCAAATAAACTTGAAGCCTAGGCTTGTATTGAACTATTGCATAAAGAGGACACCCAATTTCTAGCATGGTTATGTTTAGTTCTATTGATAGTATATATTTATCTTTGGGTGAAATAATTCGAGAACGTATTGATGTAGTTAGGATAAATTGTTCTCCACTGGAATTTATTGAGGATGCTATTGAAATCATTCAAAAAGAAACCAATAAAGCAGTAAGTGGTTTATCCAAATAGTGGAGATAATGGGATGACAAGGAAAAATAGTGGATGGTGAATTTTAGTTTGCCTCAATGCCCTCAAATTGCTTTCAGATGTGCAATTTGGCATTTTGGTTAAGAGGTGGAGAGAAGTTGGTGCTAACTTTAGAATTGGTTGTTGTCATACCACACCAGCGACTATAGAAGCAATTTGTAAAGTTCTAAAGGAGAAACAATATTCACAATGATCTTGAATTATCACTCTTTAATGAATTGAAGAATATTGTTCAAGCTATGGGTATGATCATTAGAAACCAAATTATGAAATTGGAGTACAATATTATCCCGAGTAGCTATTCAATGGCTTTACTATTGTTTGTGGAGAGATAATATGCTTTCAAGAATGTTGTTTTGTTTACCATAATCGTTTATTTCACAAGAATTCAAAGATTATATTTTTGAAATGGTAAAATTCCGTTATGAAACTGAAAAAGACACTGGGGAAGCTTTAAATAGGAGATCTTAATTCAAAGAGTGGGATCTTTTTTTGAGCTATTATGGGAAGGGCAGAACAGTCTAGTTTTTCTTTCACATAGTTTCATTTGTATAGGATTGTAGACTCTATGAACTCTATTTTGACATTTGAGAATAAAGGAGATATTTTCACATCCGTGTACTTGTTTGTGTTTTCTTTAAATTGCAAATGAACTTTGTATCTTTGTAATTACTCTCTGGTGTTTATTCTGGTTGTGTGGAACTATGTATGTGTTTATTTTTGGAGCTTTGAATTCAAAAATTAATTCATTTATCAAAAGGAAGTCTGTTGTTCATCCTTTTCCTAGGTATTATTTGTGGGTGTAGCATAGAAGAACTTTGTGTCATTTATCTGCATCCATCTTTGTTTCAAGTTTAATTAATCGTGTCTACTTTCATGGTTATGGGTAGATTTCAATTAGCATTTTTTGCTTTTTGGTGAAAAGCATACCTAGTCTTTATTCATTGTATATCTATTGAAGGTAGTTGTGCCTTGCAAAATAAGCAGAGAGCACTTGCAACTATTATTGCAAGTGACTCAACTGTTGGTTAGGTTGTCACTGTTCTGGGCAAATAGAGTATAAATTTAAGTGACAAATCTATTAACCAACAATTATGCAACCCCAATGATACATTTTTATTCATGTAGCTCCTTGTGTGTTCTATTAGAGCTAATAAAAGACTACTATTTATCTTATCTTAAAAATAATATGACCATGATAGACACTAAATGCATTGATGATTGGGACCCATTGCTAGGAAAGGTAAACACATATGCAACATCATAGTGTTGGTGTATCAATAAGAATTTGGGTAGCTAGTCAGAAAATGCACTTGATTGTAGGGCACTACAAATTTTATAAGTCAACACTCAAACAAATGGGGAGACAACAAAGTCTTCTAACTAGCTTCAAGTCAACACTTAAATAGAATAAGAGCACATATGAAGAAAAAAAACCTGGACATTTCAAGCCAAGCCACCATGATTGTAGGCTTGAAGCTTGGTAAAACAGCAATTATGGAGATTTCACAAAAAAGCCAAAAGATTTACAGTAGAACTCACTTGAATCATTCTTGAAAAAATTAGAAACTACATTAGCAAGTAAAGACCAGGAAACACATAAAAAACTAGAAATAACATAGTTGAAAATAAATTTTACGAAATACAAGCTCTAGAAATACAATTTAAGACTCTAACCAAATTTCAAATAATAATGTCAAATCAAATGTTAAAAGAAAAACACATATTACAAATTTCTTTCACTCTTGATTTTCAATTTTAAGATTAACTTTAATTACTTAATTTTTGTAAACTAGAAAGTAAAATTACAATTAATACCATTCTTAAATTCGACATTAATAATTTCAATTTTCATAATTTTATCCGGCCACTTACAATTCTATCTTCATCAAGTCCATTTTTGTTGGACGCGTCTCTTCCACTCGGATTCGTTCATCAAGTCATTTGTCCGGTCATATGCCCATCTCAATCAGCACAAAAGAATTGACTTACCTGCAGTGTTACAAAACTACAACTGTCCTATACCAGAGGCCAATAATATCTAAAACGCTCGAGTCCCAATTCGAGCATTTGTTGGTCGTAAGTTCAGATGTTCTCCCGCGTAGAATATCGAAGGACAATAATGGTGGAACCCCTCCGTCCCCTCTTCTACCAATCCGTCAGACACGGAGAGTTGAAATTACTGACAAAGAAGTTTAGTTCAGAATTGATTTCCTTTGAGTGCGATCCACGACACAACTTGCAAAATGTTCGTTCATTATGTTAACTTAGAAAATCGAAAGAAGCGGTAACGGTGTTGCACAGGAAGTCGCGGTTTCAGATCACACAGAGGTGTGATCAATAAAAACTAGCATGAATACATGTTCACATACTTATATCATTCAAGCGAAAAAAAGATAAATATGATTATAAAGATAATTTGATCAAATTGGAGGACTCTTTGAAATTGAAACATATGGCATCAGGTAAATTCACCATCAGCAATTCAATGAGGGAAAATTCATTGTCAATAATTCACCGCGGGAAAATTCACAAATTTACCTCAAGGAAAATTCATCACCAGCAATTCATCATAAGGAAAATTAATCGCATTAACATTTTTTAATATATATTTCCAAAACTTTAATTTCTTTGTGCAAAAGAATAATTTGATTTATGATAATAAAAAAATTTGCAAAAAAAAAATCAAAATTTTGGAAATATAGATTAAAAAATGTTAATGCGATTAATTTTCTCTAAATTTCTCATGGTGAATTTTCCTTGAGGTGAATTTGTTATGGAGGTGAATTTTCCCGTGGTGAATTGTTGGTGGTGAATTTTCCCGCAGTGAATTGCTAGCGGTGAGTTACAATAATCACAATTTTGAGAATAGAGAAAATTCAATTAGTTTTCAATGAGACATACCCATGATCATTTATTGATGCCTAAGCCACCATGAATACAAAATCATGGCATTTATATGAGATGTCAATTTCACATGTTACCATACTTGCTCTCACATCCACTGAATATCTTCCAATCTATAAAGATACTCGCACAAACATTTACCTTTATAAAGCCCCCTACCAAACTTGAAAAAATCAACTTCATAATTCACAATAAATCATCCTAGATTTTATAAACAATTTTCAAATTCAAATTTAAAGACAATAATATTATTTATACTAAAAGTTTAAATTCAAATTTAACAACTTTTATTCAATGTATATATTTTTCAAAAGCATTGTTCCATCAAAACTATGAGTGAGAAATTCTCTACACATCAAATTCACAAGGTAGTCTATTATTTGTCATTTTAGTCCAAGTGCTTTGCATATATCCTCTACAATTTCTAGAACTTGTGAAGTGAATTTCTTAGCTAACAGGTTTAATAGTTATAAAATTTCTTCAACTTTGTTTTACACAATTTATTGAGAACAAATGCACAATCTCCATATTTCTATAACTAGCTGTTGCATGCACAGGCATGCAAGAATCAACTGATAGGGGTCTTTTGTGATGGGCTATCTAGACGGTTAGGAGGGAAAAACCCTTTTTCTATGGGCTGGAATGTGAAATCCTAACAATCAATAATAGCTATAAATGTTTGTTTGGTTGGAGAAACATAAAGTGTGTTGACAAGTGAATAGAAATTGATATGAAATTTGACTAATGGAAGTGTAAAGTAAAACCAAAGGTCATGCTAAATGAAACACATCAATTACAATGTATAAAACAAGTAATCACGAGTAACTTTTTTTTTATTACCATGTAATATTTAATAATTTAGTTACAATAGCTATTAACTATTACTTTTATTTAATACTGTTAGAAATATAGGAAATTAATTGTCAACAAATAGAAGTTTTAAATTCCTTTAAAAATGGAAACTAAAAAATTAAATCAAATATAAAATTTGAAATAATTGTTTTTTCTAGCAACAATATTTTAGTTTTATATTTATTAGCAATAGATGTACATGTATATTGTTCTTTTTTGTGTAGGTTATTCAATCAATTAATTATTTAATTTTGAAATACATGGAATATTTTTGTAAGGGTCATCACCCAATGCTTGCAATTACTAATATTGGATAAAATAAAGTACATATTTTTTCAACAAAGAAAGATGTTTAATATTGAACCTTTTTATAATTAGTATTAGTCCATAGTTTTGGAAATTAAAGTTTTAGTATGCATGTGTTTTTTGGCGAGACAAGTATAAAAAGTTTGAAAGTAGTGAATTACAAGGCATATCAAAGTAAAAATTCATTTTTTTAATGAATGATTTCATAGTGCAATTGAAGAGTCAAATTAGATGAATAATAGATGTGTGTTGTTTTAGGGCGAGACGATGAAAGTCTCTAGTGCATTGCTATCACTTGGTACTACTTAAGAAACATGTTGTTACAAACCATGTTGTTACAAACCATGTTTTCTACACATGTATCTATGTAAGAAAAGATATATGGCATGAAAAGCCAAAATAGTAAACCCATGCTCATCATCCACCCTACCATATTGGCATAATGGAGCCTCGAGGACCCTAGCCAAACCCTTGAACAAAAATAACATGAAACATCCACTGGAAATTTTGTGGAGTTCCATTATACATTGCAAAATATCAAAATTGGGGAAAACAAGATCATGATTTTGGAATTGTCATGTATGCTTTAGCCTAGCACCTGCAAATAGAAGAGAGAGGTATGTCAATGGACGGGGAAACAAAATGAGGAAGGAAGAATCCAAAATTAGTAAATATATAGCTAAAATCAACAAACACAATCATAAAGTATAAATAATGAATAATATCGGGTCACCGAATCTATTTATTCATAATGGAAAAGTTTTGTACTTACATGTATTGTTGGTGATGTTTGACAACCGCAAGGAGCATTGGATTGAGTTGTTGGACTGTCAAACAATTTGAAATAAGAAATTTAGAATACAATAAGTTTGTTGGATGTCTATTGTATCTATGCAACATTATAAAACAAATCATATAGATTTAACAAAGATATATATCAGTATAAATTTTATCTTGCAAATTCTCATATTTGCATTGCATGAGTAGGATGTATATGCAGATATGTGCATGTGAATCATGTCCACATATAATAACCAAGAACCAAAATAGGAAACAAATTTTTTTGTGACAAAAGAATCATAGACTTGACTTGAAAAAAGAGAGTCTAGTTCATGCATTGCATTTCTACATAGCACCTCTTATACATTTTCTCTAAATATATTCAATATATACTAAGAAAGAACATACCTTGAACCTTGTATCAATATGTTTGATAATATTCCTTTATGCCTGACCTGCTTGAAGGTCATTGTGATGAACTACTTAGGTCTGTTTATGCAAGGTCGCTGGTTTGATAGTAGACTGTTTAAAAACTATTTTATGCTAGATTGAAAACTATTGTTCTCCGGAATGTGTAAGCCATTTAATGTAGTTATGTGTGTATATATATAATGGTTGTTTGGACAATGCAACTTAATCAAAATATACTTTCCCACACTGCTACATTCAATATTGCATTTACTTCGTTCGATCGCAGTTACTTCATCCAGTGCCATAGTACAACAACCACATAATGTATTAAGCCTTGGGTGAGCAAAACTTTACCATATACAATTACTCTATTTGTTAGCAGACTACAGAGAATGTGGGCACCAAAGTAAAATCAAAAGGATGGAAGCTCAATGAATGTGTAAATGTATATATGCAAACACAAGAATAAATTATGTAGCCATTGACAATCTAAAACATCGTCTTTGTAAGGATTTCCACTTAAATCAATTAGAAGTATACCAAGGGACTAATTGTATAGAATGTGTATAACACCAAAGATGCACAAAGTACATAATGTATCAAACAAAGATATAAAGATATAAATTTGAACAGATCAAAGAACTATTACAATAACACTTAAAATCCACCAAACACATTTTGTAGAGATTGCTTCATGATATAATTGTTGCCATAGCATTAAGAAAATGCTACTCGAAATGGCTCTTTCTTTTGGAAAAACAAGGACATACAACTAAGAGGGGGGGTGAATTAGTTGTTACATAATATTTAAACTTTTCAAACTTTACTTAACTTAATCTTAGATCTAATGAATGAACAGTAAACCATGAACAATCAACACATCAGAAGCATAGAGAGCACCAATATTTTTTTACGTGGAAACCCTATTAGAGGAAAAACCATGGTGGATATTAGTCCACAATATTATACCCTATTAAAAGTATAAGAAAAATAATCCAGGAATGCACATGCATTTAGACACACTGACTAGAGCTCACTGCTCAAATACAAGAGGTATCACTACCCAACAATACACAAAAATACAAATTAGATCCGTAGGGTATGAATTGAGAAAATAGCTTCTACACAAGCCTGATTATAGTTCCAATTAAGCACAAAAAACTTTCTTCACACTTCACTCAAACTTCTTCTCACTCTGCTCTACGATTGAAAGAATAGATCAATATTCACACACTTGCACTTTCTCTGGCATACATTTTCTCTTATGCACACACTAGCTTCTATCAAACAATCATTCTTATATATCTGTAACATGGAATTACATCAACAACCTTGTTGGCCAAAAATATAAAACATATTTTCAATGTCGGCCCAAATTTACAAATAAATTTTCAATGTGGATCAAACACAGTTGGCTAATATCATGATGTGACCCAAAACAAAATCCTTGGGCACACCAAACATTCAAATGTAAATCTTCAAGGATCTGCAACACGTTACAACCATCATGTCAGACATGAAAATGAAAACCCTAACATATTGAGAAAAATCTTCAACCACGAGCACACTGATCAGGTAAAATGTACAACAAGAATAGAGAATGATCTAGAAGCATCCACAAACAACAAGAACTAACAAAGAATCATCCACAACAACAAATATTACTAGAAACACATAAAATCCAATTAGGAACACTGACAAAACCCACAAAAATACTGTTAGAACACAATTGATCATAACACAATCAAATCTTCACGTGGACCTCTAAAACTTCCGGTAGATGAACTAGATACTTTCAACACTAAACGCTTTAGTCCACAACAACTGATCTTCAACGTACGAAGCAAGACAAAGTTTCATGACCTTCACTGTTCCACTGGCAACCTACAACTCTTCCTTTAACAATTTTCTCAATATCCTTGAAATATACAACTTTCAATACAATAATGCTAATAGTGTTGACATCAATGGCAACCACATATCAGCAACATAACCACAACATCCAATAATCTCCCCCCTTGGCATTGATGGCAACACATGATGTGAAAAACACCATCAACCCAACTCTCAATCAGTATTTGGGTATGTGCAGGATCATGATGGGCCAAAAAGTGGCAATATGATGGGTATTTGTAGGGTATGTGGCTGACAACTTTTTTTTATCTAAAATTGATGAAATGAAAAGGGTTTTTAAAGGATATTCTTAGCTTTCCACCAATATAAATTATGCTTTACTTTGAATTTAATAAATAATTATTATTCATTTTCTATTTGAATTACGAGTAAAATCCTTATTGATAGGTTGATTGGAAAACATCTATAACATTCAAATGGTATCATATTTTTAAAATCTAAAACATGTGTCACATTCTATGCTTCACATAATATAAAATTAAAAAAAAAATGAATTTCATGAAGTTTTGACCAAGTTAAGGTGCTTAGACATACGAGTTTTTGTATTTTTTAAAAGTTGTAATAAAAAATTCATAATTAATTATTTACTTGGAAAAAAAATACAAAAAAAATATGCATCACATTGGGACATGAGTGCAATACTTATATCTAAAATCTTATAAAAAAATATTATCAATTTTTTGTGGTTAGGGTGGTCAGACAGACACCTACTACTTATTTTTTCCCTGAAATTTAAGTACTACTACATTGAAATTTCAAATTTTCACCAAATAGATTTTAAAAAAAAAAAAAACCTAGTAGTTTAGAAACTACATTAAATTTTCTACAGATTCTATTCTTACATATTTTTGAAATAGTATACATAACTTATTCAAATTTTTACGTCAAGTTGTCTAACTCTGATTTTTTTGAATTTTTTGCCACTTAAGGGCCTATTTTTTTCATGATGATCCTGCACATACCCACTTACTCCTCCTAAGATTTTGACTCTTCTTCCTCAACCTCTTCTACATGATCTTCTCCCCACAAGATTCTCTTCTCAAATAAGTAACACTTTTTAACATGACTCTTCTCCCCCTTTGACATCAATGGAAAAGATAAGCATTATCCTCGCACATACAAGATCTGAACCACATATATGCACATCTGACTACTCCCCCTAAGTAGCAGCCATAGATACATCAATCCAGATCAGGAAATATCTATGAAGCACACAAATTGATGCAAGTAAATGCATCTTTAGTTCATATCAGGAGGGGTAATTACCCCTAGCATCCCTCCAAGATACTCAAAAGTATACTTCGGTAACAACTTGGTGAAAATTTCTACAATTTGTTCTTTGGTAGGCACATACTCTAGTCTGACTTCTTTCTCACTCACTTTTTCCCTCAAGAAGTGAAACTTGATTGATATATGCTTGGCGTTAGAGTGTAGCACTAGATTCTTTGATATGTAAATTGCACTTTAGTTGTCACAGTATATGGCAATAGGTTCATCATATACTACTCTGATATCTTTTAGCATCTATTTCATCCACATCACTTGAGTACAATTATTTGTAGCAGCAATATACTCTGCCTCAATAGTAGATAGAGAAATGGAATTCTGCTTTTTGTTGAACCAAGACACCAGCTTCTTCCCTAGGAAGAAGGAACAACCACTAGTACTCTTCTTGTCATCTACATCTCCTACCCAATTTGCATCAGTATATGTATTCAAAGTGAGATCATCATCCTTAGGATACCAAAGCCCAAATTCAACTATTTCATTCAGATATATGAAGATTCTTGTTACAATAGTCACATGAGACTCTTTTGGATCAGCTTGAAATCTAGCAACCATACATATAACATTCATAATGTCTGGTTTGGTTTGAGTTAAGTAGAGTAATCCACCAATCATTGACCCATATCTTGTTTTATTTTCCTTAGGAGAATCATCATTCTAAGTTAATTTGCATCCAGTTACCATGAAAGTACCAATAGATTTTGAGTCTTCCATTTCAAACTTCTTCAACAACTCTTTCACATATTTGGACTAAGATATGAAGATCTCCTTATCTAACTGAGTAACTTGCAATCTAAGAAAGAACTTCATCTCTCCAATCATGCTCATCTCAAATTCATTCTTCATTTCATCAGCAAACTTCATACATAGATTATCATTTGCAAAGATAATGTCATCAACAAAGACCTCAATAATTAACTCTTTTTCATGATCCAATTTGAAATACAAGTTGTTGTCAACAATACCTTTATTGAATTCAAGCTTCAATAAATATTTATCCAGTCTAGCATACTAGGCTTTGGGGGCTTACTTGAGTCCATATAGAGCTTTCTTTAGCTGGAAAACTAGGTCTTTTTTGTCAGTCAGTTCAAATCCATCCAGCTATTCAATGTATACTTCTTCTAGTTCACCATTCAGAAAAGATGACTTCACATCCATTTGATAAAATTTATAGTTCTTATATGTAGCATAAGCAAGAAATAATCTTACAGCTTCAATTCTGGCAATAGAGGAAAAGGTTTCTTCAAAATCAATACCTTCCATTTGTGAATACCTTTTACATACTAGTCTTGCTTTATTTCGGACCACTTCGCCTTGTTCATTCAACTTATTCCAAAAGACCCATTTAGTACCAATTACATTTTTATCTTTAGTTATGGGAACAAGTATCCATGTATCATTCTTTTCAATCTGCATCAATTATTCCTTCATAGCTTCCATCCAATGTTCATCATTACAGGCTTCATTGACATCTTAGGCTCAATCTTGGAAATTAGGCAATACTCTTTTGCAATCTTTCTTCTAGTTTGCACACCTTTATTCTTGTCTCATATAATTTTATTTTCATAATGATTTAGTTTTACATACCTCATAGTTTTAGGATTCTCTTGAACTTCAGATTCTTTTGTTCTTTATTCTACACTTGCACGTGTCTCTCCTTCATGACTACCTTGATTTACCAAAAAAAATGGAAGTTGTTTTACCGGAACATATGGCACAATTTGAAGTTGATTATGTGTCTAAGAATTCTTCCCTTTGTTTTTATTGTCTTCTTGGTGATCTGAATCATATCCATAGTATCTGGATGATTTAGCAGAATCCTCATCAACTCTGACATTTGCACTCTCAACCATTTTTCTTAATCTTCTGTTATAGCACCGTTAGGCCTTTCTTTTAGTAGAGTAACCTAGAAAGATTCCTTCATCGCTTATTGCATCAAACTTTCCTATGTCCTCATCTCTCTTGATGTAACACTTGCTTCCAAAGATCTTGAAATATTTAAGAGTAGGCTTATAACCAAACCATAGTTCAAAGGGAGTCTTACCAGAATTACCATTTACATTTACCCGGTTCAAAGTGTACACAACAGTGCTTACAACTTCACTCCAATAGATGTGAGTCACATTACCTTCAATCATCATTGCTCTAGTAGCATCCAAAATTGTTTTGTTCTTCCTCTCTGCAACTCCATTCTGTTGAGGGGTTCGTGAAGCAGATATATCTCTTTTGATTCCATGCTCTTCACAAAAAGAATTAAACTCCTTGGAGGTGAACTCACCACCTCTAGGTCTGACCTTAAACATTTTATTTCCAGACCTTTCTCATTCTCTACCATAGCTTTGAAACTTTTGAACTTCTCTAATGCTTCACATTTTTCTCTTAAGAAAGCAACCCATATCATTCTAGAGTAATCATCAATAAGCATCATAAAACACCTTTCCCCATGGAGACTTATGACTCTGGAGGGACCACATAGATTAGTATGTACTAGCTCTAGTAATCCATTTGAATGATGTTGTTTGCTCCGAAAAGAAACTCTAGTTTGTTTTCCCATCTGACACTCCTTATAAATTGTGTTAGCATGCTTCACTAGCTTAGGTATATCTCTTACTACTTGAGTGGAACTTACTTTGACAATGTTATCAAAATTCACATGACACAACCTTCTATGCCATAACCACCTTTCATCTACTTGAGCAATTAAAGAACTTTCACTAGCAACATTCAGGGGAAAAATATTACCTTTTGTCTATTTACCTGAAGCAATTACATTTCCAGAACTTCCAAGTAACCCGCATCTTCCATCTTTGAAATGAAGATTATAACCCTTGTCCACCATCTTTCCAACACTCGACAAGTTGTGCTTCAAGCCTTCAACATAAAGAACACCATCAATGTTATGCTTACCACCAAGACAAATATATCCTCTACCATGAATCACACAAGCATTGTTATCTTCAAATATTACAACCCCACTGTCATACTTCTCTAGACTTACAAATTTTATTTTGTCACCAGTCATATGATGTGAGCATCTGTTGTCAATAACCCACTCATCCTTTTCTTCAATTCAGGTTGTAAGAGCTTTCTCAACTTTAGCAGATTCAGTAGCCAATGGACTATTTTCCTTGATAGAAATGAAAACCCAATCATCTTCATTTCCATTTTCTTTATCAAACTCATCATCAACCACACCTTATTTAGAAAAATAGCATTTCTTAGACCTAGGAACTCTTTTAGGTCACCTTTATACAAAATGACCTATTTTACTACAAGAAAAACATTTAATAGGAAACTTCCCTTTATACTTACCTTGTCCTCTGCGTTCTTTTTTTACAATCAGTGCTTCCAACTCTTCTACCTCTCTTTCTTCATCTTCAAGTTGTTTCATTTCTTCCTCATACTTGAATGTATTTCTACAACTTTCTCCTAGATCATATCTTTGCTTGTTTCTTCTGGATACAATAGCCTTAAATGCAATTTTAGTCTTGGGAACAGATTCACCAAATTTTCTCAACTCAAAGGCAGCAAGTTTACCAGTCAGTGTATCCTTTGTCACATTTGTCAATGATCCGGTTTCTTCAATAGCATGAGCCTTTGCTTTGTAGGAGGGAGGCAATGATCTAAGCACTTTAGCCACAATTTCTTTCTCATCCAGGGTACCACTAACACATCTAATACCCATCACTATTTCATTTACTCTTTGCATAAAAGAAGAAATATTTTCATCTTCACCCATCTTCAAATTTTCATACTTTCCTTTCAAAATCTGTAGCTTAGCCATCTTCACATGTACATCTCCTTCATACAAAGTTTCTAGCTTCATCCACATCTCATGAGCTATATTCAGGCCTATCACATTTTCCATTTCTGAATCTGTTAGAGCAATCAACAAAGCTTCCATAGCCCTAAAAATATTCTCAGCCTCTTTAATCTCATTAGCAGTGGAAGGAAAATTCTGAGGAATAACATATTTGTTCCTTGTAATCTTCTAGTAGGGTTCACCAATACACCTCAAATGAC
>VDFB02000017.1:212009227-212038532 GCA_007258455.2 Sequoia sempervirens
GTGGGAGAGGGTGGGATAGAGTGGGAGAGAGTGGGAGAGAGGGTGGAAGAGATTGGGAGAGAGTGGGAGAGGTTGGGAGAGGGTACAAGAGAGTGGGAGAGAGTAAGAGAGAGTGAGAGAGGGTAGGAGAGAGGGTGACTAAGGGTGGGAAAGAGTGGGAGTGAGTATAGACAAAGAGACAAAATAAATCTATAAAAAATCCAACTTTCTCATAATGCGAGCGCGTTTTGAAGAATTATAGACATGAACATTTTAGCAAGAATGAATTAGTTTCATTTTTTTTTAACATGTAATAACGTGAGCGCGTTATAACATGCTCGCATTATGGGCTTGTTGTGGCCAAGCCCCAGGCTCAGCACAAAAAGCCATAATGCGAGCACATTATAACGCGCTCGCATTATGGGCTTGTTGTGGCCGAGCCTTAGGCTTGGCACATAAAGCTATAACACAAGCGTTATAGCTTTTCAAAACTTTTTTTTTGAAAGTGGCCACAAAATTGCTACCCATCTCCATGCACCTACCCTATGTATACATGTATATATATGTCTATATGTTTACATGTATATATATGTGTGTGTGTATGTTTTACATAGGTATTTTGCATAAATGATAATTTAATGTTCATGCCTTTCGGTCTCTGTTTACTATTCCTTTTGATAGCAGGTTGGAGGGTTTGAACATTGATGTGCTACAAAATGTGTGAGGAAGTATACTGATTAAATTCCATTGTCAAAAGTGTTGGATATTGTGGTCGTGTTGCTGATATGCGGTTGTCATTGATGTCAACACTATTAGCATTACTGTAATGAAGGCTATATATGTCAAGGATATTGAGAAAATTGTTAAAGGAAGAGTTGTAGGTTGCCAGTGGAACAGTGAAGGTCATGAGGGTGTCTTTCTCTGTACGTTGAAGATCACTTGTTGTGGACTAAAGGGTTTAGTGTTGAGAGTAGCTAGTTCATCTACTAGAGGTTTCAGAGGTCCACGTGAAGATTTGATTGTGCTATGATCAGTTATGTTTTAACAATATTTCTATGGGTTCTGTTAGTGTTCTTGATTGAATTTTATGTGTTTCTTGTAATCTCTATTGTTGTGGATGATTCTCTATTAGTTATTGTTGTTTGTGGATACTTCTAGATCATTCTCTATTCTTGTTGTACTTCTGTGTTGATGAATGTGCTCATGGTCAAATATTTTTCTCAGTATGTTCGTGTGTTCATGCTCTTGGCTGACATGATGGTTATAACGTGTTGTGGATCCTTGAAGATTTAAATTTGAATGTCCGAGGATATTTTTTTGGTTCGCATCATGATATTAGCCGAGGGTGTTTGATCCACATTGAAAATTTATTTGTAAATTTGGGCCGACATTGAAAATATGTTTTATATTTTTGACCGACAAGGTTGTTAATGCAATTCCATGTTGTGGATATATAAGAACAATAGTTTGAGCGAAGATAGTGTGTGCATAAGAGTGAATGTATGCTAGAGAAATTGCAAGTGTGTGAATATTGATCTATTCTTTCAATTGCAGAGTAGAGTGAGAAGAAGTTTGAGCAAAGTGTAAAAAAGGCTTTTTGTGCTTAACTGGAACTATAAGCAGGCTTGTGTAGAAGCTATTTTCTCAGTTCATACCATGTGCATCCAATCCATATTTCTGTGTATTGTTGGGCAGTGAGCCCTCTTGTATTTGAGCAATGAGCTCTAGGCAGTGTGCCTGAATGCATGTGCATTCCCATTATTTTTCTAATACTTTTAATAGGGTATAATATTGTGGACTAACATCCATCATGGTTTTTCCCCTTACAGGGTTTCCACATAAAAAATATTGGTGTTCTCTATGCTTCTGATGTGTTGATTTCTCATGGTTTATTGCTCATTCATCAGATATGACATTAAGTTAAGTAAAGTTTGAAAAGTTTAAATATTCTATGACAACTAATTCACCCCCCTCCCTCTCAGTTGTTTGTCCTTTTTTTCCAACAATTGGTATAAGAGCAAATTCCTCTAAAGAATTTTAAAAGCTTGAGGTAATCTAAGATGGTATCATGCAAGGACAGTCCTAGATTTGATGGAACAAACTACTCATTGTGAAAAACTAGGATGGAGTGTCATTTGAGGTGTATTGGTGAACCCTACTAGAAGATTACAAGGAACAAATATGTTATTCCTCAGAATTTTCCTTCCACTGCTAATGAGATTAAAGAGGCTGAGAATATTTTTAGGGCTATGGAAGCTTTGTTGATTGCTCTAACAGATTCAGAAATGGAAAATGTGATAGGCCTGAATATAGCTCATGAGATGTGGATGAAGCTAGAAACTTTGTATGAAGGAGATGTACATGTGAAGATGGCTAAGCTACAGATTTTGAAAGGAAAGTATGAAAATTTGAAGATGGGTGAAGATGAAAATATTTCTTCTTTTATGCAAAGAGTAAATGAAATAGTGATGGGTATTAGATGTGTTAGTGGTACCCTGGATGAGAAAGAAATTGTGGCTAAAGTGCTTAGATCATTGCCTCCCTCCTACAAAGCAAAGGCTCATGCTATTGAAGAAACCGGATCATTGACAAATGTGACAAAGGATACACTGACTGGTAAACTTGCTGCCTTTGAGTTGAGAAAATTTGGTGAATCTGTTCCCAAGACTAAAATTGCATTTAAGGCTATTGTATCCAGAAGAAACAAGCAAAGATATGATCTAGGAGAAAGTTGTAGAAATACATTCAAGTATGAGGAAGAAATGAAACAACTTGAAGATGAAGAAAGAGAGGTAGAAGAGTTGGAAGCACTGATTGTAAAAAAAGAACGCAGAGGACAAGGTAAGTATAAAGGGAAGTTTCCTATTAAATGTTTTTCTTGTAGTAAAATAGGTCATTTTGTATAAAGGTGACCTAAAAGAGTTCCTAGGTCTAAGAAATGCTATTTTTCTAAATAAGGTGTGGTTGATGATGAGTTTGATAAAGAAAATGGAAATGAAGATGATTGGGTTTTCATTTCTATCAAGGAAAATAGTCCATTGGCTACTGAATCTGCTAAAGTTGAGAAAGCTCTTACAACCTGAATTGAAGAAAAGGATGAGTGGGTTATTGACAACAGATGCTCACATCATATGACTGGTGACAAAATAAAATTTGTAAGTCTAGAGAAGTATGACAGTGGGGTTGTAATATTTAAAGATAACAATGCTTGTGCGATTCATGGTAGAGGATCTATTTGTCTTGGTGGTAAGCATAACATTGATGATGTTCTTTATGTTGAAGGCTTGAAGCACAACTTGTCGAGTGTTGGAAAGATGGTGGACAAGGGTTATAATCTTCAGTTCAAAGATGGAAGATGCGGGTTACTTGGAAGTTCTAGGAATGTAATTGCTTCAGGTAAATAGACAAAAGGTAATATTTTTCACCTGAATGTTGCTAGTGAAAGTTCTTTAATTGCTCAAGCAGATGAAAGGTGGTTATGGCATAGAAGCTTGTGTCATGTGAATTTTGATAACATTGTCAAAGTAAGTTCCACTCAAGTAGTAAGAGATATACCTAAGCTAGTGAAGCATGCTAACACAATTTATAAGGAGTGTCAGATGGGAAAACAAACTAGAGTTTCTTTTCAGAGCAAACAACATCATTCAAATGGATTACTAGAGCTGGTACATACTAATCTATGTGGTCCCTCCAGAGTCATAAGTCTCCATGGGGAAAGGTGTTTTATGATGCTTATTGATGATTACTCTAGAATGATGTGGTTGCTTTCTTAAGAGAAAAATGTGAAGCATTAGAGAAGTTCAAAAGTTTCAAAGCTATGGTAGAGAATGAGAAAGGTCTGGAAATAAAATGTTTAAGGTCAGACCTGGAGGTGGTGAGTTCACCTCCAAGTAGTTTAATTCTTTTTGTGAAGAGCATGGAATCAAAAGACATATATCTGCTTCACGAACCCCTCAACAGAATGGAGTTGCAGAGAGGAAGAACAAAACAATTCTGGATGCTGCTAGAGCAATGATGATTGAAGGTAATGTGACTCACATCTATTGGAGCGAAGTTGTAAGCACTATTGTGTACACTTTGAACCGGGTAAATGTAAATGGTAATTCTAGTAAGACTCCCTTTGAACTATGGTTTGGTTATAAGCCTACTCTTAAATATTTCAAAATCTCTGGAAGCAAGTGTTACATCAAGAGAGATGAGGACATAGGAAAGTTTGATGCAATAAGTGATGAAGGAATCTTTCTAGGTTACTCTACTAAAAGAAAGGCCTAACGGTGCTATAACAGAAGATTAAGAAAAATGGTTGAGAGTGCAAATGTCAGAGTTGATGAGGATTCTACTAAATCATCCAGATACTATGGATATCATTCAGATCACTAGGAAGACAATAAAAAAAAAGGGTAGAATTCTCAGACACATAATCAACTTCAAATTGTGCCATATGTTCCGGTAAAACAACTTCCATTTTTTCTGGTGAATCAAGGTAGTCATGAAGGAGAGACAAGTGCAAGTGTAGAATAAAGAACTGAAGAATCTGAAGTTTGAGAGAATCCTAAAACTATGAGGTATGTAAAACTAAATCATTATGAAAATCAAATTATAGGAGACAAGAATAAAGGTGTGCAAACTAGAAGAAAGATTTCAGAAGAGTATTGCCTAATTTCCAAGATTGAGCCTAAGATGTCAATGAAGCCTGTAATGATGAACATTGGATGGAAGCTATGAAGGAAGAATTGATGCAGATTGAAAAGAATGATACATGGATACTTGTTCCCATAACTAAAGATAAAAATGTAATTGGTACTAAATGGGTCTTTTGGAATAAGTTGAATGAACAAGGCAAAGTGGTCCGCAATAAAGCAAGACTGGTATGTAAAGGGTATTCACAAATGGAAGGTATTGATTTTGAAGAAACCTTTTCCTCTATTGCTAGAATTGAAGCTGTAAGATTATTTCTTGCTTATGCTACATATAAGAACTATAAATTTTATCAAATGGATGTGAAGTCAGCTTTTCTGAATGGTGAACTAGAAGAAGTATACATTGAATAGCCGGATGGATTTGAACTGACTGACAAAAAAGACCTAGTTTTCCAACTGAAGAAAGCTCTATATGGACTCAAGTAAGCCCCCAGAGCCTAGTATGCTAGACTGGATAAATATTTATTGAAGCTTGAATTCAATAAAGGTACTGCTAACAACAACTTGTATTTCAAATTGGATCATGAAAAAGAGTTAATTATTGAGGTCTTTGTTGATGACATTATTTTTGCAAATGATAATCTATGTATGAAGTTTGCTGATGAAATGAAGAATGAATTTGAGATGAGCATGATTGGAGAGATGAAGTTCTTTCTTAGATTGCAAGTTACTCAATTAGATAAGGAGATCTTCATATCTTAGTCCAAATATGTGAAAGAGTTGTTGAAGAAGTTTGAAATGGAAGACTCAAAATCTATTGGTACTCCCATGGTAACTGGATACAAATTAACTCAGAATGATGATTCTCCTAAGGAAAATAAAACAAGATATAGGTCAATAATTGGTGGATTACTCTACTTAACTCAAACCAGATCAGACATTATGAATGTTGTATGTATGGTTGCTAGATTTCAAGCTGATCCAAAAGAGTCTCATGTGACTATTGTAACAAGAATCTTCATATATCTGAATGAAATAGTTGAATTTGGGCTTTGGTATCCTACGGATGATGATCTCACTTTGAATACATATACTGATGCAAATTGGGTAGGAGATGTAGATGACAGGAAGAGTACTAGTGGTTATTCCTTCTTCCTAGGGAAGAAGCTGGTGTCTTGGTTCAACAAAAAGCAGAATTCCATTTCTCTATCTACTACTAAGGTAGAGTATATTACTGCTACAAATAATTGTACTCAAGTGATGTGGATGAAATAGATGCTAAAAGATATCAGAGTAGTATATGATGAACCTATTGCATATACTGTGACAACTCAAGTGCAATTTACATATCAAAGAATCTAGTGCTACACTCTAACGCCAACCATATATTAATCAAGTTTCACTTCTTGAGGGAAAATGTGAGTGAGAAAGAAGTCAGACTGGAGTATGTGCCTACCAAAGAATAGATTGTAGAAATTTTCACCAAGTCGTTACCAAAGGATACTTTTGAGTATCTCAGAGGGATGCTAGGGGTAATTACCCCTCCTGATATGAACTAAAGATGCATTTACTTGCATCAATTTGTGTGCTTCATAGATATTTCCTGATCTTGATTGATGTATCTATGGTTGCTGCTTAGGGGGAGTAGTTAGATGTGCAGATATGTGGTTCAGATCTTGTATGTGCGAGGATAATGCTTATCTTTTCCATTGATGTCAAAGGGGGAGAAGAGTCATGTTAAAAAGTGTTACTTATTTGAGAAGAGAATCTTGTGGGGAGAAGATCATGTAGAAGAGGTTGAGGAAGAAGAGTCAGAATCTTAGGAGGAGTAAGTGGGTATGTGCAGGATCATCATGAAAAAAAAGGCCCTTAAGTGGCAAAAAATTCAAAAAAATCAGAGTTAGACAACTTGACGTAAAAATTTGAATAAGTTATGTATACTATTTCAAAAATATGTAAGAAAAGAATCTGTAGAAAATTTAATGTAGTTTCTAAACTACTAGGTATTTTTTTTTTTATAAAATCTATTTGGTGAAAATTTGAAATTTCAATGTAGTAGTACTTAAATTTCAGGGAAAAAATAAGTAGGTGTCTGTCTGACCACCCTAACCACAAAAAAATGATAATATTTTTTTATAAGATTTTAGATATAAGTATTGCACTCATGTCCCAATGTGATGCATATTTTTTTGTAAGTAAATAATTAATTATGAATTTTTTATTACAAATTTTAAAAAATACAAAAACTCATATGTCCAACCACCTTAACTTGGTCAAAACTTCATGAAATTCTTTTTTTTTTAATTATCCGATAGGCTATTATAGGTGAGAATTCAACTGGAAAAGTCTCACTGTCTGATGCTGGTTGAGACTATTCCGGTTGGATTCTCACCTGAGACAGGTCATCGGCATTTTTTCCCTAAGAAGCTTGGTGAGATCTAACAGCAGAGTTAATATTTTTGCACCATTAAATATTTCATGTTTGAGATATGCGAATATCACTTCTTCACTATGCTCGCCATTAGAAAATTCTCGTATTTACTGTGCTCACCGTTAGCAAAAATCTGTATTTCACTGAGGCATGGCCATTCCTCCTGTTTTGGCGTCACCAGGTATGGCTGGGAGCCGTTCGTGCCATTCTACACCACTCCCCTGTTCTGCGTGTGTTGCCTGGCATTTACAAAGTCACCAAATATTTGTGAGATAATAAATGCAGCCTGCTTTAAGATGGCTTTGACCTTTACTTTTTTTGTGCAGTGAACAAGTAGTTGCGAAGGTGAACGCGGGATCAACTTCTCTGCAATTAGTGGCTGTGTATTCTGAGGTATGGAAACTCATCACAACCTGTAGTGCTTCGAATTAGGATGTAGTAGAGGCTTAAATAAAATCTGAATCTATTGTCTTCGAGCATGGTAGGACATTTTTTAAAGAAAACTGTAAATAACCTTCCTCATTCGATGCCTGATTCTCCTCCATTTGCGTCGGCCTTGGGCTTTTGTTTCAGCACTTCATCATCATTGTTAAATAAGTATGCAGCAGCAGAATATACTTTGGAGCTAACCCCAGTTGCATTTTCAGGCCCTTTATCCTTAGCAACCACAGTGTTAGCAAGGAGCACTGAATAATTTGTGTTTTGAGTTTACTAGGCTATAATTGCAAATAATCTACCTGAGACCATTCGCAACCTATCTCAACAATAACACTCGACCACAGAAGCCTGTGGAGGCATAAATAGCTTTCTTGTTTCTGTAATGAATAGTTCTAGAGTAAAAAATTGGTCCCCTAAATCACACAGCTAGGAATAAGTTAATAAGCTAAATGGGAGTTTGGAATTGATAGCCAATTCCAAACTGCGTTTATTATAAATATCAATTAAGAGGACTAACGTGAATAGAGAAACATGGGGAATTTTAGCTCTATTTTCATTTATTATATGATACTGGTTGACATGAACATATGAATAGAAATTTTCCCTAAAACTTTGTCACGAAATTTTTAGAGAAGGATACCCTTCAAAAAAATGTGAAACATATCTTTCGTTTCTCCATCCACAAATTTAAAATGGGCAGGATTTGGACTGGGTCGGCGGTGTTGATGGTAGGTTCCAACTAAAAAGCTTTCAAAAAACATTCAAATAACCTAAAACTGCCAACCCCTGTCAACGGTGGTGCAAACCAGAAATTTTGTCCTCCTGATTACAAAACCCTAAAAAACCATCAACGCCAGAGCTAGGATGTAAATGGGAATTGCAGAGGCCTATTATTTTAGCTTGAAGCAGCATCGACGGGGTCACCAAGCACCTTTGTAGCAGGGTGAGGGAGCATGAGGTGGGCCAGTGAAAATGCAGACGCATCACAACAGTAAAACACTATTTTTACCCCAAGCGGCCATGTTTCTGGTGTTGAAATGTCCCTAGCAGCAGTTAGAAATGCCCGGAATAAGAACTAAAAGCATGCAAATGAATCAGTACAGTAGAAAATACATAAAGAAAATAACACTGAAGTAGAATAACACTATCCAAAACTAAGCAGGGCAATAATAATACGCATATAGTTAAGCAATAAATTCAACCAGATGAAAGCAAGTTTTTGCGTTGTGGATTGTCTTTAACCTGCGTGGCTCCTACGCAAATGGGAGATTGAATAAATCTGGAGATATTATGGCCATTAATTCTTGATGAGTGACAACGAACCGTATTTACCTTGCCTACCATTTGACAAACTTATTCAGCATTTATTTTTTCAATCCTCTATCCAAGATCTTGTTGTAGGTTATTAATTTTGAATATTTAGCCATAGCATTAATGGGGAGCTAACCACGATAAGGTGGTCTAACATTAGCCAAAAATAAAATAAATTAAATATAGTACCCCATTGCTATAAGGAGGTGAGTTAGGGTGTGTTGACGAAGTATCTGATTCAATCAGACCTAAAATCAACATTAATCCATATCTGCATCGTGCAATGTTCACCTCTATCGCTTCCTTTATCCTCTTCAATGAGTATTAAATTTAGACAATTGCAATCATACCTTTGCTTATTCGTAGATGTTGAAATAGATATCTTCACCCTCCCTATATTCCTGCAGTAGATAGTAAATGTGCAATGAGATCTCACAGAATTTATTAGGGAAGTGTACGTTTGTTTTCTTTTACCTTCATTTATTTAATAGAAAAAAATAGAAGCTTAAAAGTGTAATTTTTGAACTGATTAAATAAGCTTGTTCGTTATCGGATGAAATTAAGTTTTTTTTTTTTATCGAATGAAGTTAAAGTAATTTTTTCCTTTGTGGAACGTGGAAATCAGTTTGCATTATCAAATAACATAATAATAATGTCATAAATATTGTAAATATTATTATGGACAATTGAAAATTAATAGCACTTCTTATTATAAAATAATAGAAATGGCAGTTGAATGGTTATAAAACAATGTGATTTATAGTTATAACATTATTTTGGAGAGTAATTTTATCTTGTATTATTAAATTGAACTAATATAATATTTGCAGAATAAAACGAAAGTGATAATAAAATTACTATTGTAATAGGAGTAAATATTATTCTTAGTATGAAGAGGTTATTTTTGAGAGTAAATGTTAATATTATTATTCATGGGTTAGTTATTTGATGTTAGTAAGGTAAAATTGAGATTAACAATTAAAATTTATAGAAAGGGTTAATTTGCGAGTAAATGTTAATATTATCATTAATGGCTTAGATAGAAGTGATTTTAGTAAGGTAAATTGAGATTAAAAATTGAAATTTATAAAAAGGGTTAATTTGCGAGTAAATGTTAATATTATCCTTAATGGGTTAGTTATTTGATATTATTATTTTTATTTAGATAGAAGTAATTTTCGTAAGGTAAATTGACATTAAACTCGGGTTAAACATTATCATCAGTATAAGCTTAATGATTTAGTTATAATGTTTAGATGAGATAATTAATAATATTACCAATGATTAAATTGGCGATTTTAAAGAGTATATGGTGGCCATTTTCAAAGAGTTATATGTTGGGATAATATTATTTATGTTTAGATTGAGGTAAATAAAAATAATAATATTAATGTATGGTGGAAATGTGAATACTCAAGGGGTTTTACCCCATGTATAAAAATAAAATAAAATAAAATGTGAAATATTGGTATTAAGGAATATTTGACTTTTGAGTAAAATAATCGTATTATTGTTGAAGAAATTAATAATAATTATAGTGGTAAAATTTGTAAATTATAAATACAAAAAAGGGTAGTATAGTAATGGGATACAATTAATGGTACACATTATATTTAGTAATATTATTTTATAAATAAAAAATGTTATTGTTAATTGGTGGTATACTAATAAAATTACTATCATAAATAATGTTATTGTTAATTGGTGGAATAATAATAAAATTACTATTATAATTCCAAATAATGTTATTCTTAATTCTTATAAATAACGTTATTGTTAATTCCAAATACTTCATCCACTTATATTGTCATTTAGATTTTCTCAACTAAAAAGTAAACTGGGAAAAAGGGTCTATAGAGACATATAGCCAACACATCTTTCCAGATTTCCATTTTATTCACAAATTACTATTTATGTAATATAGTGTATATATATTAATGCTTAATAGGCATACATCTTGAAATATGAACATAATAATCTCTATGCAACTTTACGTATTTGAAAATTTAAATTTTGATCGCATTTTACACATTATATGACCTATATTATAAAAAATCATTTTATACTTATCGGACTATTTTATACACATCATTATATCCTTTATATTTTCAAATTAATTTTGACAGATACTTCTTTTTCTGAAAATGCTCATGGTATAAATACATTTACTCGTTACAAATTTGATAAAATAAAAGCAACTATTTCAAATAAGTATAAATATATTTGCTCATTGTAGATTTGCAAAAATAAGACCAACTCTTTCAAATATACAATTTCATCCAACAAATATGGTTTTATTCAAAAAATAGATAATTTCTTAGAAACTACATTAGAAATGACATCTTTTGGGACTATGATGAGATTCTTCACGAAAGTTCCTTAAATTTAAAGTCTTGAAGGTGCTATGTTTCAAAATAGAAATGCCTTGTTAACATAAGTTTATCTAATCATTTAGGTGTATAATCAAATACAAAAATTTAAAGTACAATGTAAGATGGTTTAAATTCTTTTCCATCTCTTCTAGAACCATCAAACATGTAAGATCATTTAAATCATTTTTGCATCACTTTTTACCATATTAGTGCATTGCTTAGTTTAATGGTTATAATTTGATAGCTAAAGGTAAATAGTATTATGGGAAATAGTGTAGTTGGTTATAAATATTTGTTTGATGGTCACTTGGTAGGTGCCTTACAAATTTTAAGCAAAGGGAACTCCTTTAATCTTCTATATTGTGAAGATTGAATTCCTTGCCTTGGGTAGAGTACTTTCCCTTATTGTTTTTTCCCCAACAAAGTACCTTTATAGGAGTACTTGTCGTATATCAAGAGGCTGGTTCATGGGTTTTTGTCAAATGTTTACTTGATGGATTAGTATATTCCTAAGTAGTATAGTGTGATTCATGGTGTTTAGATATGTGTGGAAACATTAGGTAAATGAATGATGTTGATAAACTTTTCACATGTTCAATTATTGGGTAGACAATTCTTCTCCCATTAATTACATCACTTTATATCCTTTATATTGCTTTCCATTGCAATGCATAATTTTATAGTCCTTAAACTAACACACTTTTCATGTTACAAAGATTAGGCTTACATGTGCTTGAATAAATGTGGTTTTTAAAAAAAAAATAGTGTGTGGGATTTTATAATAGTTATATATATGGATTTTGAATTTAATTTTAATCTATATTTATATTTGTTGAACTTGATTATTCATACAAGGGAATTTATATGTTTATTTATTGGTGTATGCTATTTTTGAAAAAAATGTAGTTTAACTTTAAATCTATTCCTTAGATAGAATAATTTTTATTTTTTATAAAAAAATGCTAATTTTTATTTGTTGATCTAATTACAAATATATGACTAATTGAACTAATAAAATATCTCCCTTCATCAATTCCAAGCATGCTCATAAAGAGAATCATTTTTTCATTTTCTAAGCATTTCTTGGTGAAGATTTTGTTTCTATTATGGTTGTCATGTTCCCACCCCATTTCCAAATGTCCTTTTACAAATCACACACATGCAACTTTTATTGTTATCAAATAATCAAAGGTGTTCCTCTTATGAAACTCCCCAGGTGATGGCAAACTTGCACCCACCAGCAAACATTATCATGATATCTAGCAGCTCGTCTGAGGGAGACATTACAGGATCAAAAGCTAATGCTGGTCCTCCCTCACCTTCAGACTCTTCTTCTGTTATTTGGGCTGGCGTGTGCCAAAGCAACGTTGCAATCCTCGCAGAGAACATTGTGAGATGTTGTGAAGACACTATTGAAGATGCTAAAAAGACATGCGAAGAAGCCTTCCAAGTGGAAAACCATGACATTGAGATGGTGCAATAGGCAGTCCAAAAATTCCATACAACTTATTTTGTTCTTGATGCATATTGCGACTTCCTTCAAGCAATGAAATATGATGCATTGTATGGAATGGGAAATGGTACTAGGATTAAGGAAGATTTTCTAAAACTCCTAGCAGACATAAAGTAGATTGTAAATAGCTTGCTTAAGATAGCTACTTTTTTTTTTGTGGTGTTGGGGAGAATGGTTTTGCTTTTGACACAACACGACGACATCAACTTAGGATTTTTTGTGAAGATGGGGAGCATGGCTTCCCTCTTGATATAGAATGTATACAATGCCTACTAATCATCTGACCCCTTCTTTTTCCTAGCACAACAAGTAGTTAAACCTTATATCTGGTGTTGGAAAATCTATTGTGCAGTGGGAAGAATGTACAACTCCTTCCCCCCCACTCTACTACTTTTTCCTTTGGTCCTTTCCATTGTACATATGCATCAAACAATATGGCAATTGACGTGATTTTTCTATGTGTTACTTTTTTGTCTTCTTGACTTCATGTATCTTGAATCTATTCTAATTGAACTATACACATGTATCTTTGAGCTATTGCAATCAAAACTATACATATTCCATGTATGCAACTACCTAAAAATTTGTATAGCTGATGATAAATTGCATAGAGGGTATCTATTTTTCCTTTCCTTGCTCCACATAATGAGGTAGATGTTAATAAAAAATGTGCATAACTAAATTTTTCCTAGCTATGTTGCTACTTGCACCCATTTCAATTTAGTTGCTTGGATCTTCTTTGGACTACTCGACTTTATCTACCAATAAGTTGCTATAGTTTGATGGAAGGGTTGTTCTATTGACTTCTTCGCACAAGCACCTTACATCCAATACATTTGTGCAGGATTCTCTCCTTGCCTTGCACCATGGCAAGCTATTGACTCCAGATGCAATTAGATTGATGCATGGAGGAAATATTGCTTTGGAACCTCATGTCCAAGTCATTGCTATCTCAAGTTTTGGCTTCGAATATACACACATCAATCGATATAGGTTGGAAATCTCTAATGGTGTGCACAAACACAAAGCATCGTTACCAACTAAGTATAACTCCTTCATAGAATCCAATGTGCTTGCACCTAGCTCCATCGAGCAATTGAAAAGATACAGGTGGCACACGGTATGTTTATGAACTAATCTCTATATCGTAGAAGAATAAGTGAGACCTACTCTCCTCTTAGATTTTTTTACTTATACTTTATCTTGCTTTAAATATTTAGGTGGATTGTTATTGTCGACCTTGAAATTGTGCACACAACACATGCTATTGTTGGGGAGCTAGTTTTCCTATGCACAAAATATCTTGAACAACTTGGGCGCTCTACAGGAGAATCCTCTAGCTTGGCCACATCTTCAAAAAACCCTTGCCTTCCTGAAAGACTACCTCCTTGACGTCTCCTATTTGGTGTCAACCCAATCCTACCGAAGGAGGCACCATTGACAATAACACCTATCAAAAACTTGAATCCATTTCAGCCAAGGTGGATTGTTAAAGGTCGTGTAACTGTGAAGTCTGAAATACATAGCTACACCACACATAAAGGAAGTGGCCATATCTTCACCTTTGATATCATAGATTGTGAAGGAACTGAGACACGTGTGACATGCTTCAATGAAGCAGCTCACACCCATTGTGATAAAATTATCGCAAGAGCTACATACACATTGTTTGGAGGCACGGTTTGACCTGCTAATAGAGTCTATAACAAGCTTAATAGTGGGTTGGAAATTTCTCTTATGCCTGACTCAAGGGTTTCCCTCTGTGAAGATGATGATTCATTCCCTAGAGAGCACTACTCTTTCACACCCCTCAATGCATTGGTGAGCAAAAGCAACAGTTCAAATGTTGATGCAATTGGAATAGTCACTTGTGTACATCCATGCACCACAATCAGGAGAAGAGATGGGACAGAGGTCGCAAGACGGACTTTAACAATTCTTGACATGTCCAACACAAATATAAATGTTACTTTATGGGGCTCGTCAGCTGAAAAGGAGGGTGCACAACTGCAAGAGAAATACCTCATGTGTGAATCCCCAGTTCTTGCAATTAGAAATGGGCATGTGTCTGAATTCAATGGAAAAGTGATCAGCACCTCATCCACTACAAAACTATTGATAGACCCTCAAATAGAAGAGTCAGAACAGATTAAAACATGGTTCAAAGAAAATGACACTACAATTCAGGCTTTGTCTACTAGCTCCTTTCACATGCCCCCACCTGCTAGAAGACTGACGATCAATGCCATTCGTGAAGAGGCTCGAAATACAGTGCAACCTCTACAATGCATGTTGGTGGCAACAACACGATTCATAAAAACTGACTCATTTTGATATCCAGCATGCCCTTCCCACTCAAGTAACAAGCCTTGTAAGAAAAGACTATCGCAGACAAATGATGGAAAGTGGTTTTGTGCAAAATGTAATGCAATAATTGACACCTGTGACTATAGGTATATACTTCAAGTCAAGTTGCAGGACCACACAAATATAATATAGGAAATTGCATTCGACGAAGGGGCAACACAACTCATGGGCATGCCTGCAGACAAACTATACAATCTACAATTTGATCAAGCTACTGATAGAAATGTCGAGGAGGTGATTAGGAGTGTCTTGAACAAACATTATGTATTTACACTGTGTTGTAACCTTGAAATGTACAATGCAGAGGAATGCTTAAAAGCAACCATTGCCAAGGTCGAACAACTAGATTACATTGGAGAGAATAGCTTTTTGCTAAAAAATATCGAGGAAATGTGCAATGTAAAGGCTTCTCCCCCCATTGAACCCGATGTTGTACCAGAGCTGGTTGTGCAACTCATAGGATCGCCATAGCCATACTACATAGCCTAATATAGTTGCCATGCTCTATTTACAAGTGTAGTATGACTATGGATGGTATGCATCACAAAAAAAACTCATGTTGTAAAGAACTATGTCAATATCTTTTTTATCTAAAAAACTATCATGTTAATGCCTTTAAATGGATAGAGATATGTAAAATATTGTTTTCCTTTATTTAAAAAAAATGCACATGTTTGGTTACAAGCTTACATATGCACCTTTTTCTTCTACCTCCAAATTGTGTTCCTTCTCATATTGCAACATGCATTTGTGAACCAATGAGGAGTATCTTTACATTTTCATCTACATTTTGGCTATGTAAGCATTTTGGTTTCATTTGGTTTTGCTATGCTTGTATTCTTGATCTATGCTGCCGTGTCCAGACCCACATATGGCAGACTCCTCAACAGGGAACAATGTAAGTGACCCATATAAAAAGGAGGTAAGAAGAAAAAAAAACCGAGAAAGAAATCGAGCCTACTATGCTCGCCATAGAGAAGAGATAGTTACTCGAAGGCGACAAAAAAGATTGCATGAGAGTCAAAATAGCCCCCAACAAACAGAAGCCTGAAGACTACAAGACTGTGAGAAAATTTGAGCTTACTATAAGCGTCATAGAGAGGAAATAAATGTAGAAAAGCACAATAGATCTTTACAGAAACAAACATGCCTATATCAACATGGAACAACATGCAACAACAATGATAACTTCATGATGGCAATGAAAAAAATTCGTCAAAGAATAGATGCACTATCCAACCGAAAATCATGCATTGTATGTAAGGATTGTTACCCAGGCATGCTCGTCCATTCATCGGGTGCTAATGCAACTTGTAAAAGATGTTTCGCTGAGAGAGGCATCCATCGGTTCTCTGCACTCAACAACATGGACCCAGGAGAGCAACCATTTGTTTTGAAAAGACTCACCCAAGTGGAGGAAATGCTCATTGCCAGAGTCAGCCCAGTACTACAAGTAACCCACACTCTTGGAGGCCAGTATAGATATAGTGGCCACACGATCAGCTTCCCACAAGATATCACTGACATTTCAAAAGTTCTTCCACGAAGAATACAAGAGTTGGACGTTCTCATAGTTCGAAGATTACATACAAAAGGTCATTATTATGATTGTTATGTCAGTAGAAGTCATAGTAGAGATGCATTGCAATACAAAGTCAAATATGACCCATACTATCATGATGTTGTAATAATTTTTGAGCACTTAGAGCAATTTCCTGAAGCAAGAACAAACATATCGAATATGCTACACACCGTTGAAACCAGTGAAGACATGGTGGTTCCAAATAATGAAATTGACTCTGATGGGGATGATATTGAACGCAGCACAGTAAACACATCATCATTTATGGCTAGACTTCCAAATAGATGTCGTGAGTTAGAAATTATTAAGAAAACATTAGACCTTGACGACAACACAAACAACATTATAGACTGGCCTGAAATAAAATCATCGCCAATAAATGAATACAATACTGAGGGGTTGCTTGATATGGCATTTCCAACACTCTTTCCAACTAGAGTTGCACTACAAATGCAACCATGAATTAGGGAAGTACACATGCATGAGTATGCACTCCACTTAATGAGATTTCATGACCATAGATTTGGAAGGCATCCAAGGTTCTGATATTTCATGCTTATTCTTATGATGCGACATCATAGCCAGGGGCTTTCTAGAGTTTTCATTAAAAAAAATGCAGAAGAAAACATGCCAACCACTATTGAGGACCTCCGAGCACACTTGAAAAACTTACCTGACACACAATTAGCTCAAGAGCTTATGCACTTTGGCTCTTCAATGCGGGGTACAAGACCATATTGGAACAAGTGTCGTGCTAAACTAAAAAATATGATCAACCAAATAGGGTCTCCCACTCTATTCTTCACATTAAGTGCAGCTAACACAAAGTGGCCAGACCTACAATGTTTGATCTCAGATGGTGTATCGATAGGAATGCAAACAAATAAATAGTGTTTAGAAAATGTACTCAACAACCCCCACACCACATCATTATACTTGCATCAACGATTCACAGTGTTTCGTGAAGAGGTTATTGAGAAACTGCTCAATGCAAAAGATTACTGGTACAGGTATGAGTGGCAGCATCGTGGCACTGCACATGTACATGGATTCCTTTGGCTCCATGATGCACCAAACATGGATAAACTTGATTGGGATGATAGTGTAGCTATTCAACAGGCTAGGAAATTCTTTGACAAGTATGTCAGTGCTTGGAATCCCCGTGCTGCATCAGTAAGAGACAACTTGATTTTCCAATCTTTCCAAGACGATCCTTGCTTACTAGACACAACAAAAATATTTGCTACAGACCCATCTCATGACTATAAAGAGATCATCAATCGTGTCCAGAGGCACACAAAATGTAGAGAGGGGACATGCTTGCGAAAGAAAGGGAAAAAGCTAGAGTGTCGATACAAAGCTCCATGGAATTAGAAAATTATATCTACCCTATCATGTGACAATTGTGGGACAAAACAATATGAACCTGCACGGAATGATGATAGGCTAAACATACACAATCCACAAATGATTTCAATATGGAGAGCCAACATAGATTGTCAGCCTGTCATCTCGCGGGCAGTTGTTTTGAAATACATTGCCAAATATGCATCAAAAGCAGAGAGAGCATTTGAGACTTGTACTAATATGCTAGCAAGAATATCTGCAACCCAAAAAATAGATGTCCCGGCCCTTGCAGCATACCGAAAATTCATGGCAGAAATCGTGGTAGAGCGTGATATTGGAGCACAAGAAACATGCCATATGCTTCAGAAATTGCTGCTTATTGTTTGTAATCGCCCTTTTACATCTTTGAATGTTGGCTGCAAAATTTTCCATCGAATAACAAGAGGACCACATGAAAGCCATCTACAACCTAGCTACCTTCATTCATACATTAATCGACCTCCAGATTTGGAGACAACAACGCTACTTGAATCTGCACGATCTTTCACGTACTCTGCGAGTCGCAAGGGATGCAAGTGGAAAGAAAGAAAGGTCAAAGCAATTGTCAATGTTTTCCCAAAGTTCTACACCATCCCAAACGAGGCCTCAAACCAGTTTGAAACATTTTGTTGGAGTGAGCTTCTATTGTACAAGCACTTCCGAAGCTTGGAAATTGAGATAGGGATAACTAAGGATACAATACTTGCAAATTGGAAGCAAATGAATGCATCCAAATATGATGTATGGCATGTCCCACTCACCGCCCCCTCAGACGAAAACACCGACGATGCAGAATCAGATAGCGAAATTGAGGTGGACAAAAGGGACATACTAGAAATGAATGAATGGGAATTATTTTCGCAAATGGGCCCCTCAAACAACATCAACCTAAATGAGCTTGACCTACTTGGTAGGCGTGAGTTTGATAGCAGCTATAGATGGGAACAACTTGCAGTGCCCCAGGAACTTCATGAAATTGCCACAGAATTCATAAACATGGAAAAAGCATGTAGCCATGAAAGGCATGCTCCAAGTAAGTATGATGTCCCAGACTATACATTATCTTCCAAACAAAAACTAGCACTCACACATATTATCAATCATAGCAAGCATCACGCAAATAAACCATTGCACATGATTATTCAAGGGACATCAGGTACAGGGAAATCGTACTTGATAGTTACAATCTACACCAGCAAAGCCAGCTACTCACATTGGCTCCTACAGGGGTTGCTGCATTTAATATACATGCATTGACTATACATTCAATGCTTCGAATTCCTATCAAAGAAATGCACCCACTGCAAGGACAATCATTAATAACATTTCAGGAAGAGATGAAACACATAAGATATATGTTGATTGATGAGATGAGCTTCATAGGACCAAAGTTGCTACTAAAGATAGATGTGAGACTACGTGAGGCCTTCCCGCATCGACAACATCTTTATTTCGATGGGGTGTCAATAATCCTGATTGGTGACCTTGCACAACTCCCGCCTGTAATGGACAAGCCTATTTACACATCACACTCAAATACAAAAACACTATGGGACCAGTTCACGACCATTGTCACCTTAGACACAGTGTTTCGTCAACAAGGTGAGACTCCAGAACAAAGGAAATTCTGTCAACTATTGCAAAACATACGCAATGCAAAAGCATCACAAGAGGATTGGGAACTTTTACAAACACGCACAGACAAGCATCTCACCTCTAGCGAAAAAGAAATGTTTGACAATTCAATGCACTTGTTTGCTACCAATGATTTAGTTAGACTTCACAATAGAAGAATGTTAAAATTGTTAAACCATCCAATTGCAATAAGTGCTGCAACTACCACCAGGACTGAAGCAGATAATGCAACTACTGATGAACAACTTGAAAAGCATGTATTGCTTTGTAGAGGGCAACGCATCATGCTGACAACCAACATATGGACACAAGCAGGCCTTGTAAATGGAGCTCTAGGTGAAGTTGTTGAGATAGTTTACAGCCTTGGTTCCAGACCACCAGATGTTCCACTTTATGTTGTGGCAAGGATCGATAATTATAGTGGGCCAGCATGGAATGAAAAGGACCCCAAAAGTATACCGATAATACCTGTATCATTGGGCAGCCGTAGGAAAATCCCGCTCACAATGGCATGGGCTATTACCATACACAAATCCCAAGGCCTAACGATGGCCAGAGCAACTATCGACATTGGAAAAATAGAACGACAAGGACTAACATTTACAGCTATATCCAGAGTGAAATCATTGAACAACCTTCATATTCAGCCAATGTTCTCCTTAGAGAGATACTCAAAAATGCATAACCACCCATACACAATTATGAGAAAAGAAGAGGAAGCCCGATTACAACAACTATCTCTAAAAAGCCAAGGTACACAACTCTTTTCCCTTTCTCCCTCATGTCGCTCCTGCTTATTCTTATATCAGCAATTTCTCTTTTACAAATTGAACATGCCCTCAACATGTTCATGTCCTTTGGGTAATTTTCTTATTTTATTGGCAAAAAAAATATTTCCCATTAATAGTGTTATAATAAATTGAACATGGAGCAATCATTGTACATGTCAACAAATAATGTTTCCACCTAACCATTCCATTCCTTTTGCTTTGCAGGCCTTGAAGCCAAATGGCATATATCATAGCCCCTCACCCTCAAACACCAACAATTGTACTGTATTTTGTTAAAAAAAAAGTTCTAATGCAAAATTGCTCACCAACATTTTGACTTTTCATAGCACACATTTTGTATATCATGAACTACCAACAAAAGTACTTTGTCCAGTTGAGCTATAATGTTCCACCACTTCAACCATTTAAGATAATATATTGTGTTGTTCATACACTACCATAGTATACCCTCCTATCGGCGTAACCCTTGCACCTTGCTAAGGTGCAAGCGTTAAATGACTTTATTGTGGGTTTGAGTTAAGAATAGAGGAGTTCTATCCAAGTGGGTTTGATCTAAGGGGGTTTTATCTAATTCTCTACAATCAAAACCCTTTAGATGGAACCCCTCAAGGCTTAAATCAATAAATTTTCTAAAAGATATGTGATTTTAGCAAAAAACCAGGATGTCCCAAAAGTGGGACACACTATTGTGGAAACACCCTATGATTAAGAACCATTCAATTATTTTCCACATATAACTATTTCTAGTTATCTAGAAGTATTTAAGTGTTAGCCATACAACCCAACTTATGGTTCATAGTTGCATGCCTCTAGTTTTTATAGTGAACTTCCACTTGTGTAGGTATTGAGTGTAGAGTAGTCACTTAGTTAGCCATTGGATAAAGACATCACTCTACACTAGCCTCCCATATTTTTTTATTAATATAAATATGGATTTTGAATGATCCCAAGCCATTATATGAGAAAGATGATAAATCATTAATGCTTATCAAGACCACAACTAAAAATAATAAAAAAGGAAAATATAATACCCAACAAACAACCAACCCAAATTCAAGGTGGTTTGAAGCCAAATTAAAAAAATGATCTTTACTTGAGCCCAACCATCTTATTCTTAGTACTAAAATAATTATGTAATAATCTCCTATTTTTAGAAGAACCAAAAATATCTGTAAGGCCATAAGTAGTCACATCTCAAAACCTTGACACCCTTCTTTGAATGGGGTCTCCATCAAAATATAATCTACCAAATCTTTCCCCATACTTGCTAAACCTTTTGCACCTCCATAATGATGATCTTGAAATCCTCATCAACAATTTATGCTTGTTCTTTTTCCCTCCAAATGGAATGGTATTTCTTATTTTTCAAGAAAACAACAACACGACCTACTTTGTAGTAACAATGATGAATAACCAAAGAATATTTTAATTCAATATGTTACACCCAATCACCTAGCTTGGATGATAAGGTAATCCATGAAGGGAGTTTCTTTTAAAAGACCATGAAATCTATAAAATATAAAATATTTATTGAACTTGATGACTATATGTGTTGTAATATGCTTACAAAAATTATTGGAAACACCCATAAAAATCTCTTCATGCTAATATTCCAATGGAATCCTTGACAATCTAACCCAATTTAGAAACTTTGTGATGCTATATTTCATTGAAGTAAATCCTGGAGACCAAATTTTTAAATAAATGTAATTTTCCACTATAAATCAAGGACCTTCTAGAAGAATCCTTGAGAAATCATCTCGATTAGAAAATAAAAAAGCAAAAAGAAAAAATATTTAGTAGAGAAACCACCTCAACTTGTCCACTTAGTTTTAATTTTTGAAGCACCCCTTCTAACAAAATCAAAGTTGGGATGATTACCACATTATCTCCCAATAAGAGAGTAACTAAGCCAAGCTATTGGCCAATCAATTCAAAAGTTAAGTGTGTAAATTTTGTGTATCATCTCCATCCCCACATCTTGGGAAAGAAAAATATATATACACTAGAAAATGCCTTAGGAGGACCTTCAAGCAGATACTCAGTCAAATAGGAAGAAAGGGACTCCTTCACTATAGCCTAAGCAATGGGCCCACATGCATAAAGGGAAACTAACATTGAAAGATAAATTTCAATGAATTGAATCTCAAAAATACCAGCCATGGCCACCTCATAGGCATTATGGTACTACAAAAGCAAACTATTTGTGTCCTTGGATTCCCTATCCATTAGAATGAAGATACACCTATCAAGGACCTTGATCTCACAAGAAATGACTATAGCCTATTGTAAATCCACTACACCTAAAACATATGAGTTTGTAGGAAGCAAAAAACCCCTCAAAAGAGTACCATAGGCTTAGTCAACATAGAGTGAGATGAAACTAGAAAAATGGTGTTACACTTGCAGCACATATATTTATGCCTTCAACTCGATTTCTATGGGGGTCTCTTCATCATCAAATTCATAAGGGGCAACTCGCTCATCCACATCTAGCTTTCCATCTACATCTTCATTGACACTTTTATCCACTCTAAACTTGCTCCCTCTATGCTTGGATCAAAATTCTTTTCTCGCTCTTGCTCACACTTGACGTGATTCTCTTAGCCTCCATTGTTGCCATACCATCCTTAAAATTATTTAACAAACATCTTTTTAATAAAAACTAGTGGATAAATATAGTCTACAATAATATATCATAAACTGTACAAATTTGATTATCGTAAAGTAAGACATGTGATTAACAATCAAAATTGAAATATAATATGAATAAGAACTTATGAAAATAAATTAAAATCAACATATATAACATCGAACATACATGAAAAAACAACATAAAAATTACTACCCAAAACTTTTAAAAATGTTTATAAAAAATAAAAATAAAATAATAGTATATTTTGGGCCAATTTTTATTCTTGGTAGATTTGGTTGCAGAGGAATCACTAGATTTTCCAGGCTAATCAAAATATTATCAAATAAGTTTTCCAAAAGATACAAAATTAGGTAAAAGAAACTAGTGAGGCTTAGTGCTCCATTGAAAAATCTCTTTCTCCTTTTCACTTGCATATTTTAGACTCTAATGCTTCTGCAATCAAAAGGATGTTCAATTGAAGACTAATAAGAAAGTGAATAGGATTGGTAAGTGGACTCTTTCCCTTCTTGGTTTCTTTAAAATTATAATGTATGGATCCTGAAGAGGAAACCCAAATGTTGTAAGGATTAGAGGAGTAGGTCATGACAATCAAGGCATTGCTCAATTCTTCTTCACTACTTCTATGGAATGTGGTACTAATCATCAAATGGATGCCTAGGCTATTTTGTGTCATTGATTAAAGCTTACAAGTTGGGGTCAAAATAATTATTTGTGAGATGGATTCTATGATCTTGGTTTCTTTGTTGCATAAAGGAAAGTATTATGATTCTTCATAGAAGTTGATCACTATAGTTGAGAAAATTTTCAATTTCACTCCTAATTTTGACTCCATTCTTTTGTCCATATTCTTAGAAAATGGAATATGGTGGTTGATTGTTTGGCAAAATGGACTTTTGAGAAGGGTTGTGATTGTAATGTCTAATTGCGGGGTTTTTGCCCTTGAAAAAGTCTAAGGATCTTCTCTAGTTGATATATCATGATTCGACTTAATTTTTTTTTTTCTAAATCATATTGAGAGTGAGTTTTATTTGATTTTTGGATTGTTACGATTTGTAGGATTGATCTTATTTTAAGAAATCGCCTTAAATCTTTTTGCTTCTAAATTTATTTATAACTATAACTATTTGAAAAATTTCTATATTGTAATTTGATGTAACTAACTAACTAACTATATATATATATATAAACCAAAAAAACAAAAGCAAATAAGAAAATATTATCCAGTGAAAAAAATAAAGCATTGTTGATACGAATACAGAAATTGATTTGAGGACCAGAGGAAAACCGGCTTCAATAGTACCTTGTCTAAAGACAAGAGCTAATAGTTGGCACGAATGATGAATAGTTAATGGCCTGATTGCTGGTTACAACACCGTTTCACAGTTCAAATGCCAAGACACACTGCTCTGTACTTGTGTAAAGAGGGATTAAGACATCACCTCAAACAAAAAAGCAAAATGATGTTACAACTAAATTAAAATTCCACGCGTAAGGGTACGAACTCCCTTTAATTATCATTCACATACTTTAATTACACGAATGAAATGATGAATAAGAAGTTCTGGAAACCTCTTCAGACATTGACGAAGTAAACAATTAGTTAAATGTCAAACACAGCAAATAATAAGACATATATCTTAGTACAGATAAGAATTAAACCTTGCAACTTAGCATATCAAATCATGTATTTAGAAACGATCAGTAGTCTGGATGCAAGAAAGTGACAACACCTGTAATCGGCATCGTTTTCAATATATATTGACCTGAATGTGTACTCTCTGTACATCTAAGCGAAGCCTTACACTGTGTCCTATAAGCAAAGTTGTGAAACTACAGTAAAATAAAGCTACGAATAACGTTGGGAAAGACAAAATAGCCAAAGCCGAAAAGGTACTACAAAGCCATTGGAAATTCTTAGACTATTTTGCCGAGTCTGCAATTTACTACCTATATCTCTATAAACTTTACAGTGTTCTATGGCAACGGGCCGCGTCTGCCTTCCCAACTTAAGCACCTGCACAAATAAACAATAAAAGAGTTAGTATATACAGTGTTTTCCAATAAGATTAAAGACTCTGTAACGTACCGCGTGCATTTTGTTGGAGTCCAATTGTAGGAAAGAACAAAGAAACAAACAGATTTGGAAACACATATTTATATTGGTCAAATGAAACAGTACATAAACCTTCAGTGCTTCAGCTCTTTCACAAACACAGATATGCTAATGGACAATTATAAACATCTTCTGAGCTATTGATTCACACATAGACCATTACATTCTCCTAACTATTGTTAGAGCTTCTGCTCTTTGTTCAAACATTGCATTATCTCTATATATTATGCCTGCTACTCTCCTTTTTCTATATACACATTTGTCATTTTATTCTCCTTTTTCTATATACACATTTGTCATTTTATTCTATCCTATTCCAATTCTAAACCATGGCTAAATATATCAAGTAGTTAATGTAGATGATATGCAGCTTTCTGGAGGAAACACAGACCACTATCACTCACCATAACCACTTCACATATTTACCCATGTTTTACCCATGGTTTACAGTTGGAATAGTATAGAATAAAAATATATCAAGTAGTTATTGTAGATGATATCCAGCTTTCTGGAGGAAACACAGACCACTATCACTCACCATAACCACTTCACATATTTACCCATGGTTTACGGTTGGAATAGGATAGAATAAAATGGCGAATGTGTATATAGAAAGAGTAGCGGGCATAGTAACAAAATCAGCATTTAATGTCTCTTTTACTACTGTGCACCAGAGCCAGATAATGTAATGATGCATCTGCCTCTGCACAATTGCCGCCATGAAAAAGAATCTCAAAGTCACGTGCTGCAACAACTAAGTACTAGTTGTTCGAAGTTTGTTTTGTTAAAATTACTTTCAGATTCCTTTTCATGGCAATTACAAACTTCTCATCTGTATAATGTCTTGTTTCACAACAGAGCTTGATACTGTAACGATTTTACACATTTAAATGGCATCTGCCTTGGAGTTGGAACCCTTGCGTACTATGCAAGAATATTCTACACACAATTGCCATGAAAAGGAATATCAACTCTGTGTTGCTTGCGTGACCATCTAGTTAGTTTACGGAGTTTACTCTCTCTTCCTCCACTTTATTTTAGACCTAATTAAGTTATAGTTTTCAACTATTCTTATTTCATTTTATTTAAATATTGACTAGTTAATATTTATTTTATTTTCACTTTTTATTAGTAAAAATTAATTTTTGAATATTGAATTGGATGATGTTCATGAATATTCTTTAAGAGATGTGAGAGGAAATATTTAAAACAAAATCATTTTATTAGTATTGAAAAAATAGAGATGTTGGGTGTGACCAATAAATTTATATCAGCTAGAGATTGATGGTTCAAATCTTGTGCTTCTAGAATCTCCCTCTTTACCAAGAAGAGGTAGATTTATAGTAGCTACTAATTAGAAAAAAAAAAAACTAACAAAATATAATGTTGTTGGATCAAATAATAATGGTGCTAGGTGGTAGAGTTGAACTCCTAATCTAGGTGGAAATAATAAAGGATTGTAATCATTTTTTTTTTGTAACTGAAAAAATTAAAGATGTTATTTAGTGATTATTTTATTATAAAAATTGAAGTCTTAACATTTAAGATTATTAGTCATTTTCTTACAATAAAGATTTATGTTTTCATGAGAATATTATTTTTGTTGATATATTTGCAAGGTAGAAAATCTATATTCATTTTTAATTTGCATTGATCATATGGATTTCAAATATGATTTTTTATTTTTTCTTATTTCTTGAGGATCAATTTGGTGAATGTTTTATTACATTTTCAATTACAGAAAATGGTTGGAAAAATATTTAGTGTGAATTCATTTTTCCTTAATGTTTATGAGCACAAGCTTGGTACTCGCAACCATGAAAATTAAAAATTAGTAATAGTTATCGAGTTTTGAGGGTTGTTAAGAGGACTACATGCTCACTCCTTAGTGTGATCTATTACTTGTAAGAACTATTAGTCATAAAGTTTTTGAAACAACCCTTAACATTAGTAGAGTTGTTATCCATTAATTTATATAAATTCTATATTTATCTTTGGATTTGTTTCTTGGTTTTATTCCCTTGAAATTATTAGTGTCACCTATTTGGTGTGCAAAAAAACACATCAATAATTTGGTACTAGGAAGAGACAACTTAAGAACCAACTATAGAAAATTTGTGTTTTTTCACCTATTCTAAATCACTCTTAGGAGACTTTGAACTATATTTTTTAATTGATTGAACTATATTTTTTAATTGATCTTTAAAAACCAAGAATTGATAAAGAGAATGTGAAGTTTGTTAAATATGTTAATGAGTCATCTAAAGGAAACTTTCCAGTCATAACACTATTTTCTAGTCCTCTTTTCCATAAAATTAATAACATGTCTTCTACTTTTCTTTTCTAAGAGGGATTATAATTAATATTGGAGGTACAACACACAAGTTCCCAAAGAAGACTAAATGACTTACACAAATTTAAAATTAGGGGAATGAAAATATTTGAAGAGTACATCCAAGCTTCTAAAGATGGTACCATCCAAGTTAGTAAAAAGAACATGAAGATGAAGCTTATAGAATTCTCCCATTTCCCCTTGATGAGCAATCTTATGTTAGTAACTACATGGGAGAACTTGAAATATTGGTATTATAAGACTTAAAACAATGGGTTATGAACATTGTTAGAACAACTAAAATCAAAATAATGTGAAAGAAATAGTGATCTTGGATTTGATTCTAATGTGGCTAAAGAAATAATAAGAAAAAATTAATGTTTTGCTTCTTGCAAGTGATGTATTTAGGTTTCAATTGCAAACATAGATATGTGTAAATCTTATAACCATTTGTATAATATAAATGAATTCTAAAAAGAATAATAAATATACACTCAAACTATTATAATATTAACTATAAATTAATTTATATGTATTCCTAAATCTACCATAAGAATGAAAGGCCAAGCATATTTGAATAATCCATAAGTGAGTAGATGTATTAAAATATTCAATACCGACCAATACTAACTAATCACACACAATAGTAATGCCCTTGAGATACAGTAGAAATTTATGGAGAGACCCAAGTGAATGAGAGGTTATGTGCACAATCACCTTCTACCAATTGCATGAAATTGAAACCCAAATTATAGAAATTGAGCCCCTAGACTATATTTAGTAAATAATTTCATTTGACACTTGTATGAATTTTTATGCACAACTCTCTCATTTCACCTCAATTTTGTCATCAATTGGTTTATAGTGACAACTTCTCTATTTATGTATTAAATTCATATTTGTGATCAAGTGAAAATCATAATCTAACCAACAAAAAAAACAATCATGAAGGACCTTATGTCATGAAATCCCACATTTGTAGGGACACAAGGCATATTTTAGGGATAAGTAGCTTCCTTGGCCTTTAGGAAATTATCTTCAAATCATACAAATGTAAAGTTAAATCTTTACTATGTAAAGAGTGTTGCATGATGTTTTATTGAAGAGCCTCCAAAAGAAAAGATAACCTCAATTATGTTTGAGTCAAATTTCAATCACCCCCAATGAAATGTTGGCATCTAAAATTTGATGTATCCTTCAAAAGTCTTCATCATGGTTTTGTATTTCAATTTCACAAGCCACAATTGAGCTTATATGGTTGCATAGCTATGAAAACATGTCATTTCACTCAGTGTGGACTTCAAGAGTTAACCGGCTTGGCCATCTTCTTGCAAAGAAAAACATGATAGCATAACCAAATGTCAATAGCCCCATACTTGAGAAAAAAATCACTGAAGTTAAAAACCACCAACAATAAAAAGTCAACTCGGAATAAAAAATAAAGTGCGGCTTAGCTAAGGTATATAACTAAGTCATATGCAATATTCTAGAAGCCACCATGGTTGCAAAAAATGAATATTAGCAAGGGTGTACAACATTTAAATTACAAAGAGGACATGAGTATGAAGGAAATTTTTACATAACCCTAAAATTTTAGGAGGAGCCTTTAATATTATGGGAAAAAATCTAGGAGTATTAATATATAAGTGAGTAAAGTAGGAATACTCACTATCACTAAGAGAAGGGGTGAATTAGTGATAGTATAAAAACCAAAGAAATTAATCAATATTAACTTTTGACAAGTACAAACTTTAATGGA
>VDFB02000017.1:212038632-212110252 GCA_007258455.2 Sequoia sempervirens
CATAGGTCTATCTAGGTCTCCCCGACCCATGTTGCCTGTGTGTTAACATATGTTTGCAGCAGGTGATTGGCAAGACTTGTTCATTGTTACAATGATCGACATTCACCTGTAGGTTTCTATTGGCATGACTTTCACGTGGTTTTGGCGACTGAGGAGGAACCTATCGGCAGGAGTTTGGTCATTGGGATAGTGTCTCATCGATTTTGAATTGTCTCCCTGACTAATGCATGTGGATGTTCATCGGCGAGAGCTTGGCGATATCGTAATGTGATCTCAGTGAGGTTGTTATGTCTTGTCGACATGGGGTTTTCGTCAGCATGTTCTTGAGGAGAGTCTTACCGAACAACACATAGATGGTTTCTTCGGCCAAACATATTGCTTTTGGTGTGAGGTCATAGCGAATATACATTGTCACACCAACCAGTGGTAGGAGGATGCATATCGGTAAGAGTTGAGGCATTCGAAGTAATGTCTCGGCGAGTGACTTTCGGTCTCGCCGATAACATAATGAGGAATTTTTTGAGATGAAAATTGGATTGTCTCAGTGACACACAAGATGGATAAAGTCTTTCGGTAAAACAAAGTGCACTCTGTATGAGGTCTCCCCGATGTCGGTATGTTACGACAACCCACATAAGATAAAATAATACATTGGCGAGAGAACCAATTTGTCACAGCGACTCATGATGAATGAAGATTTTCAGTAAAGCAAGGTCTAATCTGTGAGATGTCTCTTCGATATCTCAAGGTTATAGCGAAATGAATGAAGCAAGGGAGCACGTTTCGGTAAGAAAATTTCTTATGTCTCAATGACTCGGAGATGGCGTTTGGGGTGACTCTTGGTATAATGAAGCATTATCTACATGATGTTTTCCCGACTCCATGAGGTCATAGCAAAACACATTGGGACAGGAGGATTTTCTTTGGTTTCGGTATAACAAACAAAATGCTACAATGACATGCAAGAGGAAAAAGGACGCATATCGATGAAACATAACGAGATCAAAACTAGGAAATAACGCACTCGCATTATAACGCGAACTCGTTATATTTTTCTTTGGGAATCCCCGAGCCTTAGCATTGGTAGTTTCCTTGGAATACCAACCCAGAGGCTTGGAGGGCATTCCCAATGACCAGAGATGTGTTTTTGCAAATTCTACAATTTTTTCACATAATCGGGTTCCGTGCTCACCATCAGGATTGCATCTAGTTCAATATCGACAAAATAAAACACATGGGTAATGTTAGGTTTTCTCTTAGCTATCCAATGATGTAATTTTTTTCACTTTTTAACAATGTTAAGCCTTTCATCCATAATTTATTTTGTTTGTATGTCTCTTTTTCACCAAAAAGCAGTGTTTGGTTTTTTTTCATTATAAATTAATTGTTCATTGAAATTTCAAATAAATTACATTTTTAGAAACTACTCTATTCTACATTTAAGAAAAAAAAATAAAATCAATTACCTTCAAAAAAATTAGGGGGAGCACGGCCAAAATTCTACTTTTAAGGAAGTTCCCACTTTGAAAATTAGTAAAAAATCAAATATTAATTAAAAAATTATTAGAAAAATCATGCATCAACTAGATACTATTAGCTAACTTTTGACCATTGTGATTTTAAAAATACTACAAAAATTTCACCATGCTCAGTTGTACAAGAGTTGCTATGTTATGTTTTCTGACAAAAATATCACCAATTTGTGTACGTCCCTCTTTTGAACCCCTTAATCTCAACCATTTTCAAAATAAATTAGTAGTTTAGAAAGTAGACTCAGAGAAATTCGATCCTTGTTTTTGTTCCATCTCAAAATTTTGAGTGTAACTATCCTCAATTTCATGTCCAAGGTCAGTATTTCTTGATTTCAAAAAAAAGTGGCCACTTAAGCCCCCTTTTTGGGAACCATCTTGGTGCACTTACCCCATATAGATGTACATATACATGTATACATATGCATAAATATATACATGTAAACACATACATACATATATACATGTATACATATACATACATACATACATACATACATACATACATACATACATAGATATACACACGCACACAAGTATACACACGTGTATAAATATGAAATTAGTTTGGTGGTTGTTACATAGTAAATATCTTTTTAATAGCCTTTTTATACTTTTTCTATTTGTCTATATATATATATATATACATTCAATTTGCGTGAGAAAAAACTTACCATTCAGGTTCCTTGTATTGAGGACACCAACTCAACCATGACCAACTCGTGTAATTACTAAGGCCCACATTGGCACAAAAAAAATTGGTCAAGTAATTGCCGTTGGTTGTCTTGTGTTAATATGTTTGATGATTTTATTTTTCCCTCACCTATTTGAGTATCAATAAATTTCATCATCATATTGTTTTCCACTCATCTGTTTGAAGTTTCCTGTAACAGATTATTCTATTGTTCTTGTAATAAGGATTGTTTTTAAGTTTTAAAATTATAGAATCTTTTCCTTGTGCTTTTTACTGTGGTTGGAACATGTTATATGTCTTGTATCAATATGTTTCATGATGTTATTTTTGACTTAGCTCACTCAACAATACAAATAGAGAACATGAGGAAAAATAACCAAAGAACAAAAGATGTGAGCAACAAAATAGTCTGCTATGAAACCAATAGTAGAATGGCTCTTTCAACAATGCAACTTAATCAATATACTTTCTAGCATGTTTCACAACACATCAATGTTAAAACCCTGTGGCTTGCTATGAAAAGCAATAATAAGCAGAGAATGAAAGACATGATCCATTAATTAATCATTTATCCAAAAGTAGAATGAAGTTTTGTGGATGGCTCTTGAGTTCAAAAACATGAGGGAAAAGGAATATCATGGAATATATCAATACAAGATTCAAGCTATGGTATTTGGTAACAAATATTGAAGACAAGTAGAGAAATTGTATAAGAGGTGTTATATTCCTTGTTATATAGTTGTATCTTTGACGTTATACCCATTTTGGAGCATTGGAAGAGATTATCCCTATGTATGGATGGAGAAATTACGGTTAAATGTTCTTGCTTTTGTAAAAAAATATGGCCAGGGATAGTATTTTTTCCACTATTCGTTTATTGTTTGTAGGTATCTCTGTGCACTTTTTTTGTTATAGCCATTAACATAGGAGCAATTATAGATTAAGATAGCATTGAAAGGATATATATATATGTAGAGGGTTAACATAAAAGCATAATTTTTTTGGAGATAACAGTAGTTTTCTGGCTGTGAAGTATTATTCTAATAACTCTTTTACAATTTCTCTATTCGCCTGGGTTGACTATGAAAGAACATCACTCAAATTTTGAATTCACAGATCAACTCTTATAGAAATTACTTATCTTGTATTAATATGTTTAATGTGGGTTTTAAGACATAAGAGAAAGAGAATATCATGAAACATATTAATACAAAACAAGAAATCAATTCAACATTTGACATTCACCTATTAGCTATTTGTTTGAAATTTCCATTGGGGTTTCCATAAAAGGAAAGTATAGGAGCATGGGAAAATCTAATCTGAACAACATGCTATATTTATTGTAGTCAAGTGCATGTAAGAATTCGTGCAAGAATTTTTATATATAGAAACAAATATATAGAGGGTATCTAGCCATGGAGGGAGAAAAAAATTGAATGTATAAATTAGGAAAATATAAATATGTAAAAAAAAACCTTGTTTACACTTACAACTATGGTCGTCTTTCTGGGACCAATTTTCCAACACATGGGCTACATTTTTGTTTGTCGATCTATCTTTGCATTGAGCCCAACATGATACTAATGCAAAGCAACATTTTATATTGTTATATCAAAATATATGTCTAAAATTAGATAAGTATGGAATGGGGAAACAGATTGTGGAATGGCTTACTGAAAGACGTTGTAGGCTGCAAAGTAGGACAACTATGGAGATCTCCAAAATGACACATAATGGAGGTGGATGGCAGTTTCTTTGAGTAGTGTATTATGAAACAAACACCATAGTGTGTCATTTTACAAGGGAAGCAAAACAATTGACATCCTTATATTAGAACAATGAATATTACATGCACTCATTTGCATGCAATTGTGCAACAATGCTAGGATGTATCAACTATCACATGAGTGAGCACCTACCATTTTGTGTCCATTGAGTGAGGCACAATCATGAAACCATGTAGCCAATAAAATCCATGATCATTGTGAACATGCCCGAGAAAGCCATGATAAAAAGCATGAAATTTTATCATGTATCATGGAAAAGAAAAGCAATGTAGAGGACTATATATTTGTGAATGTAATATATAAGAACAGTGAAATGATGAAAAAATAATTTTGTAGACAAACATATGTAGCTATTTGAATCAAATAAAGCTCATAGAAAAGGTAACATGAAGACATTAAAATCTGTGGGAGCAAAGAACAGAGGAAAAATGTGAGAACTCAATGTATATAGGCTTTGAGAATAGAAAACACAACATGGTTGCAAGATTTTAAACTTATTAGTCAAATTGAAGACAAATTTTTCAGAATGCATCTATAGTATGTGCATATATAATTTAATATACTGTAATGTTCTAAACATGTTATTGACTTATAGAAATTTTGGCTTCTAGTTATTATTGTTTCTAATCTTTGTGCATCTTTGACAACTGAAGTTGCTTGTATCTACATATGTATTAATGTGTAACAACTGTAACTGTATGTTTACACCATTGTATGTTAAAATCAGTTGGAAGAGAATTTTAGGTATGCTAATAAACAATTGACATCATGGAATTTAAAAACACTTAAACAAAGATGGGCAAATGGAATATACAAAAGAGTGTATTATTTTGAATGCCATATACTGAAAGCATCACACAACGAAATCCTAGAACAAGAATTTGGTAGACTAATAGAATAGAATCATCAAAACATGCGACTGGTCTATACAAGTTGTACCCTCTAGTTATTGTTGTGTAGTATCTTTGTGCATCTTTGGCATTATACTCATTCTGCACAAATTATTACTTGGTATTTTTTTTTAAATTCAACTTAGAAAATGCTTGAGAAGACGATGACACATAGGCTGAGGCAGATGCAAAAACAATTGTCTTGGAGCCTTTTTTGTAAGTTGGGCTACGGGGTGGGAGCAGAAGCATTTGGCGAGGTTTGTAGTTGTTCCAGATGCGTCTCTTCACTATAATGATGAGCAATGTATTTGTTGGTACCAAGCCTGGAGTATCTCTCAAATGAGAAATTTGGATCAATATAGAGTCTTTCAATTGATTTAATAGAAGAAATAGTTGTAAAATTCAACCCTTGCCTCTCTTTATTGCCTATGTTTATTGTTTCTCTATCGAATGTTAAGCCTTGTGATTTATGTATTGTGATTCCCCATGCCATAGTGAGTGGAATTTGTGTTTGAATCCCCTAAATTATAGTTGGGATGGGGATTTCTCTCAGATGTTCTGGGCCCCATGGTGGACCACTGTAATTTTGGAAGTGAACAAAAACATAGTCAGGTGGGTTTGGTGGTTTAAAATGTGGATTGTACACAATAGCTGTAACAACACCAAGGGATCCATTCACTAACAAACTTGAATCCACAAATTTGTTGTTAGGATCACCTGTTCACCAACACAAAGTAGCAATTTTGGGAGAAGCTAGTCATCATCTCCATGATCAGATGCATGTTGCTATTCCACTCGAGCAATGCTAATGGCTATGGGTAAATTTAACTATTTGATCATTTTTTGTTGTGGAATGCGACAAAGTCATTTTTGGAAAAAAAATGTGTAGCAACATCAAATTGTTCTCTTTCTGTGGCTGAGAGCATTTTATTTTTTTGTTTCATAAGCTCTTCCTAGTCATCATGTAGAGTCTCACCATTTCTTATATGGAGAAAGATTTCCCAAAACTTTTGTTGCGAAGGGCTATCTGCTTTTTGGCAGAAAATTGTGTCTAATGTTATTGAGACTATGAAAGTGTGTCACAAGGCTACAACCGATGAGCATGAAGTATAAATAGGTGTATCCATGATAGGTGGCAACTGGGCAAGATCACCAACAAGGATCATAGAAACACTGCCAAATGGCTCCCTCTAGTTATTTGGGAATGCTTGGCACAACCGACTATCTATTTCTGGTAGCAACTTTGGGCCTAGAAAACTCATTTCATCGATCAAAATGTATTGAATATACTTAAATTTTTCTTGGAATATTGTTAATTGATTCCCTTTCAAAGGATTCATATCCTTTATGGGAATCTAAAGTGTTGTATGGATTATAGAGGAACATATGTTCTTTGTAGAAACTCCTGTAGGAGCCAATGTGAGCAAGCAACTATTAGATACAACAAAAGATGTGTTTATTTATTGTCAAATACAATTTATCAAAAAGGATTTGACAGTGCCTATTGTCCCTTGAATGATCATGCAGAGAGGGGCTTTGGGTGAAGGCCTCATGCAATGGGATTGGATTATTTGAAGGGATAATTGTTGTTTTGGTGAAATTTGATGGGCTAACATATCTACAGGTAAAATTTTACCCATAGCTTGCTCATGTTGTTCCTTTGCTGATGGGATTAACTACAAAGCAATATTATGGATCTGTTCAAGTACATGGTTTGTATTCCATGGATGGTTCATATCAAAATCCCACCTACCCAATAGTTGAAGTTGATTTATACTAAAGTTAGTAGTAGCACCAAGTTGAGAGAAAACTTACCATTCATATTCATCAATAGAAGGTCGATGGTTCAAATCATCAATATCACTATCATGTTCTTCTTCAATTGTGGGTGTAACTAGAAGTCTATTAACATGCCAAGGATGATAAACAACCACTTTTAAAACTTTCCAATTTTCTATTATCTCTTGTTTGAGAAGACCTATATCTATTTATATGTTCCAAAAAGGTTTGTATAACATAAGTTCAGTCCAAAAAAATGTCTCAAATATCTCTGTATCTTCAATGGGAGCAGTTTTGAATAATGGGTAGACAAGGACAACTGCAGGCTGGTGCCTTGGTTTCCATTTAGCCTTTTTGCACTTTTGTGAGTGTGTATATAGGCAGACCGAGTCAATTAGGGATACAACACCTAGCTCTAGAGGCCTCTGCATATATATGTGAATATAGTTTTTTGGTAGCTCTTCATTAGTATCATCTTTGTTTATACGGAACCATGTCTTCTTGCCAACATTCAAGTGAACATATCGTCAGCTTGAAGCAAGAAAAGGAAATTTATATAACATATGACACGTCTCCTATGCAGAGATGTCACGTTTCACAAGAATATTCATCATGAATTTTTTATATGCAACTAGTGCTCTATTCTCAACTATATTTGTATTTGCAAGTCTTTTCAACATATTAAGATATGTTTTTGATTTTTTCTCAGATTTAACTGCATATTTAAAAATATAATTCAAAACAATTTTCCTAGAAATAATTGGCTGGCAGTCAACATTGGCATGCCAAATTGAAAGCATGGATGGGCTATGAATATTTAGGTGATCACCATTTCTTACTAGTTTATAGGATTTGTTAGACTCAACATCATATGTAAATGTAGAGGTAAGTTGTTGTTGCCAAGGTGCTTTATACTGACATTGCAATTACTCTCCTTTTCTCCTTAAACAAGTATATTTAGAGCATTTTTTGTTCCTTTGAACTATGTTTAACAACTCTTCATAATCTATGATTGGATTGTTGATAAGGATTTGGCTCATGGTAAGCTAACACAAGTTTTCTTCAGAACAATGACACATTCTAAGAAATCTTTGTGCATGGCACCATGGATTCCAAGCTAAAGCGTACCTATCAAAAAATTCCCTTGCCATGGTAACTTCATGGTCATTAGACCAATCAAGAGTGTCCATGTCAGGAGCTTCTAGAAGTCATAAAAAGCAATGCACATGTGCAGAGCCACGATGCTACCATTCATATCTACACCAATAATATTTTGCATGCAAACTCTTTTTGATCACCTCCTCATGGAAAATTGATAATCTATGATGTAAATATAAATATGTTATATTTGGATTCTGAAAACACTATCTATTAGTGTTTTTGTTGAAGGATCCATTGCTAAACGAGCTACAAAAGAGAAAACATTTTGTAGGTCAACCCATTTTGTGTTTGCATAGCTCAAATTGAAAAAAGGGGTGGGTATGCCAAGTTGTTTGATCATGGCAGTTAGCTAGGCCTGACAAGAGTTTCAAAAAGAGTGAGTCTTGTGCAATGATGTGCTAAAACACATCAACTGCTCGGCTATTTGGCAGTCAGGAGTAGCTTGAAGCTGTTGCCACAAAATAGACAATGACTTGGGGATTTCTTCCTCCAGATCCACTCAAACAAAAATAGAGATAGTTTGTTGGCTGTGATGTCTCATAATCAAGTTGTAGAGAAAATATCTAAGCCCAACATGTTTTCCAAATATGTTGTCAAAATATCTCATTATGTGGAGGGCATATTCATGCAAGTGAATTTTAACATTTCTCAATTGAAGGGGTAGTGCTGCTCTAGTGGGGAACAATGTTGGAAAGGCCATTCAAAATAAACCTTCAGTGTTGTATTGATTAACAGGAGAAGAGCTAATTCCAAGCCAAGATAAAATATTCTGCTCTTTTTTCCCAATTTTTAAGACATGTTTTATTGCTTGCAGCTCTTGTCTAGCATTTGGTAAGGAAGGAATAAATGATAAATTTTTTGAAGAGCCATTTTCTTCTTAACGAACATTTGTTGATCTGGTTGATGGCATTAGCTCTTCATCTGAAACTTGGTCTATTGTACATGCAAGAAATTGGACACATCAACAACAACATCAGGTAAAACATTAAGAGCCTCAACATTAATCTCAACATCATTGTAGTATTTTTCATATTGAGTTTTGTATTTCAATACATCCACGACATGATGTTTATTAACATAACAATCGTAATTCTCGCCTTCAGTGGTGGTCCTACGAATGATCATGACCTCAAGGTCTTGTAGTCGACATAGATTTTTTTTTTGCTATGCTTGAGATATCCTAAGGGAAGCTTATCATGTGACCACTATATTTAAATTGGCCTCCTCTAGTGTGGGAGACCTATAGAACTTGAACCACCCTAGCAATAAGCATTTCCTTAACCCATGTTAAATTTTTGAGTAACAATGGTTGTGGGCCTGGATCCATGCCATTTGCAGAGTTGAAGTGATGGAAACCTTTTTTATAATAACACTTTACACATGTGGCTCCTGACCCTAACATTCAAGTGTGCATCCATATGTAGCTTTCCCTACTTTCTTGAAAACAAAAAGGCTAGAAAGTGCATCTATACAATGTCAAAATTGCTTTTCCACAACAAGGTAGCTATCATTGAATATTTCTTTAAGATGTTGTTCCTGTGTTGGTGCAATAGGGGAGTTGCTCTAAGATTTTATTTAAGGGGTGGCATCTTCCATTGGAATTGGGTGTTGCAAGGGAGGACTGTTAGTAGTCTAAAGTGAAAATCTGGTTGCTACATTTATCCTTTGTTGCAATTATTTTTGCGGTGCTTCATGCATATTTCCTCCTTATGCTTCCTCTAGTACAAATAGTTCTGTTATTGTTTTTTACCCTTTTAAAATTCAACAATTGATTGTATTGTACAACTTGAATGTGCTCGTACAACATACGAGTGTACATACAAGCTCAAGCAGATTAGGATATATGAATATACATGTATAACCATAGATATATTTAAAGTAGCAATTACACATAAACATATAACAAATATATGTCTATCCATGTGTATATAAATCTATATCTGTGAATGATCAAAAAAGGAATAACATAGTTTGAACATTAGAATATATTAAATTGTAGTTGAATCTTGTTTTTTTCCTCAAAAAGTATGTTTAGGTTTAGTATTTTTATTGGCCTTCATTTATTGTTTTAGTTATATGTATGCATCTTTGTCATTGGACTCATTAACATAGGACCAATTGCAGATTATGAACATGTTGGACATAAAATTAGTTTGTTGGTTGATAAGTGTTATCATAAGTCTTATTCTTTCTAATATCACTTACTATTTGAAATGGCTCTTTCGAAAATGCAATTTAAGCAATATACTTTCTCATACATTTTGTAGCGCATCAGTGTTAAAACCCTCCAACTTACTATTGAAAGGAACAATAAGAAAAGATCAAAAGGCATGAACAATAAATTAATCATTTATACAAAATACCCATGTAAAACATGTATATATATACATGTAAACATATAGACATATTTATACATGTATGCATATACATGTATACATATACATACATTATACATATACAATGACATACATATACATACATATTCATATACATACATATACATACATATACATACATATACATACATACATATACATACAGATACATATAGGACTTGGTAGCCTCGGTATAGGGGGAGCTAGATGGTAAGTGTTTTCTCACAAGAGGCTTAATGCATTTTTTCGTTGCTGCACAATGGGAGCAAGCAAAGTAAATGCGGGCGGACGAAGTAAATGCAATATTGAATGTTGCAGTGAGAAACTATACTTTGATTAAGTTGTATTTTCAAAAGAGTCATTATGCCATTAATCTCATAGAAAATGGGAAAAATATGTTGTCTACATATTTGATCTATCATATTGTAGTATTTTTTTTTGCATATACATAGTCATACACATATGCATATATATATGCATATACATACACATGCATATACATACACATACACATATACATATGCATACATGCATACATATACATACATATACATATACATATATACATACATATAAATACATATACATATATATACATAGACATATATACACATATACATACATATACATATACATATATACATACATATAAATACATATACATATATATACATATATATACATATATACATAGACATATATACACATATACATACATATACATATACATATATATAATATTGATTGTTGCAGTGTCAGAAACTATACTTTGATTAAGTTGCATCGTGAAAAGAGTCATTGTGCCATTGATTTAATAGAAAATGGGAAAAAATTTCTATCTTCATATCTTATCTATCATATTGTAGTATTTGTTTTCTCATATGCATAGACATACACATATGCATATACATATACATATACATACAGATACATATATACACACATATACATATACATATGCATACATGCATGCATATACATACATATACATATAAAAACATATACATACATATACATATATATATACATATATAGATGTATAGATATATACATACATATATACATATATATACATAGACATATATACACATATACATACATGTACATATACATATACATACACATACACATATACATATACATATATATACATACATATACATGTAGATATACATATACAAGAAAGGGATCCTTTTATATGTTGGAAAATAGGAATGCATATCTACTTCGACATCTATATGCTTTTTCAAGATGACCCATGTATATATACAACTTAAAGCCAAGAAAACTAGAAACAATAATGCCAAATTTGCAATAGGTATAACAAAAAGGAAAATTATACTTATGAAATCAGGATCTGAAAGAGAGGGGAGCACGCCCTTAGAGCCAGACTCTATAGTGGCACTAGTGGGTGATACCAACAAATCAATATTGGGGGGCTCTGCAAACCCATCCAAAAAGCCCCTTTTAGTAGACATAGTTCTGGGAACATATTTGCAGGGACAAAATGTTGTAATTTGAGTTCACTAATTGACAACTCTATTTCACAATAAAAAAAATATTAATGTATTGAACCTGGTCGCGCCCACAAAAGGATATAAAAGTCACGAAAAATCCTAACTTGGGAATTGGACATTCCAACAGGTGACTAACATCTTCTTATGGTTGTTCATTTGCATTTTCAAACTAGGGAACATATACTTGAAATGGAACGACACTGCATGTGCACTAAGAACCAGTTTTAGCCATAATTTACCAGAAATAAATGTGTGGAAGGAATTCTACTTATGCTACAGGAATGTAATACGAAGCCTTATTAACTTAAGCGTAACTTAATCAAAGCAAAAATCATGACAACTATTACTACAGGACAAACCATGAACTAGCCTTATGTTGCAGGAACAAACACATGGATGGATTCTCGATGCTGCAGAAACAATATAAGACTGAGTTTGTGTAGAAACTTTCAAGAATGAAATCTAACTTATGATCAACAGGAAATAAACAACTAAATAACTATAGATACTTACTAAGTGGCCCCACTTAGCAAGCATCAACTATTTTATGCAAGAATTGAACTCAAAACTTCATCAACTTTTATTCATAAAACTCAGAATGATATACATTGTTCTGCTTATATGGAAACTAACACAAAGCTTTGATTCTTATTATAATACTAACTCTTACATGCTATCTCACTCACACAGGAGGAACACTTATTTATATCAGAAAATCAACTAACTAACTAACTCTAACAAAGAAAGATGTGGACATAAGTGTATCTTGAAACCGAGGAACATACTTCTTATAAATGAAAGCATATCCATTCAACATGATCCAGAGAGAATTTAGCATTCCACTCTTCCCAGATTAATGAACATTTAGATTTCCTCCCAATGACCCGGTCAGAGAGTCTTCGCTGGAACAACTTCCTCAATGTCATGAAGGAAATGGACTTTACTACAAGGCTGAGATCTGTTGTGCTAGACTCATTCATGCTTTCTTCAAAAACCTTTGATACACAAGGTGACATAAATGAAAGAGAGCACGTATGGAAAACAACACGATATACATTCACTAATCACATATTAAATCTATTTCATTATTCAAAAACTACATGTGTTATATCAATCATTTGGGAGGTTAAACAGGGTAATTAATAAGACACAAGAGATGTTAAGATATAGGAATATAGGAATGTATTGCTATAGGATACTACCCAATTTCAAATAAAAAATTTTTAATAAAAGAGTTAAAACAACCATTTAGCAACAAGAGTAAGGGTATCAAAATACATCGTAATATTTAAATTATGACCATATTTTAGGCTCATCATTTTCCCCCTACTTAGCCTAGTGATGGTCCTCCAGCATTAATCTTCTTGGTTGTTTCTTTGAAATCCGTAGGAGTAGCATGGCCTTGTAGTGAAGTTCCAAATTTATAGTAGAAACCCCTGGAATTTTTCCATCTCTCATATCTGCGGGTTTTTGTATCTTCATTAACATCTGTAGCTTGATAAGGATAAAGTGGCCACATTAAAATCAAAGGTTGAAATGTTATCGGTAGCCATAACTCAAAACTCTTCTGAAGACCAAGCTGCATGTACTTCTCTGTCCTTCTAAGGGCTACTTTAAAGTTTAGAGGGCTATGAGGCTCAGATTTCTTCAGACCAATAGTCAATTTCTCCCATCTTGTCTCAATTCTGGAAGAGGAAAGCTTCCAAAACATATATGGTTGGCCTTTGAATTATTCATACACTTGCTTCTTGATATCAAATATTTTTATTCTTTGTGTTTGATCATTGAACCCATATGAAATAGTAAGCCAAGTTTTTAGCACTGTGTAGGGATCTGAGCTTTCAGGTCGCAGTGGGAGAGGTTCATTCCTCCCAGCCTATTCATAAGCTTCTAATTGTCTACCATAATTAGTTTCATTGGATGCCCAAGACATGAGTGACCCCAAATGAATATCACCAATGTAAAGAAGTGGATTCCACTCTATTTCAGAGGGAATTATCAAACCATGCAAATAAAATTCACATAAAGAATTTTTCAGCCAACTAGGGGCTACTTGATAGGAATCATAAAATTGCTTGGCTGTATGAATAACAAGATCTAAATTCCTTGAAATTCTCATTAATTGAAACCAAAGAAATTGCTCTTTTATGCACATAGCATAGACCCTAGGCGGTGGTCTACATTCCACAATTTTACCAGTTATTTTCATCATTTCATCCATTTTCTTTTTCATTTCTTGGATTTCCTGTTTCTTCCTTTCAATTTCTCTTTTCAATTTCTTCTTCTCTTCTTCCCAAAGACTTTGTTGAATTTCAGTCTTGGCTAAGTGGCAGAAACTCAAGGTTTGAAACATGACCGGCCTCCATGTGGTCCTAAGGTATTCCAAAAATTCAATCAAAAATATCTTTTTATAAACAACCATTGCCTGACAAGTTGCAGGGGATAATGAGGTTTCATTGGACAATTTTAATTGTTCAGGTTGTTCTTCCTCTTGCTGTAGGATGAATTCATGTTGCTACGTTGGAAGAGATTGTGCTTCTTCTGAAACTTGCCTAGTTGCTTCAGCCAAGTCATCAAGACTTGGAATTCCCCTTTCATTAATACTAACATGTTGTGCTTCCTCAACTTCCATTGGCTCATTTTGCATTTCCCCAAGAATAACAAATGGAATTTGTGCAACATTCTCTGATACATCCTGAGAAATATCATGACTGACTTCCTTAGATTCCTCATAAATTATTATAACTTTAGGTTGAACAGAGGTTGAGGTGACTTTTCGATGTTTCCTTGCTGAAACTCTTTTTGGAAATCTTGCAGCTGCAGGAGGCACTCTCATGGATTTTCTCTTTCTAACTTTCCTAAAGGATTCAGACTCAATAGAAGAAGATGATGGTGAACTTGTAGTAGCAACAGGCATTGCTACAGGAGGAACTGCTATAGGAGAAGATGCTGCAGGAGAGGAACACTGTTGTTTTTCAACATGAGGGTCAGACTCTGGGGTTTGTTCTGCCCTAGATGACTCTCCTACCTTCGTTTTTCCTTTATATATTCTACTAGCAGACTTGGTTTGTACTCAGGTAGAGGGCTCTAGTGTGGAGGCTACAGGACTATGTGCTACAGGAGCAGATGATTCTTGCTTTGCTTCCCTACTTGAAGATTCTACTCTCTGTTTCTTTTTCTTGCGCTGTGTAGGGATTGCTCTAGGAGGTTCTGGAAGTTGCAAACCTTTTTGGGAAAAAAATTCTTGCCAAGAAAGGGGTGATACATCCCTTAGGGAATGCTCAATCAAGAGTTTAATGAGGGAATGATGGGCAAAAAATTTGTTCTTACCCCTCTGGGTTTCATGGGCACAATGTTTCAAAAGGTTTAACAAAAAATTTGGAACATTGATAGCTAAATCGTGCCTCATATGACTAAATAATTTAAAATGCTAGGAATTCAAATAGGAAAAATGTCCCTCACAAGTCAAGTACCTGATTATGAAGGCAACATATTTCGGGTATGGAGGAGGCAGTGACACTCGTTTACATCCTTGTTTGGAAACCTCCAACGGTCCATCTGTTGGTACTGTAAATTCTGCCCTAGTAGAGACAAGATTTGAAGAAAAAATTTCTCCTACTACTGGAAGCCCAGTTACTTTCGTAATCCATTCTTTAGTAACGAATACTGTCAAACCCCACACTATAGCTTCTCCCTCTGAAAGAGTTCTCAAAAACTCACATGCAGCTTCTTCATTAAAGGAATCTAACCTCATAAAATAATTCAGCCAACCACAATTACTGAATGCCTGAACCATTTGAGGATTTTTCATTAAGAGATCATGAGCTATAGGCTCATTTCTTACTAACTGGCCACCCATATTCACAAATTATCCCAGCTCAGATTCCAAAAACTCAAACTCTTTCTGAAAATTCAAAAAACTTTTTCTGCTCTGCTTCTGCTTTGCTTCTTTTTGCCCCGCCGTCACTTTTCTCTACTTTTCCAAGAATGAATCAAAAGATATTTGCATGAAATGATTGTTACAAACTACCCAAATCAAGTAGTTAATTTTTGTTTAGGATAAAGGCATGCAGTCATATTTGGAAAGTAGAAGAAAATAAAAATATCTTAACAGTTGTGACAGCGACATAAGAATTTTTTTGAAATGGATTACCATCACCCCCTACTTAAAATTTGGCATGTTTCCACACATGTGCGAAAGGATAGGTGAAGAATCAGGGAATAATGACTGATATCTACATAACAATTAATGAATAAATGATGTGACAACAAAAGATATCACGTACCTTGTAATAAATGCACGTACATGCTGGGAAAGATCACAGCGCAACATGAAATGACAGCTGGAGTTGAAATCATAAATGAGGGCGCTACAACAAAATGGATGACATGGATGGGTGATGTGGAAGAAGAGGAAATGAATGGTGGTGATGGATGAAAAGAAAAGAAAGTGGCTTCCTTAAAAAGGAAACCTTTATTATGGGCATTCAACATGGAATTTAAAGAGATGCTATAGGAAGATCAGTGGCCACATCTGAAACAAACTGATTCATAAATTCTTCTTTGGACGTTGGCTTATGATACAACCGAAGATGGTGTCCATTAACTAGTAGCTTGAATCAGACATGATCTATTGTAGCTAACTAAATTGAACCATTATCAAACACATTTTCTATTTCATAAGGACCAAGACATCTTGTGGTGAGTTTACCTTTATTTTCCTTGTACTTGGAGTCATAGAGCAGCGTCCAATCACTGATAGATAATTTCTTAGTTCTAATATGGTGGTCATGCCAATTTTTTCTTTGCTGTTGGATAGCTTCTATATGCTATAGGGCAGCTTTCCTCATCTCATCCAATGCATTCAACTGTAGGAGGTGTTCCTTTTGGGCCTCTGAAATATCAATGTTAAGCTAGAGAGCAATCCTTAAGGTCTTATGCTCAAACTCTATTGGCAACATGGCATTTTTTCCATAGAGTAACTCAAAAGGAGTAAAACCTGTAGTTATTTTCCATGTTGTTCTATAAGCCCAGACTACTTTAGGAAGCTGAGTGCTCTATTCCTTCTTGTGTAATTGTACTGTCTTAATAAGGATTGCCTCTGTTTCTTTGTTGGTAACCTCTGCCTGACAATTGGCTTGAGGGTGATAGGGGCTAGACTTCCTGTGCCTGATCTTGTAGTCATTCATCAATGCAATGATTAAGTTTGATGTAAACTGAGCTCCTTGATCAGTAACAAGTTCCTTTGGGACTCCAAATTGAGTAAAAATATGTTCATACAGGAGCTCAACAACTTTATTGTCATGGGCATGTGTCATTGCTTTTACTTCTACCCACTTGGTTACACAATCAGTGCAAACCAAAATGTATGATATCCCATTGGATGGAGGATCAATAGGCACAAAAAAATCCATGCCCCACTTGTCAAAGGGATTGACTACCACTTGAGGATACAGGGGCATTTCATCAGACCCTGTTGGTCTCACAATGCATTGACATCTCTCACATTTTCTAGTGTAGGCTGCAACATCTTTGTGGAGTGTAGGCCAATAGTATCTAGTAGCAAGCACTTTCATAGATTTTCTCTTAGCTGCAAAGTTCCCACCACATGGCTCATCATAATAGGCATGAAAAATGTCATAGGTCTCATCTTACTTAACACATCTTCTCATGACTTGGTCAGGTCTTGTATAAAATAAACAATCTGTAATCCATTAAAAGCTAAATTTTTTTTCTACCAACAATTGCCTTTCCTTTGGTGAGAAGTGGGCTGGGATCTTGTTAGCTACTAAATAATTTGCAATATCTACATACCATGGAGTTTAAGCAGCAATAGAAAATAGATGTTCATCAGGAAAGCTATCATCAATTACCTTAGGGGTGGCAGGTGTAGTTATTTGAAGTCTTGACAAGAAATCAGCCACCACATTAGCCTGACCTAGCTTATTAATAACTGTGATATCAAATTCCTACAACAATAGGAGCCATCTTGCTAATTTTCTAGATATGGCAGGCTTATTCATGAGGTACCTTATTGCTTCATGATATGTATGGACAAATATTTGGTAACCAGTGACATAATGTCAAAAATTGTTTAGGGCATACACAACTGCTAGCAATTCTTTCTCTGTGATAGTATAGTTTAATTCGGGGCATTGAAGGTTTTTGCTAATGAAATATATGGCATGCTCTATGGAATTTTCTTTCTATCCTAAAACTACCCCTATGGCATAATTAGAAGCATCTATGTGTATATGAAAGGGAAAACTCCACTTCGGTCCTTGAAGAACAGGTGCCTAAGTAAGTAAGTTCTTAAGCTACAAGAAAGAGTTTTCATAGGCCTCAGTCTAGTTAAATTCAGAATCATTAGTCAATAAGGCATATAATGGACTGGCTATTTTGCTGAAATCTTTCATAAATCTTCTATAATATCCAACATGTCCTAGGAAGCTTCTAACATCCTTTTGTTTCATAGGTGTTTGCAAAGTTAGAATAACTTCAATTTTTGCAGGATCAACTTGAATTCTTGCTTGAGAGATATGATGGCCTAAAAAAATTCCTTCTTGCATCATCATAAAACACTTCTCACTATTCAAAGACAATTTTTTCTCCTTACATCTTTTCAACACTTTCTCCAAATTTTCTAATTCTTCTTCATAAGTAGCTCCATAAGTGGTGAAGTCGTCCATATAGATCTCCATAGAATTATGAGAAATGTTAGCAAAAATACTGATTACTGCCCTTTGAAATGTTGTAGGTGCATTACACAGTCCAAAAGGTAAGACAGAGTAGGAAAAAGTGCCCTATGGACTGGTAAAATTTGTTTTGTCTTGATCCTCAGGGGTAATTCTTATTTGATTATACCCACTATATCCATCCAAAAAGGAGAAATACTTTTTACCAGACAATGAGTCCAGCACTTGGTCAACAAATGGTAGTGGAAATTGATCCTTTTTAGTTGTTGTGTTCAGCTCCCTGTAGTCTACACAAACTCTCTATTTTCCTCCATTTTTAGGAACAATCACCAATGGAGATACCCATTGACTATCTGAAATGGGATAGATAAAACCAACATCAAAAAAATTTTGAGCTCATTTTTAACTATTTCCCTGAGTGCTGAGTTTATCCTTCTTTGAGGTTGCCTAACAGGTGTACAGTCTTCCTTAATATAGATCCTATGAGTATAGAGTTGAGGATCTATTCCCTTCATATCCCCATAGTGCCATGCAAAAGCTTTGTGTTGTTCTTGCAACATTGTGACTAGGGCAGCTTGTTGAGATTGAGGCAGCTTATTATTGATGTTCAGATAGCGGCCTGGAGACACTTCTACTTGCTTGATAAGATCATTCATGAAGGTTGTTGATAAAGGTGGTGTATGTATTTCATGTGAAAGAAAGTTGTGATAAACTGTAGGAGATTCAAGTGGTAGGCTCTCAGAATTCAGTTGCTGCAGTAAACACCACTGAGGATAGCTATCTGGAATAGATGGGCTACTCAGATCAGAGTTGGACTGTAAAATGTGTAAAAGGAGGTCATCCTCACTCTGAAGCTATGAAAATAGATTAGTTAATAGCATCATTAGCTAAGCCAATGAATTGAATTCTTCAGTTTCCTCTCCTAAATTTGGCCAAATTGGTTGAGACAAGTTTGGTTGAGGCTGGGTAGGTGGGTATAAAGCCAATTTCTTTCTTGACTGACCATTAGAAATTGTCATGTCTCCTGAATGACATCCTATAAAAGCATCAGCTATGGCTAACCATGGTCTACCTAGGATGATAGGATATCCTCCCAAAGTTTCCTTAGTGGATAATATGGTGAAATCTACCAGGTATTCCCAAAACTCAAGAATGACAATGACATCTTCTACCACTCCATTAGGTTTTACCATGGAACTATCAGCAAGCTACAGGATGGTAGGTGTAGACTGAATGGTTAGGATATTCAAATACTCCATAGTATGCTTGGTCATTACATTGATGGTTGCACCAAGGTCAATTAAAAAATTCTTTACTATCTGGCCATTAATATTTATTTGTACCACAGGACTCCCAGGATCAGTATATTTTGGAATGACTACCTTCCCTAACATAATATCTGCCAACTGTCCTAGAACATGGATAGTTTGGGGATCCTTTTTCTTTCTTCTTGGTTTATTTAAACATGCCTCCTTAATGGCTTTTCCATAAATTGGGACATCTTGAATGGATTGAAAAAGAGGAATTTGAATGTGTACATTCTTCAGCTGATCCAAAATATCAAAGGTAGGTTCTTCCATAGACTTGGATGTATTAATTTGCAACCTCTGAGGAAAAGGCGGTTTGGCCTGATGCTACATGACAAGTTCCTTAGAGATAGTGTCTGATACAGGTATATGATCTTGTGTTTGAGCACATGGTCACCTTTGTTCAACGAAGAATACTTGATCATCATCACCCTCTACTATTTTGAAATCAGTAGGTAATTGCTTAGCCTCCAGGTTAGCCACCATCTTACATCTGCAGTCATGTTTCTTCTGTCTACAATGTGGACATAACTCAGCCAAGATTGCTTCAGCTTCCTCATGTTTCTTCAGAGCTTGCATAATATCCAACTATGTAGCCATATTGTTTATGATACCCTACTTAAAATATAACATTAAATTTGTAATCTCCATCTGTGAAACTCCATTAATAGAAGAATTTCCCACTGTGGCTTGATGACCTCTACCCTTCTTAATAATTTCTTGAGAGTAGTTGAGACATATTTTTTGATATCATCCCAAGGCAGTTGGGCTATATCTCCTCCTCCCATTAGGTCCAGGGCATCTATACAGGTGTCACTGATTCCCCTTAGGAAAAGTAGTTTATGAGATTTTTCATTGAGAGTATGGTCTGAATTATTTTTCAAGGAAAATAAGAATCTTGAGATATAGTCTTCTAGGCTTTCATCCTCATTTTGTTGAATTCTAAATATATCATCACCCTTACTACCACTCTTACAATATTCCTTGTATTTCTCAAGAAATTTTTTTGCATGGCTGCCCAACTATCAACAACACCCCTTCCCAAACTCATGAACCATCTAAGAGCTCCTTCTTTCAAAGTAGAAAGAAACAACTCCAACCTGTGAGCATTTAAATTATAATCATAGCTGTGACAGAGGATGTAAAACTCAAACAAGAAAGTGTCTGGGTCCTTTGTAACTAGTCCATAGATCTTGGGAAGTAATGAAGAAGGAATATTTTTAAGGTTATCATTATCTTGCTAAGCAATGATAGGGAATTCAAAAGCAGGAGGTTGATTAGGTGGATTTCGTGCCATATTTTCTTGATGGAGTATCAAAAAAATTGGATTTTCTTCAAGTTCTTCGTCAGTTGGGTCAAATGGCAATTGAAAAAATAGGTTTTTAGCAAATGGATTGATATTTTGGTCTCCTCCTTCCTCAAATAGATTATAAGTTGGTTCAAAATTGTTATCAATGAATGGAAGGTCAGGGTGGAATCTTCCCAGAATGTCTCTTCTTCTATGCATGCAATAGAATGAATGGTGAATTGAAGGAATTTTAAAAATTCTTGAATAACAGACTAAACTACTACTAACAATGACTATGGCAGGTTCTTAGCTTGACACCATCACTGGAAACAAAGCCAAAAATGGTCGCGCCCACAAAAAGATATAAAAGTCATAGAAAATCCTAGCCTGGGAATTGGACATTCTAGCAGGTGACTAATATCTTCTTATGGTCATTCATTTACATTTTCAAACTAGGGAATATATACTTGGAATGGAGCGGCACTATATGTGCACTAAGAACCAAATTCAACCACAATTTACCAGAAATAAATGCGTGGAAGGAATTCTACTTATGCTATAAGAATGTACAGTGAAGCCTTCTTAACTTAAGTGTAGCTTAATCAAAGCAGAAATCATGAAAACTATTACTACAGAACAAACCATGAACTGACCTTATGCTGCAGGAACAAACACAAGGATGGATTCCTGATGCTGCAAGAACAATATAAGACTGACTTTGCGTAGAAACTTTCAAGAATGAAATCTAACTTATGATCAACAGGAAATAAACAACTAACTAACTACAGATACTTACTAAGTGGGCCCCCTTAGCAAGCATCAACTATTTTATGCAAGAATTGAACTCCAAACTTCATCAACTTTTATTCATAAAAATTGGAATGATATACATTGTTCTACTTATATGGAAACTAACACAAAGCTCTGATTCTTATTATAATACTAACTCTTACATGTTATGCTTGCTCACTCGTGCAGGAGGAACACTTATTTATATCAGAAAAGCAACTAACTAACTCTAACAAAGAAAGACGTGGACATAAGTGTATCCTGAAACCGAGGAACAAACTTCTCATAAATGAAAGCATATCTATTCAACATGATCCATAGAGAATTTAGCATTCCACTCTTCCTAGATTAATGAACATTTAGATTTCCTCCCAATGACATAGTCAGAGAGTATTTGCCGAAACAAATTCTTTGATGTTGTGCATGAAATGGAATTTACTGCAAGGCTGAGATCTACTGTGCTAGATTCGTTCATGCTTTCTTCAACAACCTGTGATACACAAGGTGAAAGAAACATAAGAGAGCACGTATGAAAAACAACACGATATACATTCACTAATCACATATTAAATCTATTTCATTATTCAAAAACCACATGCATTATATCAGTCATTCAGGAGGTCAAACAGGGTAATTAATAAGACACATAGGAATGTATTGCTACAGGATACTACCCAATTTCAGATAAAAATTATTTAATAAAAGAGTTAAAAGAACCATTTAGAAACAAGAGTAAGGGTATTAAAATACATCATAATATTTAAATTATGAGCATATTTTAGGCTCATCAACAACATCCCAATGGTAATTGGTAGACAACTTAGAAATATCAATTTATAACCATTCCACTTTTAATACTGTTGAAACAACACGAGATACAACAACAAGGAATAGAAATCCACTTTTAATGTTGTGCAAACAGGAGGGGATACATCAAAAAGAATAAAAATGATAAATGCAAATGCATATACCCCTATATGTATCTCTCTATCTTTGAGACTGCTTTATGTGTATCCATGCAGTCTTTTATTATTTCTATATATGCGTATTTATGCAATTTTTTATTTTTCTATGTTATGGCAACAATGCTATGGTGCAATAATCTATCCAAAATGTGTATAGCATCATAGGATTAATTAGAAATTCAGCCTACATTACTTGGTATTGAATATTATGGACAAAACATTAAAGAAAAATACCCATGTAAAACTACTTACAGATTCCATAGCACAACAGTTTGGGAAACCTCAATTCTATTATAGAATAGACCCGAGGGAGACGATTCTTACAATAGTGTAATATGCAAGGAACACCACAACGACTCTTTCGACAATGCAACTTAATCAATATATTTTCTTTCCTTACAAACAAGAAAAACAACAATTGGCAATTTGTTATAGGGAGCTTCAAATAGATGAGGGAAAAATAATATCATGCAACATATTGGTATAACACAAGAAATATATGTAATAGTTGTAAGAGCTATCAAGATGATACTCAAGAATGAGACATATGTCATGCTTGAGTGTTTTCCTAATAGTTCTTTTATGATTTTCCTGTTTGTCTATAATATTTAATGTGAAATAATGGAGCTTGAATGTAGAATATATGCATGTATATATATGTAGAAATAATTAAGTACATATATGCATTAAATTTCCCCTTTCTCAACACATTGATAATAAATACACACATATAAGCAGATCTATGCATATGTACATATCTATATATCCATTTATATACACACTACTATATCTAAATACATGTGTAGATAGCATATTTGTTTCTCACTATCTAACTCCTGTGCTTAAAATTTATGAAGGGACCAAACATCCAAATTAATTTCCCCCTCAATTATGCGGCTGGGAAGGATACAAGTTCAAACCTTTTTAGTTTCTTATAGAATATTGTCTACTCCATAGTTTGGAATTAGTATAGGCAACTAAAGGGTTGAAATTGAAGCCTTCTCAGCCAGTCAACTGAGGGAAAATCTAGTCTAGATGCTTACTTGCATTTTCAAATGGGCCACAGGGGTCCTGGTTTGTATATATGGATATATATGTTTGCGTACATGTATATTTTTAAATATGAAAAAGAAAAATTGATATATATATATACACCAATTGTAGTACAATGGCACAACATGAACTAAATGCATTATTCAATGTTGTAGTGGGGAAAGTATACTACTAAATATGCAAAAAAATATATTGATTCAGTTGCATTCTCAAAAGAGCCATTCTGGCATTATGAATATGTTATGCATACTGGACGATTAAATGTTTCCTTCTCAACAAATAGAAACTTCAAAAAATTAGCCTATCAACTAAAGATATAAAGTTGAATAGATAAAATAACTATTACAAGAACACTTAAAAGCCACCAAACTATTTTTTCCTCCACACCTATACAAAAATATTTTCAACTTGCCAAATCAATTATGTAAGCCTAACTCTTTATGACGATACTTATTTTCTTTAGGCTATGACAACAATTATATGACACAAAAAATATGCAAAATGTGTATAATGCCACAGGCTTAATTATGAATTTGAGTTACAATGCTTGGCATTAAATATTATAGACGAAAAATTTATGCAAAGCACCCATGTAAAATGCCTTGCAACAAATAGTTCTTATTCTAACACCTCTTATACAATTTCTCTATTTGTCTTCAATATTTATTAACAAAGAACATAGCTCAAATCCTATATGAATATGTTTCGTGATATTATTTTTTCCTTGTTCTGCTTCAAGCTCCTTGCAAGAAACTGCCCAGGTCTATTGCCCTTGTGGTGTTTTTTGGTTTTGTGACTGTTGCCAAATGCAAATTGAGGAATGCAACTATCGCTATCTTTTGCAGTTAAAGCTGCAAGACCATTCAGCCAACTATTACATAGATTGCTTGTGCTGTGTGAATATGTTTTATGATATCCTTTCCTCCTGTTTCAAAGCTCTATTTAATGTTGGGTTTCGATATTCTCTCATTTTCTGTGGTTCTTGAGTGTTTTCCTAATAGTTCTTTTATAATTTTCCTATTTCTCTATAATATTTAGTGCCAAATAATGGAGCTCAAATTTAGAATATATGTATTTATATATATAACAATTCATCCACCCTTTGACAGTGTATTTCTTTTGGTGAAGCTGCCACTAGTTTGCTCCAAATTGCAGTAAAAGACCTATACATGTTGTAGGATAGCTTTGAGTCTACAATAGATCATCTTGTTGTTATTAAAGGACTTGTGTGTAAACCTTGTCTTATACGAATATGCTTAGTGTCAGTTTCCAATCATCTGTGATTTATTAGGTTATGACAATAATTATATGATGTGATCCTAAATCTTTTTATGTAAAAAAGACCTTGCCCATTTCTTTAAACTTATAGAAAGATAACAAAATTTGAAACATATAGATACAAGATTCAACCTGCATCATTTGCTAGTAAATATTGAAGACAAATAGAGAAATGTATAAAACGTATTAGACCTTATGATGAAAATTAGCTCTAGGAATCTCTACCTATAATTCTATCACTATCTAGACAAGGTGTAACACCAATTTCTATGTAACAATTGGTTTCTCAATTGAAAATTCAAGCTACATTATTTTCCACTAAATATTATAGACAAATAGGGAAATTGTAAAATAACTATTAAAAGAATACTTAAAATTCATAGCTAAATCACAGATGACCAGGAACCCACACTAAACATATTCGTACAAGACAAGCAGGCTCTGTAAGACTTGGTTTGTCAATTCAAATTTCAAGCTACATTTTTTGGCACCAAACCCATATTAAATAGAACTCATAAAGCCAATGAGTACCAATAATTTGCACAACCTACCTACAATGACACAAGCTTAATAAAAAATTTGAGCTACATTACCTAGTACTAAATTTTGTAGAAAAAATAGAGAATTTTTAAAAGAGCTATTGCATGACAAATCCTCTTCACGGTTAAATCCGACAGAGAACCCATTGGAAACTTCAAATAGATAAATTTAATAGATAAAAGAGATATTAGAAACAATAACACTTATCATCCACCAAATTAATTTTATATCCAACATGTTCATAATTTGCAATTGGTCCTATGTTAATGCGTCCAACATCACCGATGCAAATAGATAACCAAAACAATAAATGGATGACAATAAAAATACTAATCATAAACAACATTCAACCAAAATTGCTCCTATGGTAATGGGTATAAGGCCAAAGATGGATAGAGATAAACTCACTCACATCCCAAGCAAGGGCCTGCCCAAAAAATATGAACATTATGTGAAAGGTTGACAACGGGAAAAATAATATCACACAACATATTGGTGCAAGACAAGCAGTGTATGTAACAACTATATCAACTAGTAGGATGGTACCTAAGAATCATATGTATGCAACTCAAATTTGCAATATATGCATGTATATATGTATATATATGTGTAGATATATGTATAATATATATATATATATACACATAGATAGATACATATGTATACATATGTGTGATCTAAGAGGGATTCACTGCACATAGGTCTCTCCTTTCTTGAGAGATCACCAGGGAATGAACTTCCCTTATACACCTCAGAATAACAAAATGGTAAAAGGTTAACACCTAGTTACGCTTCGGGGAAAATAATCAGAGGTCTTGAGAGAGCCAGATTAAGAGATTCCTATCCCACAAGAGGGAGCTCTCAGCTACAAGATGTCAACACCGTTCTAGGATGCCAACGTAGTGTGATATCATCTGAAAGATGCATTGGTGTCTTGAGCAATAGAGAACTTAGGAGTGCTTCAAACATAAACAAATCCAACTTATAGACTCAAGAATGATTCGTACGAGGTTGCTTAACTGACCAAAAGACCAAATATCAAAGGAAATATTACGATGCTTGGAGAAATCTTACCTTTTTTCTAGACACTCAAATCTTCAGTCCAAGCTCCTTTTCATGACTTGCACACAAAAGACCAAGGAGAAAGTTGTTGGGTGGTTGTATAGAGGCCTACCTCAGTCAGACCCCGTTTTGGTGTTCCCACCTCCATGAACAGCCAAGTTGGAAATGGATGCTAAAGTAGTAAATAAAGCATGTGGTGAAAGTAATACCCGCTTGGGGGTAGAACTCACACCACAATACGCATGTGGTGAAAATAATACCTGCTCAAGAGTAGAACCCACACCACAATAAAGTAGAAAAATGAGCGTAAAAGGAAAATGAGAGAGGAAGAGAGAGAGTGTTACCCATGGACTAAGGCCCTCTCAAAAACACACAGACGCACCATTGAGTGCTTGCTTGAGAGCTGTTGTTGTTGGGGGGACTTCAATCTGCCATGGCTTCACCTGTGAATGCACTGTTATCAAAGGAGAAGGAGTCTCAAAAGCTGTCACAAAACATAAAGAGAGCTCGTGTGATGTCCTCCCATCTTCCAACCTTCAAAATTAGGGGTAGAACAAGGTTTCTATGCTTGCAATGGCAACAAAGAGCCGTTACTTTCAGAGTGTAACCACCACGACATGTGTCTCAAGGATTAACCTTCTAGATTCCACATTTTGAACTTGGGAAACAGTCAGGACGCTATGCCCTATGCATTCGTCCAAGATCTATATTATCAAAAAATGGGTTGTTAGGCTTTTGTTGCTAAGCCACTTGTCCACATGGAGTTAGAACCATGAAATTATGACCCATGGGATTTTGTCATTAATGTCTTAGGGGGTCATAAATGCTAGGCATAAATGCAAAAACATGAAATTTCCCTAGGTACAATTCTATGATATTACATTTTTCCCTCACTTTAGTGGGCTTGATTTTGAAAAAATCAACCTCACTAAAGTAGAAAAGAAAAATTTCACCCAAATTTTTGAATTTTATAGATTTGTGTGTCAATAGAAAGAGACCATAGTGGCTATTGCAGCTGAGCTAACTAGAACTGAAGGTTCCCCCAGCATCTGATCTCAAGAAACAACATCTGAGTGGTTGCTAAAAACTATTGTCTCAAGGGTTAACCTTCTAGATTCCACATTTTGAACTCAGGAAACTGACAAGATGCTAGCGCGTTGCGTAGACGTCTGCGCGCCACCCATTCATCCAAGACCTATATTCTCAAAAAATACGTCACGAGGCTTCTATTACTCAGCCACTTGTCCACAAGGAGTCACAACCATGAAATTACAACCCATGGTATTTTGTCATTAATGTGTTAGGGTGTCATAAATGCTAGGCATAAATGCAAAAAATATGGAATTGCCCCATGGTGCAATTCTGCGATATTAAAATATGTAGACACATATATATACTCTATGCATCTTTTCTGCTATACACATTTTGTACAATTAGTCCCTTGGTATCTTTCTAATTGATCTAACTTAAAATCCTTACAAAGACAATGGTATAGATTGTGAGCAGCTACATAATTTATTCTTATGTCTGCATATATACATTTTCACATTAATTGAGTTGCCATGGTTTTGATTTCACTTTGGTGCCCACAATATTTGTACCCTCCTAACAAATAGAGTAATTGTATAAAAGGAGCTGCATTATTCGGCATTCAGTATTATACATAAATGGGGAAATTGTAACATAGCAATTAGTAAAACATACATACATATATTTATGCATATATACATATCTACACACATGTATATATATATATACATACATACATGTATATATATACATACATACATACATACATACATACATACATGTATATACACATATACACATATATATACATATGTACAATCACAAATATATATATATATATATACATATATATATGTACATATATATATAGGATTAATCAAGAATCCAAGCTACATTAGTTAATACCTCTTTTAAAATTTCTCTATTTCTCTATAATATTTAGTGTGAGGTGATGCAGTTCAAATTTTCAATGAAGTTTGTGGGGTTATACTCTTTTTGACATGGGTGTTTTGCATAGATGATTAATTTATTGTTAATTTATTCTTATTATATGTTTTTTTCTTTGAGGTTAAAGCCACTTTGGAGACTTCAAAGAGATTATCGCTTTTTGTGGGTGCAGGAATTGCAGTTAAATCTTCTTTCTTCCACCAGAAATTATAAAAGAGCTATTACATGAAAAATTCTATTCACGACTCAGCTGACAAAAATATTGTTGGAAATTTCAAACAAATAACAAACACTCTACATATCTATCTATATTCAATCACTCCTATGATAATATCCAATTGCTCCTATGTTAATGCATCTAATGACAAAGATACACATAGGAAACTAAAACAGTAAACTGAGCATAAGAAAATTACTAACCCTAACCATATTTTTTGACGAATGAAACAAGATTTAACTATATTTTCTCTTATGGGAACATGTATAAGCCCAACTACTAAAAACAATAAACCAAGAACCAAAAAATTACAAAACCTAGCCATAATTTTTGCAGAAACAGAGAAGATTTAACTACAATTTCTCCATCCATACAAAACCATAACAACAAAAATCCATGGAAAATGACTTAAAGATTCTAGAGATTTTTTTTTTAACATAAAAAATAAATAAACCATTTATACAAAGCTCCAAAGTAAAACGACCTATAGATTGCCCAGAATGATAGTTTTAAAACCCTCTGATATGCCATAAAATGGAGTTGAGGCCGACAATTTTTACAATAGTTTACTATCAAACAAACCAGCAAACCACATACGGTGATTTTTAGAATAGTCCACTATGAAACCAACACCACAATGGATCTTTCGATAATGCATCTTAATCAATATACTTTGTCACACATTAAATAGAAAATCCGAGCTACATTGTTTGGAATTAAATATTAAAGAGAAACAGACAAATTGTAAAATAACTATTACACAACAAATCCTATTCACGGTTCGGCTGACAAAAATCTCATTAGAAACTTCAAACAAATAACAAATCCTCTACATATCCATATATATACAATCACTCCTATCTTAAAATATACAATTGGGCAATAAAATTACCAACCCTAACCATATTTTTTTATGGAAGAACCTAGATTTAACTACAATTTCTCCTATGGTAACGGGTATAAGGCCAAATATGCATATAGATAACTACAAACAATAAACCAGGAATGAAAAAATTACAAACCCTACCCATATTTTTTGATGAAATAAAAAAATTCAACTGCAATTTCTCCATCCACACAAAACCATAACATGAGACATCCATGCAGAATGGCATATAGATTCTGGATAACAACAATTTTAACATAAAAAATTAAGAAAAAATTTATACAAAACACCCATGTAAAATGACTTACAAATTGTGGAGAACGAAAATTTTAAAACCCTCCAATCTACTACAAAAATTAGTGGAAGCCAATGATTTTTTACAATAGTCTCCTATGAAACAAACTAGGGAACAATAGGTGGTGATTTTTAGAATAGTCTGGTATCAAAAAAACACCACAATGGCTCTGTTGACAATGCAACTTAATCAATAGACTTCCTCACACATCATGCAACACATCAGCATTGAAACCCTTAAACCTACTATCAAAATGAACAATAAGCAGAGAACGAAAGACAAACAATAAATTAATCATTTATTCAAAATACCCATGCAAAACGACTTACAGATTCTACTACCCAATAGTTTTAAAACTATCCAACCTACTAAAAATGAAGCCGAATGCGACGAATTTAACAATATCCTACTATCAAACCAACACCACAATGGTTCTTTCGACAATACAACTTCATCAAAGTATACTTTCCCACATGGCAACATTCAATATTGCATTTACTTCGCCCGCCGCCATCATGCAATGATAGGATACATTGGCACTCGTGTCAAAAAATGCTTACCATTCACCTTCCCCGTATCCAGGACAACATTCTCCACCACCACCAACCCACGTAATTACCAAGGTCCATGTCGCCACAAAAAAAAACCCATTTACCTCCTTGCTGGTCGGGACACCCCTGGTGCCGACAAATCTAATTCACGACTGGGCTAACGAAAATATTGCCATAAACTTCAAACAAAATAGCCTATCAGCTAATAATCTACATGGATATTTTACATTAGTATAATAAAAAAAATTAGGTTCTCAACTATTTTTATTTTCTAATGTGGTAAACTATAAATTCTATAATTCACAGTTAACTTTTTAGGAATTGTATATTTATATATATTCATCTAGCTCTACATACTTTTACAAACATACATACATACTTGTATACATGTATGTGTACAAACACACAATTGTATACAAACATATGTTTATAATTGTATATAAATACATATTGTACAACTTTTTCTCTACAATGGTCAGGAATGTTTTCTTTTAGTTTCTTTATCTTTTTTCTTTCATTGGCTTCATGGCCTCGGAGCCTTTCTTTCCTTCTCCTCTAGTTTTGTTCTTCACATTAGCAGTTATACTTCACCACGTGTTGGATATGCACACTTTAAAGTAGACTATGACCCTCTCTCTTTATAAAGGTATGTGATGGCACCACATAATGGCTACATGGTCTTTAGTAAAGGATTTTCCTTTTAAGTGCGAAAAGTGACACATGTTGGCATTGTGAGTTTTCATATAAGTAGCTCCAAGGATGTCTTGGAAATTCCCATATACATGCAACGTGTCCCAAATAGGGTTTTTACCAAAGGAAGAATATGTAGAGTAGCAGAGCACTTTTGCTAGTAGGAGAATATTAAAGAATATTGGTCACAGCTCACTCATATGTGTAGGTGATCAAATTTTTGGATGTCAAAGGTTCCCTAATTAAGCATGGCCCCCAAATTTTCTAGGATTTTTTCAAAAAGATTTCATAGAAAAGGTTCTTGTTGATCCTTCTCAATAGACTTTGCACAAGTTTTTTTGTTGAAAAGATCAAGAATGAGGAATTTGAGTAGCATTTGAATTAGTTATCGCCAACTCAAAATTTATTAGGCTTCAAGACTTTTCAACATAATCTAATATTTGAATGAGATTTTTAGACCGATGGATTAATGCCACCATTTGGGCTTTGTCTTTTGTGATTAGGCAATGGGAGAGAGCTTTTTACTTGTTTTCTTCCCTTATTCTATAAAAGGGAATTTTCGAGCTTCTCCAAGGGTAGAAAAATCATTTCAGAAATGTCTATTACTCTTTTGTAAGTAATAGGTACATGTGCAGGATCATCATGGAAAAAATAGGCCCTTAAGTGGCAAACAAATTAGAAAAATAAGAGTTAAACAAATTGACGTAAAAATTTGAATAAGTTATGTATATTATTTCAAAAATATGTAACAATAGAATCCGTAGCAAATTGAATGTAGTTTCTAAACTGCTAGGTTTTTTTTTTTTTAAATCTATTTGTTGAAAATTTTAAATTTCAATGTAGTAGTACTTAAATTTCAGGGAAAAAATAAGTAGTTGTCTGTCTAACCACCCTAACCACAATAAAATGATAATATTTTTTTTATAAGATTTAGATATAAGTAGGGGACTCATGTCTTGATGTGATGCATATTTGTTTGTAATTTATTTCCAAGTAAATAATTAATTATGAATTTTTTATTACAACTTAAAAAATATATAAAAAACTCGTATTTGGGTATGTGTGAGATCATCATGGAAAAAATAGGCCCTTAACTGGCAAAAAAATTAGAAAAATCAGAGTTAGGCAACTTGACGTAAATTTTTTAATAAGTTATCTATATTATTTCAAAAATATGTAAGAAAGAATCTGTAGCAAATTGAATGTAGTTTCTAAATTACTAGGTTTTTAAAAAAAAAAAAATCTATTTAGTGAGAATTTGAAATTTCAATGTAGTAGTACTTAAATTTCAGGAAAGAAATAAGAAGTAGGTGTCTGTCTGACCACCCTAACCACAATTGAATGATAATATTTTTTTATAAGATTTTAGATATAAGTAGAGGACTCATGTCCCGATGTGATGCATTTTTTTGTAATTTTTTTCTAAGTAAATAATTAATTATGATTTTTTATTACAAATTTTAAAAATATAAAACTTGTATGCGTCGACCACCTTAACTTGGTCAAAATTTTATGAAATTAATTTTTTTTAGTCCTATAGTATGTGAAGCATAGAATGTGACACGTGTTTCGATTCAAAAAAATGTGTTACCGTTTGAAAGCTATAGATGGTTTTTAATCAGCTTATCAATTAGGACTTTAGTCATAATTCAAATAGAAAATGAATAATAATTATTTATTAAATTGAAAGTAAAGCATAATTTATATTGGTAGAAAGCTAAGAATCTCCTTTAAAAATCCTTTTCGTTTCATCAATTTTGGGCAAAAAAAAGTTGCCAGCCACATACCCTACACATACCCATCATATCACCACTTTTTGGCCCATCATGATCCTGCACATACCCATTTCTAACCACCTTAACTTGGTCAAAACTTCATGAAATTCAATTTTTATTTTTTTAATCTCATAGTATGCAAAGCATAGAATGTGATGCATTTTTTTTTATTCAAAAAATGTGATACTGTTTGAAAGCTATAGATAGTTTTCAATCAGCCTATCAATCAGGACTTTAGTTGTAATTCAAATAGAAAATGAATAATAATTATTTATTAAATTCAAAGTAAAGCATAATCATATTGGTGGAAAGCTAAGAATATCCTTTAAAAACCCTTTTCATTTTATCAATTTTGGGTAAAAAAAAAAGTTGTTAGCCACATACCCTACACATACCCATCATATCGCTGCTTTTTGGCCCATCATGATCCTGCACATACCCTAATATTTAGAGATCAATTTTCAAGGAAGTGCCTACTTTGGAACACCTGATCTTAGCATTTTGTATTGTTCTTGAATTAAAATAATAGAAAGAGGAAACACATTAAACTATGCACATTTGGCCTTTGTTGTGCATTTTACTCTCTGTTCAATCAAAATTATGCTCTGTGTTATCTATGTATGGATATGATATTGATAATTGATAATTTTTAATTTCAATTTTTTTGATATTTAGTATAAATCTACACTCAATTAGATCATGTTTTGAACTCTTTCATTACTACAAAAGGTGGTGTTAAGTTTCATACTATGCTAGTGAGTAAATGAATTTTGTAAATGTTTATAAAGCATTAGTAATTGTTCTCATTTGGGTGTATCATCCTCTACTAAACCTTAGTGGGCACTTCCCATAAGAATATTTGAATGTTTTCTTTGTGGTCGTATATGCCTTAGTAGCTCATTCTTTTCTCAACAATGAAGGGTTTGTGGCACTATGTGCTCATTATTTAAGAGTTGATACTACGATAGGAAGATTTGAAGTGTTGTAAAAGATTTTGTTGTATCACATTACTTCTTCCCTTTTCCCCCCAAACTAAGAATGAAGATCCGACTTCTAAAATTTTGGAGGTTATTCAATGGATCACAATCTATTCCCCATCCACTAAATTTCTCATAAGACTATTCGGAGAGGCATGAGATTTCGTGATCAATAGTTATTTTATTGCATGATTAGTGGGACTCATTTTCACTTCACAACACCTTATTAGAATTTAGATTAGTAGTGACCCTACAGATTAAACCTACACATTCATGCCCAAGATCCAAAATAGAGCATCCTCTAGAGGTAATTTTTGATACTTTGAGTTACCATATGTTTCTCCTAGGAGAAGAAGCACTACAAGTTCTTTATTTCCTATTAGGAGAAGTAGTGTTAGGAGCACATGTCATTCATCTAGAGGTCTATCCACTCCACCATTTGATAAATTATTTCAAATTAGAATACCTATTTTTCTAACACAAAGAAGTTTTCTCACTATGGCCCATCAAGCACCAAGAAATTTTTTGTCTTGGAACAATGCTAGTCCACTCATTCCTCCTACTCCCTAGATGTATGGTCTCCTATCCCTATCAATGCTCTAAAGGTAGTTCAAAAATTCATTGGTGAGGATTTGAATATGCCATCAAAACATCTTCATGATGTTGTTAATGTTTGCACGGTTTATAACATCACATAGTATAATGTGTCCCTCAGATTGTTGGCTGCATCTTTCAAGGGAAAGGCCCAAGATTGGTATAGGTACCTAGCTTCTAATTCCATCAATATCTAGGAAAAAATCAGAGACAAAATCTTCAAAAACTTAAAAAAAAAGGGATATCTCTCATCTTTACTACAACAGCTGATAACAATCAATAGATCACCTGAATAGGATGTTATAGATTTTAATACCTAGTTTTGTAAGACCTAGCAGAGGATTCTCGTAGTAGCTAGACCTCTAGCAACTATGGAATTCATGTTCTACTTGAAGGATTTTAATTTAGATATTGTAGTTATGATACAGTCACTAGGAGGTGACAGTATTCTAAATGCATATGACCTAGTGGTGAGAGCCAAAAATAGCTTGGTTGATGTTAGGAAACTCCCACCTAGGTTGCCTATATATGTTAATGTTTGCAAAATATTTTCTAATCTATTAGAAGAGGTTGCTCCTGGTACATCTTCAACACCTTTTCTATCAATGTATGTGTATCATAATGCACAAGAAAACACTTCGATCTCTTCCTCACTAGCCACAGAGATGAATGAAATAAAGAATCTGTTGCAAAATTTCTTGAATGAAAATTTCAATTTAAGGTGATAGTAAGCAACACCTCCAAAGCCTTCTTCTTAGGGTTATCACAGAGGTAAGCCACCTTTCAAGCATAATCAATACCAAGGAGGCACAAGTAGAAATAACTAGTCACAACCTTCAACCTAGATTGTACCAGTTCATATACCAATGCAAATAGTGAATCCTAGCTCTAACAAAGATAATCCTAGGATAGAATAACCTGGTAGAAGATGTGAATGCTTGGTGTTTTCCTAGAAAAAATTCCCACATACCTCAAAATTATTCAAGAGGAAATCTCCATCAAAAATAGTAGAGCATAGAAGTCAAGGTGTCTCTTTAGATGTGGGAGTCAATGCATATTAGGTATGTGTAGGATCATGATGGGCCAAAAAGTGGTGATATGATGGGTATGCATAGGGTATGTGGTTGACAACTATTTTTTACCCAAAATTGATGAAACAAAAAGGGTTTTTAAAGGACATTCTCGGATTTTCACCAATATAAATTATGCTTTAATTTAAATTTAATAAATAATTATTATTCATTTTATGATTGAATTATGACTAAAGCCCTAATTGATAGGTTGATTGAAAAACATCTATAGATTTCAAACGGTATCACATTTTTTGAATCTGAAACATGTGTCACATTCTATGCTTCATATACTATAGGATTAAAAAAAAATTGAATTTCACTATTTTTTTACCAAGTTAAGGTGGTCAGACATACAATTTTTTATATTTTTAAAAAGTTGTAATAAAAAATTCATACTTAATTATTTACTTAGAAAATAATTACAAAAAATAATGCATCACATCGGGACATGAGTCCCCTACTTATATCTAAAATCTTATAAAAAAATATTATCATTTTATTGTGGTTAGGAGGTTAGACAAACACCTATCGCTTATTTTTTCCCAAATTTAAGTACTACTGCATTGAAATTTCAAATTTTCACCAAATAGATTTTTTTCTGTTTTTTTAAAAATAAACCTAATAGTTTAGAAACTACATTCAATTTGCTACAGATTCTATTCTTACATATTTTTGAAATAATATAGATAGCTTATTCAAATTTTTATGTCAAGTTTTCTAACTCTGTTTTTTCTAAATTTTTCACCACTTAAGGGCATATTTTTTCCATGATGATCCTACACATACCCATTAGTCTACCTAGATAGAAAATTATGGACTTAACACCTAGATGCAAGGCATGTCCTTAGAATAAGAGACAAAAATCACCCTAGATCAGGCACTCTTTTCTTGGATGGAGGGATAAGATGTAGCATTTACAAATGAAGTTGCAACAGTAGTAGCCGTAAAAGTCCAATCAGACTACTATTGCAAGTATGAGCATGTTTGGTGGTGTTGTCATTAATATTGTCATTGATGTCAACATAGTTCAACATGTTACAAATTGTACATGTATAGTTGAGATGCTTTTGAGATGTTGTGAGTACATGGAGCTATCTTCATGATGCTATAGATGTGCTAAAATGATTAGTTTCCAAGTGCTTTTGAGAAAATAAATAAGGAAGAGAAGCTAAAGTTATGAATGTGTTCAAAATGTGCTTCGATATGTGCTCCACATTTTTCCTAGGTTGATCCTATACTTGTGTGGATCTGAAAGTTTTCTAATGGTGATCTAGTGGTGATATCTCTTGAGTTGTAGTTTTTGGTTTGATGGGATGTGAAAGTTACATTCACTGATGTGTGAACTATTATGATAGAATTGGTCTTCTGTCGACTTGGAGAAATGATTCTACTCCACAATCCTCTGTTGTTCTATTTCAGATCTTGTGGATCTGGAATATGTCTTATATTGGTGTTCTCTTGGTTTTGGAAAATATGTGTGTGGTTTGGTGATCTGGAAGTCATGTTTTTGAGTTGTATGTTTCTACACAGTCCATATGGACTGATGGAAGGAGTTCGGTGTTCAAATATTGTTGCAATTGTTGTGGATGTATCTGAAGGAATCTGAGATGTGTTCTCATGCATAATGAAGAATTTTGCATTGTATGCATGTTATCTTCTTTTTGGGAAGCATGTACATCAATGTTCATTTGTGTTTTCATTAGGTTTGGCCAACCTAGTGTTTACACTTCATTCAAAGAATTAAAATTAATCAAGGAAGCGTGTGGTCGATCTGAGACATTATTTTTGGTCCTGGTTAAGTATTTTTATTAGTCCACTCTCATTCTTTTCCATCATGGGAATGTTGAGTTTCCGACCTAATTTGAATTTATGAAATGAAGTTTATGTGGCCAACCTCAGAGAAAGTTTCTAAGGTTGAAGATAGTATAAATGCATGTTGAATTGTGAAGAATGTGATAGTGATGCAAAGTGACAAAGTAAGACACAAATCAAAAAAATAGAAGTGTGTGAAAGTGAGTTGATGCAATAGTACTTCATTGTGTTAGATTCTTGAAGGAAGTAAGTTTAAGGTTTCTGCAATCTTCTAATCAGGGCTATGGATGTGTGTCTATTGTTGTGGTGAATCTTTTGTTCTCTTTTGTATCTGTAGGTAGTGAGCCTCTTCTGGGTAGTGAGCCCTTGGTAATGAGCTTTTGTATTCAGTTTTATAATCTCTTTATATTGTGAGTTAATCCTCACCGTGGTTTTTCCGTCATTGGGTTTTCCGTGTAAAAATTCTGGTGTTGATTGTTTTGATTTTACATTTTGTTATTTGCATTTTGTGTTCATACTTAATAACATAATAGTGTGGTAGTGGGATTTATAAGTGTTGAAGTTTTGAATTTGAATTTCTGTGACAATTGATTCACCCCCCCTCTCAGTTTTCCTGTGCCTTTTTAACAATTGCTATCAAATATTTGGTTCCTTGGTGTAGATCTTAACGATTTAAGGAAGATTTGATGGTGCATAAGTTGGTGATCCCTATGTTTGATGGATTTGATTATAGTGATTGAAAAGTGCAGATGAGAGGATATATTATTTCTCTTGGTTACAAGAACTAGAAGGCTATTGTGGCAAAGTATGTTAGTTTGGTGAGTGGTCCTTCTACTGCAGATGAAGTTTCTGCTTATGAGGAGAATGAGAGCTAGGTATGCTATTTACAATGCTTTATCTAAAACTGAGTGAACTAAGGTTCTCTCTTTAGACACCATTTATGAAGTTTGGAAGAAGTTGGAAGAAATGTATGAATAAAATGAAAGAGTAAAGTAGAAAAAGAAGTTGGCGGCAAAGTGTAGATATGAGAATTTGAAAATGGAAGAAGGTGAAGAGTTTACAATCTATTTTTAGAGGGTTGAGATGACAAAAAATGATTTTAATAATCAAGGGGGAAAGTTGACCAATGAAGATATTATTGAGAAGATCTTGATCACCCTACCAAATTGCTATAGTGATAAGATCTCAATTATTGAAGAGATGTATGATCCTAAGAAGTATACTAAAGAATAATTATTTGACACCTTGCAAGCATTTGAGATGAGAAAGTTTAGTAAAGAAGACAGGAAAAAAGAAAAGATAGAAACAAAATTTAAGGAAATGAAGATTGAAGATGATCCAGAGAGTGATGGTTCTGATGAGTTGGAAGTGAATTTCACCAAAAAGTTGAAGAAATCTATTGGAAAGTATAAAGGTATGTTACTCTTTAAATGTTTCAGATGTGGTAATATTGGTCATTATGCTTCAAGATTTCCCAATAGAGTTGTACATAAGAAAAAAAAGGATTATAAAGATAAGGATAGAAAGGATAAGAAATACAAGAAGTTGTATTATGTTAAAGAAGAAGCTGGAATATCTGATGATGAATCTGATTATGAAGGTGATGATAGTGAATGCTTATATTTAGCTTTGGAGAATAGATCTATGTCAGCTAACCTAGGAAAATGTGCAAGGAAGAATTCTCCAGAGAATAAAAAGAATAAGATGGAAGGTACTTTGGTCACCACCTTTCATGAAAGATAGGATGAAGATTACTAGGCGATTGAGAGTGGATATTCCAATCACATGAATGAAGATAAAAGTAATTTGACTACATTTAAAAAGTATGATGGTGGTTTGGTCATGTTTGGTGATGATTCAAGAGCTAAGATTTGTGGGAAAGGTACAATTAGTTTTGATGGAGTACACAACACTGAAGATGTATATTATGTAAAGGATTTGAGGCATAACCTTTTGAGTGTTGGAAAGATGTGTAACAATGGTTTTAAAATTTTGTTTCAGAATAATAGTTGTGAAATTAGAAACATATCCAGAGATATGGTTGGTGCTAGAAGGAGAACTCATGGAAACATCTATCAACTTAAGGGACTTGTTGGTCAATGCCTTGTATCTCAAGTTAGTGAAAGTTGGTTATGGCACTAGAGAATGGGACATGTAAACTTTGATAATCTAGTAAGAATTGGTTGAAGAGATGTTATCTGAGGTCTTCCTAGAATCAGAAATCCTGCTAATACTATTTGTAGAATTTTTTAGTTAGGGAAACAAACAAGATGCAACTTTAAGGGAAAAGAGAAATCTACTACCAAAATGCTGGAATTAATTCATACTGACCTCTATGGTCTGACTGGAATAGGAAGTTGGAATGGTGGCAAGTATTTTATGCTCCTTATTGATGATTATTCTCGAATGACATGGGTTGCTTTTCTTAGAGAGAAGACTCAGGCTTTCGATAGGTTTAAACTATTCAAAGCAAGAGTGGAAAATGAAGTGAATTTGAAAATCAAATGTTTGAGATCTAATAGAGGTGGAGAATTCACTTCCAATGAGTTTAATACATTTTGTGAACAACATGGTGTAAAGAGACATTTTTTGTAAGGAAAACAATGGTGTGGAAAAGCCTTCCTAATGCAAAATCCTCGTGAAAGAAGTACAAAAAAAAACCTTATTTAAAAATTTACATACATTTGAGTTTCACATTCACAGAACAAAAGGAGAGACAAAATAAATCACACACACATAGATAACACTAGATATACATGGGAAAACCCTTATGGGAGAAAAACCCACACACCAAGGAAAGTCACTTTGTATTATAGTAAATCAATTACATATAGAGTTACAAATTTCACTCTCAGATGTTAACTCACAATAGCATCCCCTTGGATGACCTCCAATTGCAAACTATAGTTCGTCACACATACTCACTATTACAATGCTCATACAACATACAATGAATTCTAACTACCAACCAACAACCATTAAGGTTTCATTTAATTTTTGTTCCTTCACCGACAAGCTTCCTCCATCTCGGGCCACACATATTGCTAGCAACATGCATCAAGCCTTCCAACATTAAATTTTGATTGCAGAGAATATTACTATATTCACACTCTGTCAACCCCTGAGTCAGTTCATACAATAAATGTGAACATATTGCTAATAGAAAATACAACTTTCGATTGATGATTTACAACAGTGATGTAAAATCAACAAATGAAATCATGCAATGTGTTGACACATCACTCATCTATCACTTTTGATTATCACACCAAATTTTTGGTTGTTCATTGTGGTGCCCACCATCCACATAACATAGATGTCATTGCCATACAACTGACATCACTATCTATGTAGACTGGTCCAACCATTCAAGAGGAATGTCACCTAGTCAAGAGAAACCCAAACCCTACAACCTCCACCATAGGTTAGAAAAATCCAAGATGTCCTGAAAAAAAAGGAGATCACCATGTCAGGAAAAAAATTAACTTCACAACCTCCAGATGAAGTTTAGGATTTTCTTGAACCCCACGTCAGGTCAATAACATTGTCGCTCAGTTGGGGAAACCCCAAACTTCACAACCTTTGTCGATGGTTAGAAATTTCTTGGATGCCATGAAAATGAAGGAGATTGGCTAGTTGTGAAATTAAGAAACTTATGAACTTCACTACAAGGTTCCAAAGTTAGAGAAATCAATGATCTCGTGACCAACCCATTGTTGCCAAGTTACAAACTTTCAGAACCCCACAATTTAAGTTTCAAGGTTCAAGTTTTGGGGGATAGGCCGATAATGAAGACCAAACAAAGGGGAAAAATTCCAAGTCTTTAATAGAGGTTGAAGCTAACAAGTTGAGGCACGTTTTCCAACAAGCTCACACTTGACAAAGACTTACTGGCTTCCTCCAAACTCAAAATTCATGAAGGTCATGGGCTCCAAGGCCCATCAAAGTAACACATCACCTATACTTGTATGTGCTCACGGGCTTTTTCAATGCATTAGCAACATTCTCTAGAGTATCCACCTTCTCCAGATTAATCTTTCCATCCTCCACCATATCATGAATGAAATGATATTGTACATCAATGTGCCTTGTCCTAGCATGGAAAGTGGGTTTTTTTGCCAAATAAATAGCACTTTGACTATCACAAAAAATCATAATCTTCCTTGCATTAATCCCAATATCTGAACATAACCGCTTAATGCAAACGACTTCTTTGCAAGCGTGTGATGCTACCATGTATTCTACCTCAGTAGTAGATAAAGTGACTATAGCCTACCGTTTGCTCATCCAAATCACTACTCCAGCAAATAACATGAAGATGTATCCACTGGTGGACCTTTTTTGTCAATGTCCCCTGCCCAATCAGAGTGCACATATCCACAAATGCTAAGAGATATTTGTGATCTAACTGTGTTTCCATGATAACACAAAGAAAACTATGAGGTACCCTTCAAGTATCTAAAAACTCTCTACACAACATCCCAATGCGGCCTTCCTAGATTAGCCATAAACCAACTAAGAACTACCACTACTTGGGCAATTCCTGGCCTTGTACAGACCATTGCATACATTAAACTACCAAAAAAACTTGGATACGACACCCTGGTCATGTCCTCCATCTCGATAGGATATTTTAGACAATCTTCAACAAATAGCTTCATTCCCTGCAACACTAGAAAAACTAGCTTCTTGCAATCAGTCATCCCAAATATCTCCAGGATAGTGTTGATATACATACTCTAGCTAAGGAAAAGCTTTCTACTTTTTCTATCCCTTTTTATTTCCATCCCCAGAATATACCTTGCTGCACCCAGATCTTTCATTTCAAACTTTGTAGATAATTGAGATTTTAGATTAAAAATCATAGTCTTACTATTTCCTATGAACAACATATCATCCATGTATACGGTAATAATAAGCACTCGACCATTTTAATTTTATTAATACACACAATGATCAAATTTTGATCTCATAAATCTAAATGACAACACAAAGGTGTCAAACTTTTGGTGCCACATTCTAGGAAATTGCTTCAAACCATATAGAGATTTCCTTAACTTGCAGACCAAGATTTCCTTACCTTTTTCAATGAAGTTCTCATGTTGGGAAATATAAATTTCTTCTTCCATCTCTCCATGAAGAAATGTTGTCATCACATCCATCTGCTCAATCTCCAAGTTATACGCTACTACAAGTGACAAAAGAAATATGATAGATGTCAACTTAGCTACAAGGGAAAATATTTCTCCATAATCAATTCCCTCCACCTAGGAATAACCTTTCATGACTAACTAAGCTTTATACTTTTCAACACTGCCATGTAGACCATTCTTCTTCTTAAATACCCATTTACAGCCAATAGGATTTCACCCTTCAGGCAAAGGTACCAAATCCTAGGTTTCATTCTTCTTCAATGATTCCATTTCTTCATTCATGGCTTCCAACCAAGAATTTGAGTTAGACATGTGAATTTCCTCTTTCACAGTCCTAGGCTCATTAGTGCTAGTAATCAAAGAATAGGCACAGTTCAAATCCAACATAGAAAATTTGTACTTATTAGGTTGTTGTTTGTCACGTGTAGACCTCCTCACAGGTTGAGACTAAGGTTGTGGTTTTTCTTCTTCAGAACTCTCAAAGCTGCCCAAAATCTCCTCAGTTTCAGGTAAACTTTGTAGTTCCTCTTTATCTGGTGTTTGAGGAATTTCAACTACATCATTCTTCTTTTCATTTTTATCTGCCTCTAACTGTGGATTAGCTATTGAAGTCTTCAACTCATGAAAGATTACACTTTTGTTGTACAAAACCTTCTCAGTAACAGGATTCCAAAGCTTCTATCCTTTCACACTAATGCCATAGCCAATGAAGATACATTTGATAGCCTTGTTCTCCAACTTTTAATTTTTCTCATTCGACACATATGCATATGCCTCATAGCTAAAGACACGAATATGTCTTAGACAAGGCTTCTTACCAGACTATGCTTCCAAAGGTGTTTTTTCAACAAGAGCCAAACAAGGTGAATGATTTACCAAGTAACATGTTGTAGCCATAGCCTTAGTCCAAAAATTCTGCTCTAGACCAACACTGCTCAACATACTTCTTTCTCTTTCCATTAGTGTCCAATTTAACCTTTCAGTAACTCCATTCTGTTGTGGAGTATAAGGCATAGTTTTATGCCTTTTATCCTATGGTCTTTGTAGTACCTTTCAAAATCTACAGAACATAACTCACTGCCATTATCCATCCTCAAGCATTTGATTTTCCTTCTAGTCTAATTTTCTACCAATTTTTTAAACTCTTTAAACTGACTGAACACTTCTAATTTACTCTTTAGAAAGTACAAAAATGCCCTTCTCGAATAATCATCAATAAAAAACATAATATCTAGACTTCGATAATGAAGGAATATTCGCTGGACCAAATACATTAGAACGAACATAATCCATTATGCCAAAATATTTATGAGGACTTGAATAAAATGAAAAATGATGTTGCTTTCCATAAATGTAATGTTCACAAAAATCAATCTCAAGGTTGCAATCAACAAGCCCTTCAACAATATTTTTTAATTTTCAAGGATTTTAAGCCTTTCTCTCCTATTTGATTGAGTCTATGATGCCATAACATGGTCTTATATGCTGGTAGTTTCATCTCCAAAGAGTTTACACCCAAAGGAGCTTCATTCTCCTTCTCTACATGAGCATCTTTGCTTCACTTTACAGAGACGTTGTTACATTGAATAGGACATGAAACCAACATGTACAAAGTGCCTATGCGTTCACCCTTAGCTACCACCATTACACCTCTAGTCATCTTACAACCTCCACTCAAGAAATAAACTTGCACACCAATATCATTCAACTTACTGGCAGAAGGCAGGTTACGAACCAAACCTGGTATGTGTAGTACACCATCAATCCCTTTGATTCTTCCACTAGGGAATTGGATTTTGACTCTTCCACTGCCAACTATTTCTAGAGTTGAATCACTTGCCAAGTACACCTTCCCACCAACATATTTTTCATACTTAGTGAGCCATTCTCTATGAGATGTGATGTGAAAGGATGCACCTGATTCAATCAGCTATACATCATCTGATGCCTAAGTCACCAAGGCTATAATGAAGACATCTACATCACTCTAAGAAGAGTCATTTTCTGAAGAGTTATTCTTCTTCTTTTTCTCCTCCTTACAATCCTTTTAGATATGACTAGTCTGCCCACAGTTCCAACATTTCACCTTGGAATTCCTACCAGGAGACTTTGATCTCCCTTCAGATTTGGATTTAGACTTCTTGTCCTTCTTCTTGCCTCTCTCCCTTGATCTACCCAGGATAGCAAGAGCCTCCTTGTCCATCTTAGAAGACTTCCTCCACATTTATTTTGATAGTAGCGAAGAAACCACATATTCCATCTTAAAAGTAGTTGTTGTACTTCTAATATCCATTACTAGATGGTCCCAACTATCAGGTAAGGAGCATAAAAAAACATACATTGATCCTCCTCCTCTATCTTCACACCTATAGATGCCAACTGAGCAACAATCATATTAAATGAATTCAGATGGTCTACTATAGATGCACCTTCTTCCATCTTCAAGGAGTATAACTTCTTCCTCAAGAATAGCTTATTTACAAGAGACTTTCCATAATAAATGTCATGAAGTTTCTTCCATAATGAAGACACAGTCTTCTCCTCATGGACATTCAAGAGTACAAAATCAACTAGACAAAGTCTTATCAACCCTCTAGCTTTTGTATCTACGAGGTCCCAATTTTCTTGTTTCATACTTTGTGGCGTAGTTCTAGAAAAAATAATCCAAAGGTCTCTATCCACCAACAAGTCTTCCATTTTGAGTTTCCACAACTCAAAATTGCCACCATTAAATTTTTCAAGTTCTACCATGCCTAATGTACTTGCCATCTCAAACCGTAAATAAAGAAATCAATTCTTATTTTTGCAAGACTCCCACCAAACATGATTATAACAATAAAATCCATACTCACAAGGATAACACAACTGGCCAGGCTCTGATACCACTTGTAAGGAAAGAAACGGTGCGGAAATGGATTCCTAATGCAAAATCCTCAAGAAAGAAGTACAAAAAAATCTTCATTTAACAATTTACATACATTTGAGATGCACAATCACAAAACAAAAGGAGAGAAAAAATAAATCACACATAGAGAGATAACACCAGATATATGTGGGAAAACCCTTACGGAAGAAAAACCCACTCACCAAGAAAAGTCACTTTGTATTACAGTAAATCAATTACATATAGATTTACAGACTTCACTCTCAGATGTTAACTCACAACAACATCCCCTTAGTCGACCTCCAATCATAGACTATAGTTCATCACACACACTCACTATTGCAATGCTTAGACGAAATACAATGAATTCTAACTATCAAGTGACAACCATTAGGGTTTCATTTAATTTTGTTCCTTCACTAACAAGCTTCATCCATCTCAGGCTGCACATATCACTAGAAGTACGCATCAAGCCACCCAACATTAAATTTTGGTTACAGAGAATATTACTATATTCACACTCTATCAACCCTCGAGCCAGTTCATGCAATAAATGCAAACATGTCGCTAACAGAAAATACAACTTTCTGCCAATGATTGTTGATTTACAACAACAATGCAAAATCAATAATTTAAATTGTACCACGTGTCAACACATCACTCATCCATCACTTTTGACTATCGCACCAAACTGTCAGCCATTTGTTGTGGTCCCCACCATCCACAAAGCATACATGTCACTATCATACAAGTAATGTCACCATCTACATAGACTGGTCCCACCATTCAACAAGCATGTCACCCGATTGGTAGAAACCCAAACCCTACAACCTCCACCGTATGTTAGAAAACTCCAAGATTCTGTGACAACAAGGGAGATCGCCATGTCAGGAAAAAATATAACTTGATAGCCTCCAAACAGAGATTAGGATTTTCCCAAACCTTGTGACAAGACGATAACATTGTCGCTCAGTCAGGGAAAACCCTAACTTCACAACCTCCATCGATGGTTAAAAATTTCTCGGATGCCGCAACAATGAAGGAGATCGGCCAGTCGGGAAGTTAATAAACTTCTGAACCCCATGACAAAGTTCCAAGGTTAGAGAAATTAGTGATGTTGTGACCAACACACTATCGCTAAGTTACAAAATTTTAGAACCCCGTGACTTAAGTTTCAAGGTTCAAGATTTGGGCGATAGGCTGACAATGAAGACCAAACAAGGGGGAAAATTCCAAGTCTTTAAGAGAGGTTCAAGCTAGTAAGTTGAGGCACATCTTCCAATAGTTTTATGCTCTGAGAACCCCTCAACAAAATGGGGTAGTTGAGAGGAAAAATCGGATAGTACAGGAAGTTGCAAGAACCATGATAAAAGAATCAAATGTACCAGATGTGTACTAGAGAGAGGCAATACACACTATTTTTTATGTTCTTAATAGAGTTCAAATTAGAGGAAAAAGCACAAAGAATCCTTTTGAGTTATGGACTGGTAAGACTCCTACTATGAAGTACTTCAAGGTATTTGGAAGCATAGGTTACATTAAAAGAGATGATGAAAATGTTGGAAAGTTTGATGCTAGATGTGATGAAGGATTTTTTCTTGGGTACTCTACTACTAGAAAAGCATATAGATGCTTCAATAAAAGATTGATGAAGATTGTTGAAAGTGTTAATGTGAAAGTTGATGAAGACATGCACAAACCTATTGAGATAAGTGAAGTTGAACCTGATGATCCTATCTATGGAAAAGTACCTTAAGAGAATAAGGAGAAGGAAGAAGAAGAAGAAAATGAACCTAAACCTACTATTAAGACTCTTAAGTATGTGCAGAATAATCATCCAGAGGAACAGATAATTGGAGATAAGAGTGAAGGTGTGAAGACAAGAAGTAAAGTATCAACTGATGTAAATTTGTGTTTACTCTCTAAAATTGAACCTAATTCTATGAGTGAAGCATGTGAAGATGAGAGTTGGATGAAAGCTATGAAATAAGAGTTGCCACAAATAGAAAAGAATCAGACATGGGAATTAGTTTCTAGACCTGTGAATAAGAATACAATTGGTTCAAAATGGGTGTTCTAGAATAAGCTAAATGAAAATGGTGAGGTTATAAGAAATAAGGGAAGAATTGTATGCAAGGGATACTCACAAGTTGAAGGCATAGAATTTGAAGAAAAATTTTCCCCTATGACTAGAATGGAAGCTATTAGAATTTTTTTTGGAATTTTTTGCCCACAAGGATTTGAAAGTGTATCAGATGGATTTCAAGTCAACATTTCTAAATGGTGAATTAAAGGAAGAAGTGTACATGGAACAACCTAAATAATTTCAGTTATTTGACAAACCGAACATGGTTTATAAGTTGAAGAAGGCATTGTATGGACTAAAGCAAGCTCCCAAAGCTTGGTATGAAAGATTGGATAGATATGTGACAAAGCAAGGATTCATCAAAGGATCTGCTGGCAACAATCTTTACTTCAAAGTGCAAGGTAAGAAAATGTTGATAGTAGTTGTATATGTTGATGATATCATCTTTGGTGGAAATGAAGGCATTTGTAGGAGATTTTATGAAGAAATACAAAAATAATTTGAAATGTCCATGATTGGTGAATTGAATTTCTTTCTTGGTATTCAAGTAAATCAAATTGATAAAGGGATACATTTCACAATCTAAGTATGTGAAAGAGCTGTTGAAGAAGTTTGGAATACATGATTCCAAATTGGTTAGTATTCCTATGGTAATTGGATGTAAGTTGAGTAAAGATGATGAATCTGCTAAAACTAATCAGAGAAAATATAGATATATGATTGGTTGACTATTGTATCTTACTACTACTAGATTAGATATTATCCATGCAGTATGTTTAGTTGCCAAATTTCAAGCAAATCCTAAAGAGGCACATGTTCCAGCTATAAAAATGATATTTAGATATCTTAAAGGTACACCAGATTATGGCTTATGGTATCCTAAGGGTGTTGATTTCACCTTGAGTGCTTATACCGATGCAGATTGGGTTGGTTGTGCAGATGACCGAAAGAGTACCAGTGGGGATGCTTTCTTTCTTAGTGGTAGATTGGTTTCTTTATCCACTACAAAGGTAGAATATATTACTACAACATCCTGCTCAACATAGGTTTTGTGGATGAAGAAAACTTTGAAATACATTTGAGTAATATGTGATGAGCCTATTCCTATTTTTTGTGACAACACAAGTGCTATAAACATCTCAAAGAATCTGATTATGCATTCAAGAACAAAACACATATCTATCAAATATCATTTCTTGAGAGAAAAGGTGTTGGAGAATGAAGTCAGATTGGAGTATGTGACAACAAAGGAACAAATTGTAGATATAATTACTAAGGCTCTTCCAAAGGATAATTTTGAGCATCTTAGGGAGAGGTCAGGGGTCATTGTCCCTCTGAACTAGGTACACATGAAGGTGCATTAGTCCAATGAATTCAAAGATTCTTCATTTATCTGGACTAATGAATGGGTCTACTTCACAGGGGGCGTAGAAAAGGTTTTCATTGTTGCAGTGAGTTGAATGGGTGCACTCCTAAGGGGGAGTGATTAGAGTTTTTGATATTTTCCATTGATGTCAAAGGGGGAGAGAAAGTCATGTGAAAAATAGTTGTAGAGGAAAGAGAAGGTGTTCTCTCAGAATATTATGCAGGATATTGTCTTTGATGGTTTTTCACATCATGTGTTGCCATCAATGACAAAGGGGGATATTTTTGAAAGTATGAGCAAGTTTGGTGGTGTTTTCATTAATATTGTCATTGATGTCAACATAGTTCAACATGTTGTAGATTGTACATGTATAGTTCAGATGCTTTTGAGATGTTGTGAGTACATGGAGCTATCTTCATGATGTTACATATGTGCTGAAATGATGAGTTTCCAAGTTCTTTTGAGAAAATTAATAAAGAAGAGAAGTTAGATTTTTGAATGTGTTCAGAATGTGCTCTGAATTTCTCCTAGGTTGATCATATGCTTGTGCAGATCTAAAGATTTTCTAATGGTGATCTAGTGGTGATATCTCTTGAGTTGTAGTTTCTGGTTTGATGGGATGTGAAAGTTACGTTCACTGGTGTGTGAGCTGTTCTCATAGAATTGGTCTTTTGTAGACTGGGAGAAATGTTTCTACTCCACAGTCCTCTACTATTCTATTTCAGATCTTACAAATCTAGAATATGTCTTATATTGGTGTTCTCTTGGTTCTGGAAAAGATGCATGTGGTTTTGTGATATGGAAGTCATGTTTCTGAGTTGTTGTATGTGTCTGCATAGTCTAGATGGACTGATGGAAGGATTTCAGTGTTGGAAGATTGTTGTACTTGTTGTAGATGTATTTGAAGGAATCTAAAATGTGTTCTTGTGCATAATGAAGTGTTTTGTGTCGTCCACATGTTATCTTCTCATTGGGAAGTGTTCACATCAATGTTCATTTGTGTTTTCATTAGGTTTGGCAAACCTGGTGTTTACACTTCATTCGAAGAATTAAAATTAATCAAGGAAGAATGTGGTTGATCTGAGACATTATTTTTGGTCTTGGTTAAGTATTTTTATTGGTCCACTCTCATTCTTTTCCACCACAAGAATGTCGAGTTGCCAACCTAATTTGAATTTATGAAATGAAGTTTATGTGGTTGACCTTGGAGAAAGTTTCTAAGGTTGAAGATGGTATAAATGCAAGTTGAATTGAGAAGAATGTGATAGTAATGCAAAGTGATGAAGTAAGTCACAAGTCAAAACATAGAAATGTTTGAAAGTGAGTTGAGGCAATAGTACTTCGTTGTGTTAAATTCCTTAAGGCAGTGAGCTGAAGGTTTCTACAATCTTCTGATCAAGGCTACAATGTGTGTTTATTGTTGTGGTGGATCTTTTGTTCTCTTTTGTATCAGTAGGTAGTGAGCCTTCTGTTGGATAGTGAATCATTTCTTTAGGAAATGATCCATTGTATTTGGACATTGAGTCCTCTTCTCGGCAGTGAGCCTCTATATTAAGTTTTATAATCTCTTTATATTATGAGTTAATCCTCACCTTGGCTTTTCCCTCATTGGATTTTCCACGTAAAAATTTCGGTGTTCATTGTGTTGATTTTACTTTTTGTTATCTACATTTCATGTTCATACTTAATAATAGAATAGTGTGGTTGTGGGATTGATAAGTGTTGAAGTTTTGAATTTGAATTTGTGTGACAAGTGATTCACCCCCCCTCTCAGTTGTCTTGTGCCTTTTTAAGAACTACAACACCCACTCAAAGAAAATATTTGTGAAGGATTTTGTGCCACAAACATAACAAAACCCAACACAACAACCTCAAGTACAACAAAAAACATAGACAAGGTTGTTGGTCCACCTATAATAAATTATCCCTTTCTAAGACCGAGGGAGGCACCTCCTTTCAAACCAAAGGTACCACTAACCTAATTGATCAACATAGATGAATAGCTAAAGAAAGCTCCCAAAAATGTGTCCTTATTGGATATTTTGGCTATTTGAAGTAGAATTATTTACTGTGAGATGTTTTGGAAAACTATAAGTCAGATTCACAACCAAATATAGCCCTAGTGCATAACCAAGAAAAGGGCAAGAGGCCAGTCTAGGAGCCTTGGAATTTAGGTGCCACAACATTGATGAATATCAAAGTCAAATTGGTTGGTAATGAGGTATGTAAACCTAAGCCCACTCCCTTTTTCTTAACCCTCATTGTGTGGGATAAATTGTTGAAAAATGCCATGATGTAGGCATTATAACCATCATCATTCCAAAGCTGGTGGCAGACTCATTAAATTTAGAATACGAGTCCCTTTACAAGGGGATAATGCAACTATATCTAAATAAGGTCCAAGCCATAGGCCTAATCAAAATCCTTCCATTGACCTTGTATTCATGCCCTAACCTGACGGTCGCCTAAGAGGTGGTCATGTTCAACATTCTCTTCATCTTTAGAATGTGTTTATCTATGGACTTCACCACTAAAATTGGCGAGTATTTAGCTCTCAATTGGTCCTGTTAGCTCTCAAAAACACAGGTTTGAACCACGAAAGGTTGCCAAGCTTTCACAACGTTTTAGGGTAACAGAACAAGGTTTGAAACAATTAAACCTTCTACTCTTCAGGTACTGCTAGACCTAGGCGGGTGTACCTAACTGAATTAAGAAGACTTGAATTTTGATCTTCTCTTCTTGCCATAATTTTTCCACAATGGCAGATTGAAATGGACAAAATAAATCAAATTTGGTATAGATTGTATAGCAATATTAAAACTAAAACTTAACAAAGAAAACTGAATGAATCTTAATGGTGAAAATGGTGAGACTAGTGCCTTATAGGGTATGCAGAGTCAAATGAAAGCTTAAAATGAGTGACTTCTTTCTGGGAAACATCAAAATTGTTTGGCATATTTTATTTATAACAAGTATAAAAATGCAAGACTATGATTATTAAGTGCTTCTTACTAATCTAAGTAGAATTCCCTGGTTACTGTGATTAATTAAAAGGGTTTAATCCTTCTTTGAAAGAACCTATCAACCAATCACACAACTACATCACATATGTTCTGATAAAAAAACATAAACTTGTTATGTCGATTAAATAACCAGAAAACATCAATCTTAGAGACAACTTAAATAACTTCATTCAATAAGCACAACAAAACAATTGGTATCGGAAATGCACTAGCAAATCAGATAATTCTCATTGATATCTCCATAGCTTCAAAAAACATACATCTGAGTCTCAACGCTGTGAAACATTGTGTTGCAACACATCTCTTTCTATTCTCTATCCTATTCTATCTATCACACATTGTTTTCAAAATGGACATTTATACATAGAGAAAATGAAAGGACACATCCTTTCGGGAATATGAAAGATCAAAATACAAAACAAAAAATAGAGAATAATTAGGCTCTATTTAGCCAAAAGTGAGTCTTGGTGAGGTGGTCCAAATAATCCCAGCGCTCATATGTGTCTACATCTTCAACAACATTCCGGATCGTGATTTCCATCTTGACCATTTCCTCATTTTGCTCGCTCACCACCTCCAATGTTGTTTCTTCTGTAGAAGCCAACTTCATGATTTCATTCAGCATTGACTCACATTCATTTCTCCATCTGACAACATCCTTCAATTCTCCTTTATCATCAGAGAATGTGATCACAGTTTTCTTGGAGGCTTCAATTAACCCCTGTTCATCCCCTTGCAATTCATCATAGAAGTTTTGATGGCGATTGATAATATGATTTATAGCTTCAAGTGCAGAACTGTTAGCCTCATCGCTTTGGGCCAGTTCATGAAAATTCTCCATGATTCGTCCATCCATCCTTGTGTGCTCTTTTAATGTGGCAAGAGTATGAGAGTATTTTCCCCACAATTTATTCAACCAAGATGTCAAATGATCCCGCCTCTTCTTAACAACTGCTACAAATGTATCATGCTTTCCCTGAGAATAAGCACTTGATCCTACCTAGTGATCTCTTGCCTGAGAGCTTTCTCCCTGAGTGAGCAATTTAGCTGGATCCATTGAAACGCCAACCAAGTCTTTCAATCTATCATTTTCTCTCAAAATTCTTTCATTACTTTCTTTATACATTTCTCTTTCTTTTATCAATGTCTAGATCTATGCTTTATTCAATTTTGCAATATTTATCGCAATATCTGCAGTAGCTACAAGATCAGCCTCTCCAACTTTTAGGGTCATAATATGGCCAAATGCCTTCCCTGTATCAATTCCCACTGATTTCCTATGGGTTGGATACAAATCCCATATCAGCAATGATCCCTCATTAGTAATATAATTGGAGCCTGCATATACTTATGTCACCTTTTCCTTGTTTAGCTTGTGTGTAGCATTACTGCCCTTCAAGAAACTATCAAAAACCAATGTAGAGTTCAAATCAAGGCTAGGAAAGATCATGACACCAACACTCTCCAACATTTTCCTTCCCTTTTTAGGAGTCATATTTGTCATTTCATCATCCACACATTTTCTCAATTGAGTCAGCAATTGTTCCTCATTTCCTGAAGTAACATCATCCACATTCTATCTTATTTCCTTCCCCTTCTGTTTGTACAAAAATGCCTTGAACTCTAGAGAACTTATAAATTCATCATCAGAGACAAATGATCTGTATTCCATATTCCTTGCATCAACATCGCCACTGTTGATACTTTGTTCTCTAACTGGGCAAACATACTACTGAGCCCTCAAACTGGATACCTTTTCTGATCTCCCCATTGGCACATTAACTCTTGGTGTTTCCTAACCTCCATAAGACAATAGATCAGTATCTTGTAGCCCCTGGTTATATCATTCAACTACCATTTCTGCTTCATCTTCATCCAGATTCCTAATCATGTCATCAAAAGGATAGGGCACATGTTGATACCCTCCAAAGTTCATCCTTTCTTTGGCTGAATTGATATATCCTTCAGGGTCAAAGTTTTTCCTGGGTGGTCCTCTTTTCATATTATAATGCAACAATCTATCAAGGATTGAATTATATCCCTCCTTAGCTAACACAGTGAAATCACCAAAACACAATGTACTAGGCATAAAAGCCTGCTTCCCAAAAGAACTAAAATGCATCACACTGCAGTAATCCATCTGTCTGACAATTTCCAAATATGCAACCCTGTTTGGAACTATCCTTGGAAAAATAAAAGGAGCATCTTCAAATCCATACACCCTAATCATTGTAGCTCCCTCCAAACAATACCAGTCACCCCATTTATGATCAATTGTCCCATTGAAGTCTTTTGGCTGAAGGAATCTGTTAATGTCATTAGTCAATTAATAGTTACAAGGATAATTATACAATTTGTACAAAGTTTTAACAAAATACTCTTCAAAGTGTATGAAACTAGAATTGGAAAACCTATTGTCCCAAATAGCAGTCCATAGCTGAACAGGCAATGTTTCACCCTCCTTACCAATTTGAGAAATTCTCATCTCTGAACTTGGCCATACCCCTAACTCCTACCCAAAATACAGCACTAAGTGCATCAACAATGAATAATGTCTGAGATGAACAATAGAAGCTCCAACCTTTATAGCCATCAATCCTGAATCAAGCTCCTTAGAAATATATGAAGCATAGTCAAATGGACTGGAATTGTGATATTGGATATCTATTGTGATAATCATTGGAAAAATTGACATGAGTTCTGAGGAATCCATCCCCAATACTTGACACACTGAGAAATATGTGTATTTCATATAAGGATTAAACAAATGTACATGATAAGGAGGCCCCTCACTATCTTTCAGAGATTCTGGCTTGTTACCCTATTTAACCCTGTGAATTGGTAACCTCCAACCCTTGTAAATTGTATCCATTCTTGAAAACACGTTCTGCAACTCCTCACAACTGATTTCCTCATTGCAAAAACCTTCCAATTTGAAAACCTCACCTATTGCTTCTTTTGACACATATATCTATGGTTTTCCAGAAGGATCACATATAGCTTTATGTTTTGGATCATAATGATCAGCAAGCAATTTTACCAATTCTGTATTTTCAAATACATTAGGGCACACCAATTTCCCTAAATTTAACTTCCATGGATTACATACTGGCTCAAAACGATTTCTCCTATGGTAGTGGAAATTGAAAAGCTCATACCCTCTTACGGAAGTCTAGACATCACCAATAAACTTGCACTTATCATCAAGCTTATCAACTTCTGCCTTAAATTGTACGGACCTTCTAGCTTTATGCTCCGAACAAGGTAGTTGATCAATAAGGTCTTGGTTCAACCTTATTTCAGTGCCCTCATGCTTTGTATCAATCTTTTATTTCTTTCCCTTTGACTGACTACTCTCTCTAGGCTTTCTACTCTTACCCTTTCTAGAACCAGAAGACTCCATTCTCAAGTTTACAGAATCAAAATATGAAAAAAAACCAAGAAGCAATTACTTACAGTATTCTACTCAAGCTCCTCAAACTAAAAAATGTCCCAATTCTCTGTTTAGCATGCCAATTCACCTGCAATCAATTCATAACTGAAGAATTGATTAAAACACTACTATTTTATCCCGTCGTGCCATTAATGAAGCACGAATGAAGCCTCCTTTGAAATTGGCATTGTCGCATCAAATGTCCTTTTGATGAGAAACTTTCAAATTTGGGGTGAATTCTTTTGCAACGTCTATTATACCTTTTTCCAAGACATTATACAATCATACCGACACTTGGAATCAAAATGATGACTCTCACTTTTGTTTTTTATGTCGCTATAACAATTCTGAGTCGGGGAGATGCTACATAGACTTCATTGTGTTATACCGATATGCATTCTTCAAATTATTTTCCAGTTGTTGAGACAAAATCACCCTTTCACCAATGAACTCCCATTTCGACAACTCCCCTATCTTGAAAACTCCTTGAAAACTCCTTCAGATTACTCCTATAAAACGAAACTCACCCTGAACTACTTGTCGGTATAACATTCAAACTTCGGTGAAACTTATGCTGAAGCGTTCTTCTCCTGGCGATGCATATCTCTATCGGCATAACTTTTAACTCGGCCAGACTCCATAGCTTCTCCCGATAGCCTTTTTTGAATCCCCTACACCTTATCAGAAAAACTCGACACCTTCGTCAAGACATTACCTCGACATACTTTAGTCTTACCGGTATACTTCCTCTCGTGCCAGTCAGGGAAACAGAATGTGTTCGCCATGACTTCTCAAAGATATCAATCAGTTTGGCCAAAATGACCCTTCCACATGCTAGTCGGTAAGACAAATTGAACTCGCTGTGTCATTACAACGATTCCCCAGCTTATGCTGATATATTTTTCTATATGTCGGTTGGAAAGAAAAAATACTTCGCTATGACTTTACCCTGAAATGCCTCTCCATCCAATATGAGTCTTCTCAGTTGCCTAGACAAAAGAAAAGTCCTGCCGATTGTCTACAACAAATACATGTTAGTGAAAATTCAAGTCGGGGAGAATTTTACTATATCTTGTCGATATGGGTCATTCAATGAAATATGAAGGATTAGATGGATTCAAATGGGTCATATGACATAAAATAAGCAAGACAATACAAAGAGGGAATTTTATTCTTATGATGAGGAATCAATGCTAGAAACTCTTGGATGCAGTAGATTGTAAAAATTTCAAAATTTTACAGTTCTAACAGTGGCTCCGTCTGGGGATGATTGATAGTAAGATCATTGCAAGGATTCAAATTTCTGGGTGAGCAGACCAAACTCAAAATGATGGAACATGCGAGCATGATGGAATAGATGGCAATGGAAATGAATGAGACCCTATACTACTGTACATGGAAAAAATATTATTGAAAAAAGGAAAATCAGGATTGTTCATGTACTTGCAAGTCATGTTCCTTTTATATCCTAAACTACTGTGCATGGAAAAGAATTTTAAAAAAGATCATCAATTGTTGTTCATGCACTGGCAACCCTTAATCCTCTGTGTTATTTCAAGAGAAAAAATGTTTCAAAAATTGCCCATGTATAGGCAATTCCTGATCCTCACTAGCCATATTCTGCAGATAGTATGAGTCTTCGCCTTTCTTTCCAATCACCACAAAAGGCCCTAGCCATAAGGCTTCAAACTTCCCATGTTTTCCCTTCTCCTGGCACCTTGCATTCCACATCAATACCAAATCACTTTTTCCAAATTTCCTATCCTTTTCCTTTTTGTCAAATAAATATTTCATCTGCGTCTGCAACTTTATATTTTGATTTTTAGCTACTCTCCTTATTTCATCCAATTCAGCTAGCTATCCATTCTTTCCTCCATGGGTTCAGGAATATCCAAATCTTCTTGAAGAATAAACTTGTAAACTAGTAACAAGTTCTGCAAAGGCATCCTGGCTTGTGCTCCATACACTAACTCAAATGGGGATTTCCCAATTTCCTTCTTCACCGTAATTCTATCAGCCCATAGAACTAGTCTTAATTTTGAATCCCAAGCCTTCTTGTTCTGACCTAACATCCTTCTTATAATCTTTAGAAGACTCTTATTGCTAGATTCTACTTTTCCATTAGCCTGTGGATGATAAGGGGCTGCATAAGAAATGGCAATACCATATGTGCTACAGAAGCCTCTGAATTCATCTGATTTGAAACACATTCCATTTTCAGTGATCAACCTCATTGGTGTACCAAATTTGGTAATGATATTATCCATCAGGAACTGTGTCACCACCTTACTTGTAGCTTGCTTAGTTGGGATGGCCTCTACCCATTTGGTAAAATAATCAGTAGCCACCAATATCCACCTATGTCCACCACTTGATTTTTCTTGTATTTCTCTGATGAAATCAATTCCTCATTGATGAAAAGAGGCATCAGCCTACAAGGGTCGAAGTGGAAAAGCTCCCTAATAGTTCAATTTTCTAGAGAACTTCTGGAAAGCTTCACATTTTCTCACATATGCAAAAGAGTCATTAAAAACCTTTGGCCAATAATACCCTGCCTTGAGAATTTTATGAGCAGTTGTTTTTGCAGAGTAATTTCCTCCACAAACCCCTTCATGCATTTCACTCAAAACATGTTTAGCCTGAAATTCATCTTAACACAACAATAATACACCATCCCTATTTTTCCAAAATAAATGTCCATCCATAAAAACATATTTAGATGCCTGCAACTTCAGTGTTCTTCTCTAGTTTCCATTCATTCCTTTTGGACACTTCATGTATTTAAGATAATACATGATATTTCTATACCATTGAGTGTGCTCAATGCTTGCAATTACATTTTCTTCTTCTACATTGCAAATCTGATTTGCTTCAATATTTTCCTCTGCCATTAATTTAGCTAAACCTTGACCTCTGAGCAGTTTAGTAATTTGAATCTCCATGTCAAATTCTTGGATTTTGTTAATCCATTTCCATCTTTTACCTGTTACTTCAGACTGCATCAAGATATCCTTAACTACTGCATGAGGAACATAAGCAACTACTCTTGCTCCAACAAGATATGGCCTAAAAGCTTTTACGACTTTCACCAGTGGAAATGCTTGATTCTCCATTATATCATACTTTAGTTCAGACCCCTACAATGATTTACTGAAGAAAGATACAGGTTGTTCGTGACCATCTTCAGTCTTCTGTAGCATAACAGTTGCAACAGTGTGCATTGAGGAAAATGAAAAAATCTGAAGAGGTTTTGAAAAATCAGGAGATTTAAGAATAGGAGCCTCCTTGATGGCTCGTTTTATAGATACAAAAGCATCCAAAGCCTCTGCATTCCATTCTATCTTCTGTCCTTTCCTCAACATTCTTGCTATGGGTTTAACAATCTCAACAAAGTTAGAGACAAATCTCCTAACAAAATTTATCTGTCCAAAGAATGATTGTATTGCCTTAGCATTTTTAGGGACAAGAATTTTATCAATGGCCTCAACCCTTTCAGGATCTATCCTAACCCCCTACTTTGAAACAATATATCCCAAAAGTTTACCCTCTATAACTGCAAAATTACACTTCTTAGGGTTTAAGCTAATACCATATTCATGGGCTTTTATAAATACCTTTTCCAAATGATGAACATGATCTTTAGCCTTTTTGGAGTAAGCAGTTAAGTCATCCTGATACACAACCATGAGAATATTGATCAAATCAGCAAACGCCACATCCATGGCTCTTTGAAAAGTCACCCCTACATTAGTGAGACCAAATGGCATTCTCAGATAAACATACGTTCCCCAAGGAGTTGTGAATGTTGTTTTGTATTGCTCAAACTCTTTAATCTTGACCTAATTATACCCTGAAAACCCGTCCATCATAGACAACAACTAGCAGCCTGTAACCTTATGCAATATGGCCTCCATATTTGGTAGAGGATAATTGTCTTTAAGGGATGCTATGTTTAGATTTCTAAATTATACACATAATCTAATATCTCCATTTTTCTTCCTGACAGGGACCAAATTTGAGACCCACGTTGAATGTATGATAGGCTTAATAATTCCACCATCTCTGAGCTTCGCCAATTCCTCCTGCATTTTAGGTTCCAGAGTTGGATTTATAGGACTTTGCTTTTGTTTGAATGGTTTAGCATCTGGTTTCAATGGTATTTCATGCTGAAACAAGTCTTCCCTATATGCTTTCAAATCTTCATAAGACCAAGCAAATACATGTTTATACTTTCTCAACAATTCAATCAACATTCTTCTAATTGCAAGACTTATCTGTTTACCTAGGTACACCTTTTCTGGTGCCATCTCAATTCCCAAATTAATTTCTTCAATATCATCCCTTCCAACTGGTGTTTGCTTCATTAAAGGCCAATCATTTCCATCATATACCCTCTCAAGTGCCACTAACCCTTTAGGAAGTTTATTAGATTTAAGTTGCAAAATATCCTTCACAAATACTGTCTCTTTTCCATTGACTTCTTCAACAAAGGCATTAAAGTCGATCTCTTGGGCTTCATACTGGTCTATACAGTGAAGGAATTTCAAAACATCAGAATCATCATTAAAAACTTTCCAGCTATATACATTATCAGGCACAGTAGGCCTCGTCTTGAATTCAATTTGTGATACTCCAGCCAATGTAATATCATCTCTCTTCAACGCTACATTAGCTAAAAAATCTGCCATTATATTCTTCGACCTATCTACCCACTCAATTGAGAAGGCATCAAGCAACTCAATTGTATCCCATACAATATTTCTGTATTGCTTTAATCTTTTGTTTTTTGTTGTATACTTTGACTTAATTTGCAAGACAACTAACTCTGAATCTCCTAGAACAACCAACAACTTTATTTTATGCTTCACCACTATATTCAATCCAGTTAATAGAGCTTCATATTCTGCCACATTATTTGTACATTCAAAAGTTAAAAGGAATGAATACTTAAATGTAATACCTTCAGGAGAAACAAATACTATCCCAGCTCCATTGCCTTCTTGGCTGCAAGCTCCATCAAAATACATCTTCCACACACCATTATGGTTATGTGCATCATGCTTCTCAATAGGATCACTATTAGTCAATTCTGGCTTTGCTTGTTCTATATTGAAACTCCCAAAATCAACATCACAAAAGCAGTTGATTTGGTCTTGTGGCACATATTCAATGAGTTGATTCATCCTCGGCTCCCTGTACAACTTCACCTCTTGGCCATTTACCAGAATTGTTGCATAAGATAGGTTGAACTAGACATTTCCACCAATAGCTGATGTCCACTATCTTGATAGAAGCATACCAAATTGAGGAGGGGTGTCTATCACTATTATATTAATATTGTAAGCTACTTGAGGATAATCAGCTAACTTGACTTGTACATCTTTCATTATACCCACCATAGGAATAGGTCGGTTATCCATTGCATAACATTTTCCTTCATGTGTATCCACCCACATGCTTAGTTGTTTCATCACTCCTACTGGCATAATATTCATGGTAGCACCAGAATCTATCATTCAATTCCTCAATAATTTGTTATTTATGAGTAACGTAGTGAAAAAGGGATCAACTTGTGGAGGGCTTGTCAATACATTACTCAAGAAATTTTTTGGGATGTTTACTTTATTCTGCTTATTTTTATCAACCATTTTGTTTTTAGAACTTACATGTTTTTCACTTTCATTTGTTATCAGTTGCACTGCATTGTCCCTGTATTCTTTAATTTTCATCATTTCAAGAAGTGGGACATACATCTTTACCTGAGACAAGGCTTGAGTGAAATCAAAAGAGGAACTTTCTGCCTTAATCACTTTCCTTTGTTCTGATGTTTCTCCTTTGTTCTCTTCTTCTCTTCTACCTAACTGATCAATCTTTTGAATTTCTTTGTGTAATTCTTTTACTGCATCCTTTTGGACAAGATTCTGTTTATTTTCCTCACGTTGTTTGTTTTCAGTCTTCTTTGAAATTCCTTGTACAACTTTCTGATCTTTCATAAAGATACCTCTAGGGACACCTTCCTTCTCATTTACTGTCCTATTTCCTAACCAGTACTTATTCTTCACTTCTTCAACTGTAGCAACAGTTAATCTCTCTATTTCCTCCTTAGTAAGTCTCCTCACATTACTATGAGTAGGCACCTCAATAGGTTGTGGTTCTACATAATCATCCTTAGAGTAAGAAAAGACATGCTACTCAGCCATATGGACATTGTACCTTTGTTCTGCAACATCATACTCATACCCTTCATCCTCTGAAGATGAGTATATCTCCTCCACATGGTGAAAAGTGTTTGAAGTTAAATACACTTTATGATTCTCTACACTTTTTCCCATCAACATTCCTTCCTCTTGCATTTGTTGGGCTACAATACAATAATTAGGAGAATGTGGTGTATCACAGGCTTCACAAAAATAATTATTGTTTACCATATAGGTTCCCTTCTTTTTCAATGGATCAAGAGTTTATTTGCTTCCAGGCCTGTCTGTTACAGGTTTCCCATCCTTCCAGTTTGTGTTATAGGGCATGTCATGCAATCTTGGCCTTGGCCTTTCATTCTTGTATGTGTTCTCCTATTTATATTGATAGTTATTGGTTTGCTGGGGAGCCCTATGATTTTCTCTTTTATCAATTATCCTAGCAGCCTTTCTGTTGTTCTCAATTGTTAATGATATAGTTTGTGCTTTAGCTAAGTCCCTTGGGAACCTATTTCTCAGCTCATACCTTGTTTTAGGGTCAAATGCATTCAGGTAAACACTTAATGCTACAGAGTCTAGTAACTTTGATCTGGGAGGTATTCTATTATGCAGTTTTGAATCTTCTGTTAAAATCAAAGATTGAATCATTCTGACCTTTCTAAATTCACATTAGTTCATGGAGAGCAGCGTCTGGTGCACTTAGATTCCCAAATTTTTCAAGGAATTGATCTTGAAATATCTCGAGAGAATAAATAGAAGTTGTTGCCAGGCTATTGAACCAATCCCTAGCTTCTTCAATAAGGGACATCATGAATAATCTCATATACAAATCTTCGTAAGGCACATCCAAATCCTGAATGAAAGTATTGAAACTCCTTAAATGATCCTCGGCAGTGATTGCAATACTACCTGTGAATTTAGGCACCAAATTTCTCCAAGAACCATCCATAGGATAAGGGTACAACTGAAATCCTGCCAAATTAAATTGTCTAATCATAGTAGTATACTAATGAGGAGGGTTAGGTGGATACTGATATTGATACATAGGATTATTAAATTGTGCATTTTGTTGTGGCATATGATGTTGACCAAGAGGTGGATAGTTATTGGTATGCTGTGTGGGAATGTGAGGTGGATGATTCGGCTATCTATATTGATTCCCAATTTGATGGTGAGGAATCCTTGGTGGTTCAGAATACCCAGCACCATGATTACCCTGTTTATGGGGTGGTACATACTTTGGGGGAAAACCAGATGTGTGAGGAATGTTTTGAGCTTTCTGCAATTTGAATTCTTTCATTGCTTGAATCATTTGGTCTTTTTCCTACTCTTCCCTCTCCCTTTTATGAGATTCAAACCATGCTTTAACTTCTTCATAAGTTAAAGATTCATAATCTTCTTGATGAATTTCCTGATTAGTAGGTCCATTCTGATTACCTTGCATTTTTTGGTCATATTCATATTGAATTCTGAGTCGTTCAGATTCAAGTCTAGCCTCAAATTCGGCCTATTTTCTAGCTTCAAATTTGGCTTGTTTCTGAGGGTTGTAAAAAGGATTTTTCTGATCTTCCAGGGTATAAGGCTCTTCAGTTGAATTATCTTTCCATGTGTCAAAACAATTCTCACCATAAGGTATTGATGAATTGTCTTTGTTTGTTAAGTACATATTTTAACTTTTCCCTTTACCCTTATCAGCCTTATCATCTTTATGTGTCCACCTACAATTACCAGGAGGAGCTCCAGAATGACCTTCCCTAAATTGAGATCTTCTTCCATTCATATTGCAATGTTTGATCAAAGTCACCACTCACTTTCTTGAAAGTGAGAAAAAGGATTGTTACTTGTTATTCCCAGTGGAGTCTATATATAGGACTTTTGACTCTATGATTAAGGTGTAGATTCATTCTTATCCCCAGCAGAGTTGCCAATTTGTTAGCTCTCAAAAACACAGGTTTGAACCATGAAAGGTTGCCAAGCTTTCACAACATTTTAGGGTAACAGAACAAGGTTTGAAACAATTAAACCTTCTACTCTTTAGGTACTGCTAGACCTAGGTGGGTGTACCTAACTGAACTAAGCAGACTTGACTTTTGATCTTCTCTTCTTGCCATAATTTTTCCATGATGGCAGATTGAAATGGACAAAATAAATCAAATTTGGTATAGATTTTATAGCAATATTAAAACTAAAACCTAACAAAGAAAACTGAATGAATCTTAATGGTGAAAATGGTGAGACCAGTGCCTTATAGGGTATGTGGAGTCAAATGAAAGCTTAAAATGAGTGAATTTCTTTTTGGGAAACATCCAAGTTGTTTGCCATATTTTATTTATAACAAGTATAAAAATGGAAGACTGTGATTATTAAGTTCTTCTTGCTGATCTAAGTAGAATTCCCTGGTTAGTGTGATTAATTAAAAGGGTTTAATCCTTCTTTGAAAGAACCTATCAACCAATCACACAACTACACCACATATGTTCTGATAAACAAACATAAACTTGTTATGCCAATTAAATAACTAGACAACATCAATCTTAGAGACAACTTAAATAACTTCTTTCAATAAGCACAACAAAACAATTGGTACCAAAAATGCACTAGCAAATAAGATAATTCTCATTGATATCTCCATAGCTTAAAAAAAAATACATCTAAGTCTTAGCTCTATGAAACATTGTGTTGCACCGTATCTCTTTCTATTCTCTATCCTATTCTATCTATCACACATTGTTTTCAAAATGGACATTTATACATAGAGAAAATGAAGGGACGCATCCTTTCAGGAATATGAAAGATCAAAATACAAAACAAAAAATAGAGAATAATTAGGCTCTATTTAGCCACAACTGAGTCTTCGTGAGGTGGTCCAAATAATCCCGGTGCTCATATGTGTCTGCATCTTCAACAACATTCCAAATCGTAATTTCCATCTTGACCATTTCCTCATTTTCCTCGCTCACCACCTCCAATGTTGTTTCTTCTGTAGAAGCCATCTTCATGATTTCAGTCAGCATCGACTCACATTCGTTTCTCCATCTGACAACAGCCTTCAATTCTCCTTTATCATCAAAGAATGTGATCACAGTTTTCTTGGCAGCTTCAATTAATCCTTGTTCATCCCCTTGCAATTCATCATAGAAGTTTCGATGGCGATTGATAATATGATTTGTAGCTTCAAGTGTAGAACTATTAGCCTCATCACTTTGGGCCAATTCATGAAACTTCTCCATGATTCGTCCATCCATCCTTGTGTGCTCTTTTAATGTAGCAAGAGTATGAGAGTATTTTACCCACAATGTATTCAACCAAGATGTCAAATGATCTTGCCTCTTCTTAACAACTGCTACAATTGCATCATGCTTTCCCTGAGAATAAGCACTTGATCCTACCTAGTGATCTCTTGCCTGAGACCTTTCTCCCTGAGTGAGTAATTTGGCTGGATCCATTGAAATGCCAACCAAGTCTTTCAATCTATCATTTTCTCTCAAAATTCTTTCATTACTTGCTTTATACATTTCTCTTTCTTTTATCAATGTTTGGATCTGTGCTTTATTCAATTTTGCAATATTTATCCCAATATCTGCAGTAGCTACAGGATCAACCTCTCCAACTTTTAGGGTCATAATATGGCCAAATGCCTTCCCTATATCAATTACCACAGATTTCTTGTGGGGTGGATACAAAGCCCATATCAGCAATGATCCCTCATCAGTATTATACTTGGAGCCTGGATATACTTTTGTCACCTCTTCCTTGTTTAGCTTGTGTGTAGCATTACTGCCCTTCAAGAAACTATCAAAAACTAATGCAGAGTTCAAATCAAGGCCAGGAAAGATCATGACACTAGCACTCTCCAACATTTTCCTTCCCTTTTCAGGAGTCATATTTGTCATTTCATCATCCACACATTTTCTCAATTGAGCCAGCAATTGTTCCTCATTTCCTGAAGTAACATAATCCACATTCTCTCTTATTTCCTTCCCCTTCTATTTGTACAAAAATTCCTCGAACTCTGGGGAACTTATAAACTCATCATTAGAGACAAATGATCTGTATTCCATATGCCTTGCATCAACATCACCATTGTTGATACTCTATTCTGTAACCGGGCAGACATACTGCTGAGCCCTCAACCTGGATACCTTTTCTGATCTCCCCTGTGGCACATTAACTCTTGGTGTTTCCTCACCTCCAAAAGACAATAGCTCAGTATCCTGTAGCCCCTGGTTATATCTTTCAACTACCATTTTTGCTTCATCTTCATCCAGATTCCTGATCATGTCATCAAAAGGATAGGGCACATGCTGATACCCTCCAAAGTTAATCCTTTCTTTGGCTGAATTGATATATCCTTCAGGGTCAAATTTTTTCCTGGGTGGTCCTCTTTTCATATTATAATGCAACAATCTATCAAGGATTGAATTATATCCCTCCCTAGCTAACACAGTGAAATCACCAAAACATAATGTACTAGGCATAAAAGTCTACTTCCCAAAAGAACTAAAATGCATCACACTGCAGTAATCCATGTGTCTGACAATTTCCAAATATGCAACCTTGTTTGGAACTGTCCTTGGTAGAAAAAAAGGAGCATCTTCAAATCCATACACCCTGATCATTGTAGCTCCCTCCAAATAATACCAGTCAGTCCAGTTATGATCAATTGGCCCATTGAAGTCTATTTTCTGAAGGAATCTATTAATCTCATTAGTCAATGAATAGTTACAAGGATAATTATACAATTTGTACAAATTTTTAACAAAATACTCTTCAAAGTGTATGAAACTAGAATTGGCAAACCTGCTGTCCCAAATAGCAGTCCACAGCTGAACAGGCAATGTTTCACCCTCCTTACCAATTTGAGAAATCCTCATCTCTGAACTTGGCCATACCCCTAACTCCTACCCTAAATACAACACTAAGTGCATCAATAATGAATAATGTATGAGATGAACAATAGAAGCTCCACCCTTTATAGCCATCAATCTTGAATCAAGCTCCTTAGAAATATATGAAGCATAGTCAAATGCCCTGGAATTGTGATATTGGATATCTGTTGTGATAATCATTGGAAAAATTGACATGAGTTCTGAGGAATCCATCCCCAATACTTGACACACTGAGAAATATGTGTATTTCATATAAAGCTTAAACAAATGTACATGATAAGGAGGCCCCTCACTATCTTCCAGAGATTCTGGCTTGTTACCCTATTTAACCCTGTGAATTGGTAACCTCCAACCCTTGTAAATTGTATCCATTCTTGAAAACATCTTCTGCAACTCCTCACTACTGATTTCCTCATTGCAAAACCCTTCCAATTTGAAAACCTCACCTATTGCTTCTTTTGACACATATATCTATGGTTTTCCAGAAGGATCACATATAGCTTTATGTTTTGGATCATAATGATCAGCAAGCAATTTTACCAATTCTATATTTTCAAATACATTAGGGCACACCAATTTCCCTAAATTTAACTTCCATGGATTACATACTGGCTCAAAACGATTTCTCCTATGGAAGTGGAAATTGAAAAGCTCATACCCTCTTACGGAAGTCCAGACATCACCTATAAACTTGCCCTTATCATCAAGCTTAGCAACTTCTGCCTTAAGTTGTATGGACCTTCTAGCTTTATGCTCCGAACAAGGTAGTTGATTAATAAGGTCTTGGTTCAGCCTTCTTTCAGTGCCCTCATGCTTTGTCTCAATCTTTTGTTTCTTTCCCTTTGACTGAGTACTCTCACTAGGCTTTCTACTCTTACCCTTTCTAGAACCAGAAGACTCCATTCTCAAGTTTATAGAATCAAAATATGAAAAAAAATCCAAGAAGCAATTACTTACAGTATTCTGCTCAAGCTCCTCAAACTAAAAAATGTCTCAGTTCTCTATTCAGCATGCCAATTCACCTGCAATCAATTCAGAACTGAAGAATTGATTAAAAAAGTACTATTTTATCCCGTCACGCCATTAATGAAGCACAAATGAAGCCTCCTTTGAAACTGGCACTGTCGCATCAAATGTCCTTTCGATGAGAAACTTTCAAATATGGGGAAAAGTATTTTGCAACATCTATTACACCTTTTTCCAAGACATTATACAATCATACCAACACTTGGAATCAAAACGATGACTCTCACTTCTATTTTTTATGTCGCTATAACAATTCTGAGTTGGGGAGATGCTACATAGACTTCATTGTGTTATACCAATATGCATTCTTCAAATTATTTTCTAGTCGCTGAGACAAAATCACCCTTTCACCAATGAACTCCCATTTCGGCAACTCCCCTATCTTGAAAACTCCTTCTTGAAAACTCCTTCAGATTATTGCTATTCGGCAAAGCTCACTATGAACTACTTGGTATAACATTCAAACTGTGGTGAAACTTATGCTGAAGTGTTCTTCTCCTGGCGATGCATATCTCTATCGACATAACTTTTAACTCGGCAAGACTCCATGGCTTCTCCCGATAGCCTTTTTTGAATCCCCTACACCTTATCGGAAAAACCCAACGCCTTCGTCAAGACATTACCCCGACATACTTTAGTCTTACTGGTATACTTCCTCTCGTGCCAATCAGGGAAACACAATGTGTTCGCCATGACTTCTCAAAGATATCAATCAGTTTGGCCAAAATGACCCTTCCACATGCTAGTCAGTAAGACAAATTGAACTCGCTGTGACATTACAACGATGCCCTAGCTTATGCCGATATATTTTTTCTATATACCGGTTGGCAAGAAAAAATACTTCGCTATGAATTTACCACGAAATGCCTCTCCTGCCAATATGAGTCTTCTCAGTCACCGAAACAAAAGAAAATTCATGTCGATTGTCTACAACAAATACATGTTAGTGAAAATTCAGGTTGGGGATACTTTTACTATGTCTTGCCGATATGGGTCATTCAATGAAATATGAAGGACTAGATGGATTCAAATGGGTCATATGACAGAAAATAAGCAAGACAATACAAAGAGGGAATTTTATTCTTATGATGAGGACTCAATGCTAGAAACTCTTGGATGCAATAGACTGTAAAAAATTCAAAATTTTACTGTTCTAACAGGTCCCATTTGATACTAAGGATTAAACATGATGCAAAAATGAAGATGCTATCATAACCATTGCACACTAAACACATTGTAGAAGATGATGTAATAAGTTTTGACGCTACACATACATCCATTTCTAAGAACAAGATGTATTGTGTAGAAATGTTAGAGGATGAAGCAACAACCAGTGATTGAAGCATTGAGGAAGAGATCCTACTAAATAAATTCATGGAGTCTGACCCAATTGGTAACTTACATGCCACTATTTTTGTAATAGATATAATCTATGGAAAATATTGGGTCATCGTGAAGGTGACCAAAAACTAGAAGGCTCAAGAAGAAGGCTTAGACGATGAAAAAGGCTTATGGTTGTTGCAATTTTATGGTGTAAGATGTAGGGTTATCTCAAGAGAATGTATTCATCTAGTATCCCTATCAAAATAGAATCTCAGAGCTTTCAATTTCCAATTTATATGCATAAGGAATGATGTAGACTATGAGGGCTTGATCCATGGTTTAAATTTGGTAGAGTGCATAGGTGTTAAAAATCTACAAATATTCAAAGATTCATAGCTAGTTGTCGAACAAATTAGAGGACAAAAAACCACAAAAATATGTGAATGTGGTCTAATTAGCATAGAGTATGGGATCTGATTGAGTAACTTGATGCTTTCAATTTCCAAGTGGTTCTAAGGTCAGAAAATGTTGTGGCAAATAGGATGGCTTCAATCAGCTCTCAATTTGATCTAGTGTTTGATTTAATGGTAAACCAACATGCAATGCAGGGTATGGTCTAACCTGCTATCCCCTAAAATGACCAAAATTGGTGGGTTTTTGAAAGTGATGCTTAGATTTCCATGTTTATTCAATAGTTGAGCAAGTTTGTGGATCAATTACAACCAAAGATTAAAGATACCTACGATAATCAAATCATTTAGCTAAAGATAAATAATCTTCTAAAGGGGATAATCACCTTGGAAAATATTTTTGATTGTGATGACACAAGGAATAACAAGCATAGATTTATAGAAAACAAAGAGGACTATTCAGACCTCGATGTTGGGAGTAGTTGGAAGCTCAAAGTTGGAAAGGATGTTCGACAAAGAGACAAGAAGAGGTTGAAGTCTTTATGTGCTAGATATGAAAAAGTGGTGACTTGGACTTATGATGATCTAAAAGGTTATGATCCTAGTATAATCTAGCACACCATTGACTTGGTCAAAGGAGCAAAGTTGATCTGAAAAAAATAGAGGCTAATCAATCCCAAGATAAAATCCCTTATGGTGCAAAAATTAAAGAGGTTGATTGAATCTAGAATCATATACTCAATCAAGCATTCCACTTGGGTATCCAATCTATTGGTCCGAAGAAGAATGGTCACATTCGGATCTATGTAGATTTTAGAGATTTGAGCAAAGAATCCCTAAAGGATCATTATCCTCAATTGCTAATGTATCAAATCCTACAAACTATGGCAGGATCAAAGATGTTCTCTCTCCTCGATGGTTTCTAGGGGTACAATCAAGTTAATGTTATAGATGAAGACCAACATAAAACAATGTTCACAACTAAGTGGGGAACATTTTCCTATGTGAATATGCCATTTTTCCTATCTAATGCTAGTGCCACCTTCCAACACATTATGGATGTTGTCTTTAAGGATTTTATCAATAAGATCATCCTTATTTATCTAGATTCAACTTGACCTTTTTTTTCTAAATCCAAGGATGATCATTTTGATCATCTAGAAAAAGTCTTCCAAAGATGCCAAGAGTTCATGATTTCCTTAAATCCCAAAAAATGTGTTTTTAGAGTTCCACAAGGCAAGATACTTGCCTATGTGGTCTCCATGGAGGCGATCTCTATCAATTTGAAAAGGATAAAAGACATAAAATATTTACCCTTATCGGTGAACAAGAAGGGGGTCTAATCCTTCTTGGGAAAAACTAATTTTGTTAGCAGGTTCATTTCCAACTACATTTGTCTTGCAAGGCCCATTTTGCTCATGCCAAAGAAAGATAAAGTTTTCAAATGGACCCCGAAGGGATGAACTAATTTTGAGAAAATTAAAGAAGTTATTTCTTCAAATTTAGTGTTAGTTAACCTAGAATTTCCTAAAGACTTCACCATTTATGTCTATGGTGGTGGGCACAACATTGTTGTAGTGCTCATAAAAAATGATGATAAAATAAATGGAGAGAACACTATTTCTTTCTATTTAAGAACTCCTAAAGGATATGAGACCAAGTACAAATTTGTTGAAAAGAAAGCATTTTCTATTGTAAAAAGTCTAAAAAAGTTTAGACACATGACATCCACGAGCAAGATTATGGTCCTTATAGCACATCCCAGTGTAAGGGACTACATCATGGAGGGATAAATTATAGATAAAGGGGAAAATTGGATCACCAAGATCCTAGAATATGACATCAATGTCCAACCCACAAGGGTGATTAAAGGAAGAGGACTATGCAATTATCTGGCTAGCAAACTCAAACCTCATGCCAAAGAGGAGCCTGGAGATGAGGTTCTAATAAATCAATTTGAATAAAAGGAATCTTGGGTAACTGATAGAGTAAACTTTATGCAAACTAGAAGATACTTGACCAACATCCCTTCATAGAAAAATAAATTCTATACGCTGCAAGGTGTCACTTACATCATAATTGAAGGAGTTGGTGTCCTCCTTCAATGTGTAGATAAGGAGCATACAAAAGGATCTTAGACGAATTTCAAAATAGTCTTGTAGGTGGCCATTTCTCCACCAAAACCACTCCCCTAAAAATAATGCAAGTGGGCTATTATTGGCCTATCTTGTTTACAAAATGTCATAACCTAGTGAAGAAATATTTATAATGCCAATT
>VDFB02000017.1:212110352-212122658 GCA_007258455.2 Sequoia sempervirens
TGGGATCACCCACACCCCATGAACGGAATGCCCAAATTAAATACCCTTTGTTTTAGAGACCAACCTATTTGTGGCCGTTGCTTGGTATTAGTGCAGGGTACAGTATCATGCCCGAAGATACTCACTACTGATCCCCTTGAGTAGAGATAGTAGTTCTTGGAAGGTCATTACCCAAAGAATTCAGAATTGGTGTGCTCGAAAGATGTTAATGAGCCGTGGAGGGGAGCCAATGCCACCAAATTCCTAAGTTATCCGCTCTCGAGAAGGAAAGGTGTTAATCACCAATTCGGGGTATAATAGGTGGGCTATACCAGGTATACAAACCCTAGGCCTTTGGCCTATTAGGATGTGCTTTTCTGTTATCACTTTAAACGTTCTTTGAGTCCAAAATTGAAACTGAAAACACTTTGTCTTATGATTGTCTTTGATTGTCAAAATTTAAACACGGAAAACAGAGTCAGTTTAAATTTCATGTCACTGAAAATTCATAGAGAGTCGCAACTATTCACCAGAAACTTGCATCTAATTTGTAGAGTCGCATCTGTTAAATTTCGAGTCGCATCTGTCATTGTCAGTCGCATCTATTAGGATTGGGTCACATCTGTCAGTTTGGCTCGCATTTGCTTTGAAATCACCGCATGCGTTATATTGTGAGTCACATCTGTCAATTAAACTTGCATCTGGTAAATTTTGAGTTGCATCTGTCAGTTTAGACCGCAACTGTTAAACTTGAACCGCATTTGTAAAATCCTATGATGCATCTGTCTGATTATCAGAAAACCAGAATTCACAGTCACTGTCCAGTCAACACGGTTATACCAGTTTCAGTTGTCTTCACACAAACAGTCTTTGAAATAGAAACTTGAAATGATTTGCTCAATTTTGCATACCTTAGGGTCATTTAGTCGTTACCATAGTTGTCTTCAGTTAGATTTTAGCTTCATCTTAGGGTACACATCACCTTGCATTAGACTTCTAGAAAGGTCACTTTTACAAACTTTAGGATTAGTCCACCATCTGTACTCTAGAAAAGTCATAGTGTCAACAAAATTTTTCATTGAACCTAGTCCTATCATTTTATACTTTGTCCTACAGAGAGTCATCCTAGCTCATCAGTCTAGTTAGGAAACTCAACTTGTCTTTGATCCTCGTCCTACATTGGTTCCTTGACTTAACTAAATTGACACCTTGGTTTGACTTTAGGTAGTTGGTCCCTTCGTCTTAAGGTTTATAGAATTGATCACTTTAGGGTCTTGCTTAGACTTTTCATCTTTAGAGTCTAGACTAGTGTCATCCTAGGACATTCATTATTTGCATACAAAAATCCCAAAAACATAGACTAGAGTCATACTGTTCATAGATATAGTCTTGCATATCCCGCATATTGAGCTTGTCTTACATGGTTGAAACTAGGTCTAAGAGAAGAGAGAGAGAAAACATGTCGAACCCAAACGAGTTCATCAATCCATTTTCTTCAAGACCTCATAAGACTCTATTAGAAAAATTCACCACTAGAAACACTCAAGTACATATTGCAGCAGAAGACATAGAGGCTACCACATAGGATCCTGAGTTTGCCTCTTTTGTAGATGAGTACCTAGCAAATGATCGTCAACGGTTTTTAGGCAAATTGCTAGCTGAAGGTGCTACCTTACCTCCAGGATTTGACATTAGCACCTTACAAACTCAACCTACACAAGGGACAAATACCATGACTGCTAGTACTACTATACCTTAGGTCAGCACAACTATGCCATCTAGCACGTCTACATAGAGTACAACAGTCCATACGTCCCCATTTGGTACACCTAGCATGACATTAGGATTTAACTTCACTATAGGGGCATCGTCATCCACTCCCACTGGTCCTCTTATTGGGAGTAAAAGACCTAAAACCTCAGCCCATACCTCATATGTCAGTGTCACAAGTGCACAATCAACAACCATACCTACTACTAGTATCATGGGTACCTTACCACAGTCGATGGCCATACCTAGTGCTCAAATCACTAGTACTATACCGAGGATTACACAAATAGGGGCATTCCCTCCTTCCAATATGGCAATCAAAATCCACTCTTTCAGACTAGCAGTCAGAGTCCACTTACATCGATTCCGAATCAGAACCCTTTTTCACAGATTGGTAGTCAGAATCTGTCCACGCAGATTCCAAGTCAAAACCAATTTATGTCGATCCCAAATTAGAACCCTTTTTCATAGATTGGTAGTCAGAATCCATCCACATAGATTCCAAGTCAAAACCAATTTACATCAATGCCGAATCAAAATCCCTTTTCACAGAGTGGTGCTCGGAATCCTTTTACACAGAACCTAGGTCAACACCAATTTATGCAGATACCAGACCAGAATACATTTACCAACATTCCAAATCCAAATCCACCTCAGATGCCAACGTTCAATCAAAACCCATCACGAGACTTTGGATTTCAGAATACATACATGGATCCGCATAATCCTCCTAGCACATCTTTGACCCAAGTTGACGTCCTACAAACACAAATGCACGCATTGCAAACACAAATGGATAACATGTCGGTGTTAACTAAGAAATAATTTTTGCCAAAGGACATATTCCCATTTCCCTTTGATAGATCATTGTACATGACACCTTTCCCTCACGGGTATGTCATACCGAATCTTCCTAAGTACAATGGTAAACGAAATCCAATCGAACATATCAGGGAGTTTTCTACCATATGCATAAATGTCGCTTACAACCCCACGTATCTTATGAGGCTATTTCCAAGAAGTCTTGTTGGAATTGCACTGGAATGGTTTTCGGGTGTAGATTCTGGCATTAGATCTTTGGTGAACTAGTTGAGAAATTTGTGGAGCAATTCGGCTTCAACATAGATCATGAGATAAACATAGCAACCTTGTGTCACACAACACAAGACAAAGGGGAAACATTCATCGCTTTCTTCCAGAGATGGAGGACTATAGCTAGTCAGTGTCCCGTCAAGATACCCGAAAAACAAAAAGTTACTATGTTTCAAGAGAACCTGCATGCAAAGCTAAGGAGTAACTTGAGGGTACATTGTTGTACATCTTTTTCAGAACTAGTGGAAAAAGGGGTGATAATAGAGAAGGATCGCATTGAAAAGGGTGAACTTAAGACAACAACATCCAATTGAAACCCAGTCATACAAAACACCCCCATGGATAGAAATAGATTTTGGTCTCATAACAAAAATGTCACTAATGATGGGGTGGTTGATGATAAAACACTACAAGTAGGACCCCTCCTCACATTACAAGGACCCCATACTTTTTCCAACACTCTTAATGCTGTCAATCAACCTCCTAATGTGGTCCAAAATACTCAACGTCCACAACCAAGAAGATTTAAAAAACGTGAGTTCACTCCCTTAGGGGAACCCATTGAGTCGGTGTTCAAACAACTGTTACAACATAATCTTATACAGCTGCAGGAACCAAGACAATACAATCCAGGACAATTCAAACCAGCTCGGTGGGATGACAATGCCTTTTGTGATTATCATAAGACTAAGGGACATAACCTACAAAACTGTCGACAACTAAAGAATATCATACAGGATCTTGTCAAAAGGAGAATTATTGAAGTTAGTGGGAAAAAACAAAAGACATCGAACATTGATCATCAAGTATTTTCAGACCCACTACATGACCATGGGAAAGGAACGGTCCCCAGTTCGAGTACTAAGACCAATATTTCAGCCAACTATGCGAGTATCAAACATGATTATGGTAGTGGAAAAATCATTCATTTCCTTCGTGCCGCTGATGAAAACATCAATACCATTACTATCAATGCTAATCCTGAGTGTGCAGTCAATACTCGTCATACTAAGTTTACTATCCCAGGTCCTTCGTCATAGCAAACACCTCAACCTTCCAAGTTACAATATAACCTACTTGACCAATTAGGGAAGACCTCAGCCCAAATTTCAATCTTGGAATTGTTGTGCATTTCCCCAGAGCATCGGTCTATCCTTGATAAGGCTTTACAGAACACCACGGTCCCTAATGACCTTGATGTCAATTGTTTCCAGGAAATGGTGGGCTACTTGACCAATAATCATCATGCCATGTTTTCTGAACAAGACTATGCCACTGAAAAGACGAACCACAACGACCCTTTACATCTAGAAGTCCTTGTTGATGACACCAAAGTTAGACGAGTTTTGGTAGATGGAGGAGCAGGGTTAAATCTATGCACTTTAAAACTAATTAAGGCATTAGGTATTTCAGAAGCATGCATAGACACCACCAAGAGTATTGTCATTAAGGCTTATGATGATGAAGAACGAAAATCAAAGGGGGTGGTAACACTTCCTATCAGAATTGGTCTTGCGGTAATGGAGACAAAGTTCCAGGTCTTGGATCTCACCCTCCCTTATAACCTTCTACTAGGTAGACCATGGTTTCATGCCATGAAGGCGGTCCCTTCCACATATTATCAGTGTCTTAAATTCCCTTACAACGGTACCGAAATAACTATAGATGGTGATCCCGATCCTTTGCAATATTGCACCAATCTAAAGGAGATCCCTCAACGCCAAGTGCCAGTAAACCATGAGACCTCATCGTCCAATCCATCTTCTTATGTTGATCCATCCACACTCACTCGAACATCTGTTCTACCCTCAATTCCTGTCACACCTAGGGTTGAGATTCAAGACAAGGGTTGTAGAGAGTATTACATGAAGACTTCTTATTGTGTTAGCCATTTTATTCCTCCTAAGTCATATGGTTTACCTACAACAGGTAGGGGACAGTCTATGATCACTATACATGTTCCCCCCACAACAACTTTCACTAAATGGGGTGAATTAAGCAAAGAGGTTGTTGATGTAGAAGATGTCACTTCCTGGCTGTATAAGGAAGATAATCACGAACCCCTTTTACTTGCTCATATTCCTAAAAGTCTATATGGAAAGGGTTTCAAAATCATGCAAAGCAAAGGATATGATGGACAAAGTGGTTTAGGTTTAAACCAAGATAGCAGAATTGAACCAATACTTGTTTCTTAGTGGCCAAAAGGAGTAGGGCTAGGGTTTCAACTGATTCAGATTGGTGTTCCTAGTACTCCATTACCCTTACTTGAGGAAGTACGTGCTTCAAAAGATATTAAGACATCTCACGAACCAGTAGACCAATATCATCGTGACTCCCCCGATTCTAACGATTATGAGTGGGATTCCTTATCCTCTACTTCTTCCATGGACCTTGACAAATTATTTGGAGAACTTGACTTGATGTTAAGTTCCTCACCAAATCCTTTAAATTCCTGTCCACCAAAGAAAATGACAAAAGAGGAATGGTTTAAACACTACTATTGGGAATCACTTGATCCTACCTCTTGGCAACCTGAGCCACCTATTTCTGATAGTCAAACCTTGGCATTAGGCCCACCTATTCATCTACCTCGACCTAAACCCAAGAGCAAAACGGACCTGGTACAAGATTTTTGTAATCACATGAATAATTCAATCTTTACCTTGACCCCATTAGACTTTGATAACTTTGACGATGACATGCCCTTAGTTTATCCCCAACTCATAGATTGGGATCAACAAGATACACTCATCTTAGACATTTTTGAGAACGACGAAGCAATTGCTGAGTTCCTGGGATTACGAGAAGGCATACCTAACGAAGATCATAAAGCTGGTTTTACCATTGACTTGGACAATAAAGCATATTTTGGGGAATTGGTTCAACCCTCCAGTCGCAAAAATGAGAAAAAGGATAAACAAAATAAAAAGGATGAGTCTCTAGGTGAAAAGCCGAAAGGCACCTTAGACAATGAAAAAGTAAAAAGAAAGGATGCATCCGAAGGTGAAAACCCTCTAAGGTGCCTAAGGATGGAGGTTTGAACATTCTCCCCATTGCACAGGAAAAGTCACCCATGCTCGTTGAAGAATCAATAGAAGTCAACATAGGCACAAAAGAGAATCCTCGATTGATTTATTTGGCAGCGTCATTGACAACACAAGAGAAATTAGAGTTCCATAACTTCTTTGAACAGAGACAGATAACTTTTGCTTGGTCATATGCCGACATGCCTGGGTTAGATCCTGAACTTGTTCTACATCATTTTCCCTTACAACCGTGCCAAACCGTGAAACAAAAGTTGAGAAAAATGCATCCACAAATTGCTTTTATTAGTCAAGGCGTAACTCAAGAAACTCTTAGACGTTGGTTTCATCAGATCTATTGACTATGTAGATTGATTTCCAATCTTTGTACCAGTTACTAAACCACTGGGGCATCCGCATCGCACTCCATTTTAGAGATATCAACAAAGCTTGTCCTAAGGATGACTTCCCTTTGCCTAACATAGACATGATAGTTGACATGACTGCAGGATATGAGATGTTGTCCCTTATGGATGGATTTTCAGGATATAACTAGATCAGAATTGCAACTGAAGATCAACATAAGACAACTTTTAGTTGTCCTTGGGGAACATATTGCTGGAATGTTATACCCTTCGGACTCAAGAATGCAGGAGCAACCTATCAGCGTGCCATGACTACTATCTTTCATGATCTAGTACACACTTATATGGAGGATTATGTCGATGACCTTATTGTAAAATCCAAGACAAGGGTAGAACATTTATAGGTTTTAGACAAGATATTTTAGAGGCTGGAGAAGTATAATGTGAGACTCAATCCAAAGAAATGTGTGTTTGGAGTCAAGTCAGGAAAGTTGTTAGGTTATATCATTTCTAGACGAGGCATTGAAGTAGATCCTGCTAAGGTGAAAGCAATCATGGACATGCCACCACCCAATAATCTCAGTCAACTAAGGACATTTTAGGGAAGGTTGCAATCTATTAGAAGATTTATAGTACAGCTAGCAGACAAGACACATCCTTTTCAACATCTACTTAAGAAAGGAGTACCCTTTGCATGGACATCTAGGTGTGAAGAGGCTTTTCAACTGATTAAAGAATATTTACTCACACCACCTGTCTTAATGCCACCTGTTGAAGGAAGACCGTTGATTCTTTATATTACAACAACCCATTCATCACTCGGAGCATTGCTTGCACAAAATGACGATGAAGGTCATGAAAGGGCAGTCTATTATATCAGCCGGACTTTGGTTGGTTATGAGCTCAACTATAGTAACATTGAACGTGCCTGTCTTGCAGTAGTATTTGCTACCCAAAAATTGAGACACTATATGCTAAACCATCAAACAATGTTGATTGCTAAAATAGACCCTCTGAAATATCTCCTTAGCAAGGCTGCATTAACAGGGCGACATGCCAAATGGGTTATGATACTTACTGAGTATGATATCCAGTATGTAGAAAGAAAGGCTATTAAAGGATAGGTCATTGCTGATCAGTTAGCTGATGCACCCATATAGGCAAATCACCCATTAGTTGCAGACTTTCTTGATGAGTTCATATTCACATTTGACACAAACATAACATGGAAACTGTACTTTGATGGCTCACATACAAATCATGGTTCAGGGGCTGGTATATTGTTTATCACACCATAGGGTGATTCCATCCCTAAGTCATTCAGGATTGCATTTCCATGCACTAACAACATGGAAAAATATGAAGCTCTAGTGACAAGGTTATACATGGTGGTCAAGTGGAAAATTAAAGTTTTATAGGTATATGGCGATTCTCAACTAGTAATCAGACAGGTAAATGATGATTATGAAACTAAGGATGAGAAGCTTGCTCCATACAAGCGCATGGCTGATAGCTTTAAGGAGTACTTTGACAAAGTTGAATTTCATCAAATACCTCATGTTTTAAACAGGGCAGCAGATGCTATGGCTACAATTGCTTCACTTCTTGACATTCCTAACAACATGCCTAAGTTTGAGTTCTTGGTAGAATAGCTTTTAGTCCCAGCCTACGATATCCCAGATTCTGAAATGGTGTGTGATATTGTTGGTCCCGATTCCCCATGGTACAAAGAAATCTATGATTACCTTCATGCCGAAGTCATACCCATTGGCCTATATCCAATAACCAATGTAGGACATTCCTCTGCAAATCAGCCAAATACACCATCGTCAGAGACACCCTATATAGACATGCCTTAGATAATACCCTACTGAGATGTCTTGATTCTACTAAACCACAAGCAACCTTGCGTGGGGTGCATGAGGGTATATGCGGTTCCCATTCTAGCAGTCCTACCTTAGCCAAAAAGATTATGAGACTGGTTGCTATTGCCTACTATGGAAAAAAGACTCATGTCTTGTAACAAATGCCGCCAATGCTGCTCCCATGGAGATTTGATACATGCCCCACATCAGAGTCTGGCCCCATCAATAATGGCCACCAGCGCCCTTGCCCATCGGGACTCGACCTCATAGGTAAGATCCACCCCACATCATCTAATGGACACAAGTTCATTATCACTGCCACTGAGTACTTTACGAAGTGGATTGAAGCCATTCCTATGACATACATTACCGACACATAGATTTCTAGATTTATCCTGAACTATATCATCTATTGATATGGTGTCCCTCAGTCCATAATCACTGATAATGGCCACCCATTTAAGAACCAAGAAGTTCATCACTTGTGTGATGAATTTCATATCCAACATCACTTTTCCACTCCATACTACCCACAAGGTAACACCCAAGTGGAGGCATCTAACAAAACCATCATTAGAATTCTCAAGAAGACTGTCAATGATGCTGGTCATGACTGGCATTTACAGCTTAACCCTGCCTTATGGGCTTATTGCACAAGTATCCGTAGTCCCACTGGTGCTACCCCATATTCACTTGTCTTTGGGTCTGAAGCCATTTTGCCTATTGAGGTTGAGATTCCTTCCCTAAGGGTATCCCTAAAAGGCCACATTGATGATGAAGAGTATCGAGTGTCAAGGCTCCATGAGCTAGAATTCCTAGATGAGTGAAGACAGAAGGCACTAGACCATCTTCAAGCATACCAGAATCGCCTTCGTCATAGCTATAACAGGAGGGTCTTGAACATAAACTTTGACATTGGTGACTTAGTTTTAATAGAGAACCCAAAGAATCAAGCAGAAAGAGACAAACCAGGAAAGTTTGAACCTAATTGGTTAGGACCTTATATTGTCACAGAAGCTTTTGGATCAGGAGTGTACCAACTCTCTACTCCTGAAGGGGAGCCATTGTCCTCACCAATCAATAGTATGCATCTGAAGAAGTTCTATGCATAGCTTCTGGGAGCCTTTGTCTTAATTAGCAAAAATACAAAAAAATCAAAAAATCAAAAAAATCGTTATCAAGGTGAAAACCTGGCAAACAGGTGTCTTGGTAACACCAAAAATAAAAATAAAAAATAGATAATCTGGAAAATAGTAAAGACAAGTCATTCGTCCAATAGTGAAAACCACTTCGGTGGCGCTTTGGATGGGTACCATGGTGAAAACCTGGCAAACAGGTGCTATGTGTACTCAACTCTGCTCCTTTGTCTACTATTATTCTAATCTACCCTATACATAGTCTGCTATCCTATACATAGACCACTTCCCTATACATAGTCCACTACCCTGTACATAGTCCTTATCCTTGTACATACTACCTATCCTTATACGTATCCCGTATATTTTGTGTCCATCACTTGTATATACCATCTGTAATAAGTGGTCTTTCCCATGACCTGGAACGATTGACATTGAGCACATTTCATATCCCTCATTTTATCTTATTCATAGTCAATTGGTCTTATACTCGACTGGGGGAAAACACTTGACATGTGTCATATTGGTTCTTACATTGGTTGTGTTGAAGACGTAAAACCATGGAAAAATCCACAAACATCACAAAATGACCTTAGAAAACGCAAAAAAATTTGAAAAACTTCAAAAAGACAAAAAAATCAAAACATTTCGAAAATTCAAAAACAGAGTCAGAGTCAGTCACACTTATCAGTCTTTGTCGTTTGTCAAACTACGTTGCCTCTGCGATTGGTCATACGCAAGGCCATCTGCCGATGTGTCCCTGAGGCATTAGGTTAGTCCATTTAGGTTTTTCTGTATAAAGTCATAAGTCAATCCATATGTCTATATGACAAGGTCATTGGTTGTGTCGAACTACGAGGTCTCTGCGCGTACAACGTAGGCAAGGCCATCAATCGATGAGCCCTCGAGGCTGCATTAGGTCAGTCCATTAGGGTTCGTCACATTCACTTTCACACACATCTTTTATTTGTAGTCAGTCTTGTCGGTCAAGTCAAGTCGAACTACGAGGTCTCTGCGTGTATAACGTAGGAAAGGCCATCAATCGATGAGCCCCCGAGGCCGCACTAGGTTAGTCCTTTAGGGTTTGTCGTCACACACAGTCAATTGTCCACGCATCATCTCAAGTCATGCCTCAATTTGGTGAACAAGTCAACAATGTCTCTAAGTCAAATCAAGCAACTGGCCAAACAAAACAATTCAAAATAGATCAACCAACAGTCTGCTACAGGATGTGTCCTTGGAAACAGACGTTATCAAAACAATCAACCTATGTCTTATACAGGATGAGTCCTTCCTACATAATCGATAAGGTCAAACATAGCCTTATACAGGTTATCACATCAATGGCATCTGACTCAACATCTTATACGATACATGTCTTTCTGAAACCAGGCTTTGTCATGCCTTATACAGATAGTCATAACATCGAAACTAGACCCACAGTCTTATCCGGTATGTGTATCTCCTGCAATCAGGCTCTATCAATCAACAAATCAAACAAACAAATCATGTTTTGGCAACTATTTTATTGGCTTATTGACTTTATGGCTTGTTTATCTTATCATTTATCTTGTATTGATGACTAGGATTCACGTTACTAGCTTTCTCAAGGATGTCCCATGAAGGATTTAGAGAAGCAACGATGTATCAGAATTCTATTTTCTTTGACTGTTGTTTGTCGACTGTCTTTTAAATTTAATTTATTGTCATGTTACTAGTTTCCTCAAGGATGTCCCATGAAGGATTTAGAGGAGCAATGATGTATCATGACCCATCTTTTACTTTGTTTGTTGTCTGTGGTTTGTCCTAACAAAAAGACTGGGGCAACTTGTGCCCTTAGTATGAGTTAATGACAATACTTGTCTACGACTGTCTATTATTAGCAAGTGGATGACCTTGCACACCTTGATCTATGTCATATCATGGTGTTTTTCTCCATTTGTATTAGTCCTACCCAATGATGATAAAGTGCAATACCTTTTGTGATACGACAAAATATCGAAGATTCCTAATACTAACATCTATCTTCTATCTTTCATTCTTTGTCGATCTTTCTTTCCGCACTAACAGTTCTTCTTTCTTGCATTATGATGAAGTCTTGTGACAAAAAACAGAGTATATCATCCTACATCAACATACATGTTAGAAACATTCATACATATAGGCATAGTTCATATCTAGATCATCATGGCATAATAGACAATACTCATTAAAAACAATACATATTATAAGCATTTCATGTACAAAGCAACAGTAAATACGTGCATCACATTACATTTGTATAACATCACATGTTGTCTGCATCATACATATAACATCACATTGCATCTCATAATCATATAGGACCAACATCATATAGAATTATACATCACATAGAATCAACATTATCTCATTAGCTGTATAAACATCATAAAATACATATACTCATCCATCACATAGGCATGTCATATAAACATCACATGTATAAATAAAGATTGCATAATCCATACATAGAAATGAATATCATGAGAATCGCCGCCAAAATCATATATATATATATATCGCTCAAATGTGTCACATCACAATGTCATAATGTATCAAAGATACATGGAAGCCCGCAGGCTATAAAATCAAAATACAGTGTCTCGACAAATGGTATCCCCTATCCTGAGCTGCCACTGCCATCATGCCGGGAGTGTGTGGGAGAATGATGCTAGGAACCTGCTGATCTCTGCGCTGTGGGAGGTCTGTCAGATGGCCCTGCTCTACATGGCTGATCCACCCCCTCTGTGCTAACTGTCCGCGTGTGGGTCCTAGTCTGAGACCTGCTACTATGTGCTGCTGAAAAACTAGGAGCTTGTCTCTCTAGGGGTACCTCTGCCTCATATAGATCCTGATAATATCTCTCCCTCTCTCCAGCTCTGACTAGCTCTCTGGAAAATGCAGCTGATGGTCCTATACATAATGCTCTAAGCTTTGTGAACCGCAGCTCAGTCTCCTGTCGCCGAGCTATGGCCTGATCCCTATCCATCAAGGCTCTATCTCTCTCCACCCGATAGGCATCCCTCTAGGCCATCAATACTCTCATCTGATCCTC